>BROE01000028.1:2708085-2735585 GCA_036571765.1 Plecoglossus altivelis
CTCCTCTCCTCCTCTCTCCTCTCCTCCTCTCTCCTATCCTCCTCTCTCCTCCCCTCCTCTCCTCTGCTCTCTCTCCACTCCTCTCTCCCTTCCTCCCTTCCTCCCCTCCTCTCCTCCTCTCCTCTCCTCCTCTCTCCTCTTCTCTCTCCTCCCTAGGTCAAGCGGCCTGCGTCATCACTCCTCACCCGTGGCCTCCCTGCTCACGTTCTCGCTCTGGTTCTCAGAGTCACATTAGCCAGGGGGCCCAGGACACCATCAAACACCCTGGTGTCCTGGGCCCCCGCCCCCCCCTCGCCCCCCCTCGCCCAGAACAGAAGAGCCCCAGTCCTAGCCTGACTCTCTCATGCATGAACTACCCAGGTCACTGAACTGCTTCAGACATGAGGACTGAATGTGAGGAGAGGAGAGAAGGAGAGGAGGGGAGGAAGGGAGAGAGGAGTGGAGAGAGAGCAGAGGAGAGGAGGGGAGAGGAGAGGAGGGAGGAGCAGAGGGGAGAGGAGAGGAGGGAGGAGAGGATAAGACAGGAGGGTAGAAGAGAGGAGGGGAGTGAGGAGGGAGGCAAGTAGAGGAGAGAGGAGAGATGAGGGGAGGAGTGAAGGGGAGAGAAGAGAAGAAAAGAGAGGAGAGCAGAGGAGGGGAGAGGAGAGGAGAGGAGGGGAGAGGAGAGGAGAGGAGGAATCCAAACAAGACAATAAAGGGAAGAGAATAAAGACAAGAGGAAGGGGGTGAAGATGAATTCCACCGTCGACAGGAAGTCCCGAAGCTGGTCTCTGTCCACAGCTTCCCAGACAGTATAAATCACAGGAAGATAGAGAGATGGAACACCCCAGACCTGCAGCTCAGCCATAACAGAGCAGATTTCAGATCTGCAGGCACCCTACTTGCTGTCCTCGTAGGCTGACATCACTGCCAGGTGTCAGCTGACAGGAAGTGTTTGTCTCCTGTCTTCCTGTCTCTTTGTCCAATTACGATGTCATACTGGCTAGTCAGCTACATCCAGAGCCAAGTTGGCCAAAGGCACAGATAAGTGTGAAAGGTAAGGTGTGTGTGTGTATGTGTGTGTGTGTGAGTGAGTGTATGTGTGCCTGTGAGTGTGTGTGTGTATGTGTCTGTATGTTAGTGTATGTGTGTGTGTATGACATCTCTCCTTGTGAAGGCCCCTCATTAGTTTTCTGTAGTTAACGGCAGAAAAACCAGAGAGAGAGAGATAGAGATAAAGAGATAAAGAGAGAGATAGAGAGAATGAGAAAGAGAGAGATAGCAGGAGATGGAAAAAGAGAGAGAGATAAAAAGAGAATGAGGGAGAGCAATCGAAAGTTATGTGAAAGCACCTCAATGACAAACAAACAGCCCTGAAAAAAAACATTCCACTCTCACAAACAAACCCACACACACACACACACACACACACACACAAACCCACGCGCACACACACAAACCCACACACACACACACACACAAACCCACGCGCACACACAAACACACAAACACAGTCTGTTTATTCATGTCTTCCTACTTTTCATCCTCTCTCCCTCAATATCATTCATGTCCTTCCCCCCCTCTTTATCTTCTGCCTTCTCTCCCCCTTCCTGCCCCTCTCTCCCCCCTCTTACACTCTCTCCCACGGTATCCCTCATGTTTCTTTCTCCCCCGGCCTCTCTCCCACCCTCCCTGCCTTTCCCCCTCTTTTTTCATAGCCTCTTTCTCTCACACCTCCCTCTCTCTCTCTCTGTTGTGCTCTCTCTTTCTTCCTCGCTCTCTCTCTTGCTCTCTCTCTTTCTTCCTTGCTCTCTCGCTCTCTCTCTCTCTGCTGTGCTCTCTCTTTCTTCCTCGCTCTCTTTCTTGCTCTCTCTCTCTCTGCTGTGCTCTCTCTCTTGCTCTCTCGCTCTCTCTCTCTTCTCCCTGGTGTCAGCCTGTCACCGACAGAGAACTCTCTCTGCCTCAGTCATCCTCCAAAATGTATTTTGAGAGCACTTCTTGGACATGGGCAGAACCTCCAGGAGGTGAACCTCTAGTTAGGGTTTGTAGGATCTAGAATGCTGGTGAGATCTAGAGCAATGGTGAGATCTAGAATGTTGGTGATATCTAGAATGTTGGTGAGTTGCCTGTGATGCATCTCTCCCACCTTGCCTGTGATGCATCTCTCCCACCTTGCCAGTGATGCACCTCTCCTGCCTTGCCAGTGATGCACCTCTCCTGCCTTGCCTGTGATGCACCTCTCCCACCTTGCCTGTGATGCACCTCTCCCACCTTGCCAGTGATGCACCTCTCCCGCCTTGCCAGTGATGCACCTCTCCTGCCTTGCCTGTGATGCACCTCTCCCACCTTGCCTGTGATGCACCTCTCCCACCTTGCCTGTGATGCACCTCTCCCACCTTGCCTGTGATGCACCTCTCCCTTCGCTCCAGGTGCTGGGATGTGGTCTTCATGGGTGTGATCTTGCTGCGGTGAAACAGATCCGCCCCACACCTGGTATCGTAGGAGGGTAGAGAGCTGTTCGCCCTCATCATCCTCTCTCTCCTATTCTCTCTCTCCCTCGGTCTCTCTCTCTCTTATTCTCTCTCTCCCTCGGTCTCTCTCTTCTATTCTCTCTCTCCCTCGGTCTCTCTCTCTGCATCACCTCAGGCTCACAAACAAACGCTTCTCGGGTTCTCAAAGCCACTCTGCCTTCGAAAGGGTGCATGGGCAGAAAATGTCTTATTATTCCTCATTACAGCTTTGCTAGAGCAGGAGTCCGGACGAGTGAGTGAGACAGAGAGAGAGAGGGGGAGAGAGAGGGTGGCAAAGAGAGAGAGGGAGAGAGAGGGAGAGAGAGAGTGGCAAAGAGAGAGAGGGAGAGAGAGGCAGGAAGGGAGACAGAGAGACAGAGAGGGAGAGAGAGAGTGGCAAACAGAGAGCGGGAGAGAGAGGCAGAGGGAGAGAGAGAGAGTGGCAAAGAGAGAGAGGGAGAGAGAGGGAGAGAGAGAGAGAGAGACAGAGAGGGAGAGAGAGAGAGAGACAGAGAGGGAGAGACAGAGAGTGGCAAAGAGAGAGAGGCAGAGAGAGAGAGGCAGAGAGAGAATCTCATTACTGCTGCTTCTTAGACAGTTGGGTCTTTGAACTCCCTGGTTGTTCTCCTGAGGCTGGGATTGCACCACATACACCCTGTGATCAGAACCTTAACCAGGGAGAGGGGAGCTAGTGATGGAGGGCTGGTCAGGGGAGGGGGGAGGCAGAAACGGGTTAACAGATGCAGAGCTATAGATGGGTAGCAGTGACCAGAGAAAAAAGGAGGATGAAACGTCCTTAACTACAAGCACGACCTCCAGCTGTCCAGGGTCCTGTTTCCCGAACCGTGTTAAAAGCAATATCATGACTATACTCGATATTACACACTGTTTGATTTCGAAAAGATACGGTTATGGGCGGTGTGAGTCCTCCACGTAGCTGAGTTCCTCCATGACTCACTGTGCATGTTTACACAGAGCAACACCAAAACACACGACCCCCTCCCCCCCCCGAAACAAACAACATCAAGGCCACAAGACGTATTTCGTGGGTTTTGCATTTCAAATGTTTTTAGAATTCAATTCCATATGATACCGACAACGTCAGCTGTGAATTTACATAGAGAACGGGGGGGAGAGAAAGTGAGAGAGAGAGGGGGGGAGAGAGAGAATGTGTGTGAGAGAGAGAGAGAGAGAGAGAGGGGGGGGGATAAAGTGAGAGAGAGGGAGAGAGTGTGTGAGAGTAAGATCAAAGAGAAAGTGATGAAGAAGGAGAGAGAGATTAACTGGCAGATTCAGGCCCTGTGGGGACGAGGTTTATTACATTTTAATCGAGGTCTTAGTGACCCTCGACCTCCGACCTCCGGGCAGCACCTCGGTTCAGGCCGACCCCACGGAGGCCCACTCCACCCTGGGAACACGGAACGGGTCACTGGCTAACCTGTTTATACCGCTGCCGTAGCAACCCTGGCTGTAGCCTGAGGCGAAAATAAACACAGGGGAGAGCGGGGGCCGCAGTGTGTGTGTGTGTGTGTGTGTGAGTGAGAGAGAGAGAGAGAGAGAGAGACGGACAGTACAGATTTTGAGAGTAGAGGGAGGGATAGAATAGTCGATAGATGTGAGAGAGAGACAGAGAGTGTGTGTGGGGGGGGAGGTAGGGAGAGAGGTGAGAGAGATGAGAGTGGAGGGAGGGGATGAGGGAGTGGGGGAGAGTGAGGGATGGAGGAAAGAGAGAGAAAGAGGAGAGAGGGTAAGGAGAGAGAGAGACCATTATTGCAAATCTCATCCGCGTTCTCTCTGATTTCCTTGCCATCAGCTCTCGCTGGCCAGTCGTCAGGACTGCCTCCTCATCACCTCCTCTTTCTCCTGACTCCCCATGCTAAGTGGGAACACGGTCACGCTCAATTAGGCCCTTTCAGGGCCCCAGTGGGCAGGGGCCTGCCTCTGACAGCCTGCTGAGAGACCACCCCGCCTGGAGGGGGGGGGGGGCAGGGGAGATGGGGGTCTCAGGACCTGGGGCCTCCCCACACAGCAGCTTAACACTGGGGGCTGGTTCTACAGTGAGCGAGTATAGGGGGGGGGGGGGGGGAGGAGGGGGATTGGCGCCAGCCGCCCCCAGCCCCCCTCGTCTCTGCCACCACGTTCCTAAGTGGATAAGGGTCTGGGCGTGGAGCACCTAGCCTGTCAGGTTGACAGTAAACCCTCGCAGGGAGGGAGGGAGGGGGAGAGAAGAGAAGGAGGGAGAGAGAGAGAGAGAGAGTAGAGAGAGAGAGGAGCAGATACAGAGAGAGAGAGAAAGGGGAGGGAGGGAGGGAGGAGAGGGAGGCGGAGGGAGGAGGGAGTGGTGAGCCAGAGGTGTAAGTAGAGCGGCGTTTCAGGGAGTAGGGAGGTGAGGGATGGAGGGAGTGAGGGGAGAGGGAGCAGAGAGGAGTAGAGAGAGAGCGAGGAGACCGGAGGTTAAGAACACTAGAAATATGGGTCTACGTTGCCCTGTTTTTCTCTTTGCAACAGCGGGGACAACACTTGCCTCGAAGGGTTAGGGCGCACTGTAATTGGACTAACCATGCGACACCGCATTCAGCAGATTGGACATGACCTCAATAATACAACACAAGCCACAGGCACATCACAGTTCAGCAGAGGGTGCCTGACAACGAAGAGACTGAAACGCACGGATTCAAACGTAGACAGACAACGCAGGACGTACTTGTGTATCGTACAGGGACCCCCAGAACTGACTTGTGTGAACAAACAGACTGTTCACACTCCGTCATCTTTTTTCCTCACCGAGCCTTGTCATCCGCGCACAGGCCCCCCAGGGAGGGAGGGAGGGAGGGAGAGAGAGAGAGAGAGAGACGGAGGTTAGAACCACTAGAATATGGGTCTCTGCCACCTGTTCTGCTTTGACACAGCGGGGACAACACTTGCTCGAAAGGGTACTGGGCGCCTGTTTGGACTAACAGGACACCCATTCAGCAGATCCTGGACAGACCTCAATCAAACACACACACACACACACACATTCAGGTGCTGACAGACTGACCACACAAACTGACAGACACGCAGACACTGTGTACGACAGGGACCCACAGACTGACTGTGTGACAAACAACTTTCCCTCTCTTTTTCTCACCCCTGTCACTCCCACACCCCTCCCACACTCAAACACACACACACACATACACACAGTCAGGAAAAACATCCACACACTCACAGTCGCATTCACAAAAGCAAATCCTGCAAATGACTGTTGGATCAGAGCTCTCCTATACAAACAGCAGGGGGATCTGTGTGTCAAGATAGACTGTGTATGTTATAGTGCGATGGTGAGAATGTGTGTGTACGTGCGTTTGTGTATACGTGTGAGTATTTGTCTATTTGTTCGTGTATTTGTGATGTGTAAGTTTGTGTGTAAGTGTGTGAGTATGTGTGTGCGTGCGCGTGAGTGTCTGTGTGTGTGAGTGTATGTGTGTGTGTAGTTCTGTGTGTGTGAGTGAGCGTGTGAGTTTGGGTGTGAATGTATGTATATGTGTTGGAGAGTTGTGGATCCCCCAGATGAAGTGACTGTAGAATAAATGGCTGTGCTGTGCTTACTGGGGATTAGTTTAGCTCCACTGAGCAGTTTGTCAAGCTGAGAGAAAAGAGAGGAGAGGAATGAAGAGGAGAGGAGAGGTGAGGAGAGAGGGAGAGGAGAGAGACTGACAGACAGACATAGAGAGGGAGGGAGGGAGAAGAGAGTGAGAGGAGAGGAGAGAGGTAGAGAGAGAAGACAGAGAGAAACAGGGTGGGAGAGGAGACAGAGAGAGAGACAGAGAGAGAGAGAGGGAGAGAGAGAGACAGAGAGAGAGACAGAGAGAGAGAGAGAGAGAGACAGAGAGAGACAGAGAGAGACAGAGAGAGAGAGAGAGAGAGAGAGAGAGGGAGGATAGTACAGTACAATGTTGTATGAGGACTAGCAGAGTTGGAGCCCTGCTGTGCTGTACTGTATCACTGGCTCTACTGCCTGTTCTCTTTATTTAACACATCCTTCTTTGTGATCAGGGTAATTAAGAAAGACTGGAGCACAATGACAAGATCACACATACACACGCACACGCACACACTCCTCTCATCTCCGGGTGGGTTCTCTCTGATAGCACTAATCAGGGAGGCTGAGGTCAGGAGTGGTGGAGAGAACGAAGGGAGAGGATATTCCCAGTCCCTCTCTGCCTCTCTGCCTCTCTGCCTCTCTGCCTCTCTGCCTCTCTGCCTCTCTGCCTCTCTGCCTCTCTGCCTCTCTGCCTCTCTGCCTCGCTCCACTCGCATGCCTCCTCGCTGTTCCCTCTGTCTCTTCTCTTTTTCTTTCCCTCATAATAGGAGAACAAACAGAGCAAAGCCAGAAGTCCAGACCTACAGATAGATAGAGAGAGTGAGCAAGAGAGACAGTGAGATAGAGCTAGCGAGAGAGAGAGCGAGAGAGAGAGAGAGCGTGAGCGAGAGATATAGAGAGAGAGGGAGAGGGAGAGAGCGAGAGAACAGTGAGAGAGACAGAAAGCAAGAGAGAGAGAGAGAGAGACCCCTTCTCGTCCCCCCAGACTGATTGACATGTACGAGCTAAGGGAGAGACACAAGAGAGGGGAGGAGGGGAGGAAAGGTGCTGGGATAATTCCTCTGGCTATCTCAGCTCTTAAAGGCTGTCTTATCCTTAGCACCTTTCACTCTCCCCCTCCTCTCCCCTCACCTCCCCCCTTCCTCTCCCCTCGCCCCCTTTTCTCTCCTCTCGTCCTGCCCCCTGCCCCCCCTTTTCTCTCCTCTCCTCCTGCCCCCCCCTTTTCTCGACGCCTCTCCGCTTGCCTCTTCTTTTCTCTGCATTCTCTCCTTCTTTCCGTTTCTCTCAGTCCTCCCCTCCTCTCTCACACTCCGGTTCATTATAGGAATGCTGTGACCCTTAGGGACTTCGCTCGCTCTGCCTTCCCAGTCCGCAAACCCCCACAGCCGGACAATAGGCGTCTCCGGAGCCATTTCAATGTGAAACAGGGTGCTACAACACACCCCCTACTTCTCCCTGCCGGAGGAACATTAGTAGCCCTGGCCCAGGGTGGCAGCAGCCGTCGTGGCCACGCCAACACTAGCTCCAGCCAGCAAGTTCTATCCTCCAGAGACAGCTGCTGCCATAGGAACGACAGATACAGCCAGATAAATGGATAGGGAGGAAGAGAGAGATGAAGAGAGTCAGAGAGAAGGAAAGAGATAGAAAGAGAGCGAGAGAGAGAGAGCAAGAGAGAGAGCGAGAGAGCGAGCGAGAGAGCGAGCGAGCGAGAGAGCGAGCGAGCGAGCGAGCGAGCGAGAGAGAGAGAGAGAGAGAGAGAGAGAGAGAGCAAGAGATGGCTGATGAACAGGAGAGCTAAACGACCCAGTAACACCAGACAGGGCACATGGCATTAGGGAACACAGTAACCAGTGCAACACACTCCCGAACAGAGCCAGCCTGTTTGGAGACGCATCTTATAAGATATGGCCAAAATCACCAAGTGTGGAACATCACAATAACAGCAATATCAATTTCCGTGACATATCGTGACATATTCAACTCCTGAACAATTACGGGTCAGTCTTCTTTGAAACCCCCTAAATAATCCACCGCTGGCTGGTGAATTGATAGACAATCAATGTATTGATCATGCGTTGTCTGTTTGGAAACGGGAGATCTTCCGGTGGTTGCGTCTCACTACGCAGCACGAAATTAAGGAACTATTCCGTGGCAGAAGCACCGGGCCTTCCCCCGGACGATAAAGGGAATAAAAGACACTGAACACCGTGCAATCCTGAGAGCTGAGCACCTCCTATGACAGAAACTCTGTCGTGATCTACGGACACTTACTATAAGCAGAGATACAGCAGTTTTATTTGAACTATTTTCACAGCCAACTAGTTCAGTGTGTAATGCGTTCGGAACACAATTATGTCCAAATTAAGCATCCGTAAGGCACGCGATTGTAGCAGACGGCGCTGCCAGCCCGTAGCGCAAGACCCTTAACCGGGACTCACAGTGAACAGTATTATTCTCTTGACTTACCACTGATTGTCGCGTGAAATGGTGCGCCTGGGACGCGGCGTTTTAACAGTTCTGCTTTTCCACAAGGTCCTCTTTCCTCCGTTGAATTAAATCCGGTCTGTAAAGCCAGGTTAGAAAGCGCAGCCCCCGTAAAATAAAACAAAATCTCGCGCAGCACCGGGAACCCAAATGCTGTGTAGTAAACTAGCCTGCTATTCCTCACTGTCGCACCTGTCTCTGGCAAACGCTAAACTCGAGCGCTGGTGTGACATGCTTAAGACAACTGTGTCGCTGCTTGTGTGTGTTAGCCCCCTCTACCAGCAACACGCACAACACCTGTCCTCGCGGCTGGAGAACACACCACAAAGCGCTTCTTATGTCGCGCTGTGATACATGGCGTTTCCCTCTCAGCGTTGCTGCTATTCGCCTCCTCAGACAAGACAGCCGTCCAGAATGCTGAAAGTAAATTTGGAAGCGCAGCAATAGCTGACCGGCTGATAAGAGGAACGGCGCTGATTACAAAACAAGCCCGTGCGGCGTCCGACGGCTCGCGACCAGCTGTGCTGAGAGATTTACATCTGCCTGTGTGTATCGGTCAGCGTTTTCACAGTTGCGTGATCAATCATTTGTCCCCAAAGTAGTTATACTGTGTTCAGTGAAGCCGCTCGCGACCGCCTCTACTCTAGTCTGTAAAATGTCATTACTGCGTCTTTTCCCAGTTCAACTCTCTTCCAGCGGAGGAAAAGCATTTTTTTTCAGCTTGCTATGCGCCCCGACTGCAATAATCTACACCTTCCCGCCCCGGGGGTCCTGGCGTAGCCGACTACCATTCATACGGTTTGTAAAAAATAAATAAAAAATACTTTTCAGTCCGCGAAGCTTTGTGGATGTTGGTCGGAGAAGAGAGAGACCGTACACGGAACGTTCCTAGCCGGAGAAGACAGCATCTTTGCCGGCGTAGTCCTCTTCTCTCTGTCACCCTCAGCTCAGCTAGCCCAGGAGCGAGCAAGTGCCAAATCCTGAAGCAGAGCTCTCAGCGACTGGAATGGAACGAAATCCCGACCAATCACGACGTTTTTAATTAGACTAATTGACTGGCACTTTAAATACGTCATACCCTGAACTAACGTCACGATCAGAGAAGACGTTATAAGATAACCTGTTTGTCAGGTATCACCTTGGTATTCGTCTTAATCGTTCTAATACAAAACAAGAAGGACATCCTCTTTAAGTGTCCCATATCAGACCTGCATCAGCCGTCCCACAAAAGCAAATGTTTTACTTTGAAGCACCTACAGCTTCAGATCCTAAACATCACGTGTACACGGCTCTTTAACTTCCTGCTCTAAAGTAGGACAGTATAGAGAACACACACACATGCACGCTACATATACACTCTACACACACACACACATGCACGCTACATATACACTCTACACACACACACACACACACACATGCACGCTACATATACACTCTGCACACACACACACACATGCACGCTACATATACACTCTGCACATACACACACACACACACATGCACGCTACATATACACTCTGCACACATACACACACACACACACACACACATGCACGCTACATATACACTCTGCACATACACACACACACATGCACGCTACATATACACTCTGCACACATACACACACACACACACATGCACGCTACATATACACTCTGCACATACACACACACACATGCACGCTACATATACACTCTGCACATACACACACACACATGCACGCTACATATACACTTTGCACACATACATACACACACCATATAGTACCATGTGCACACGGCCACGCCACAAACCACTGCTTGGAAGCAGCGAGATGATGTGACCATCTCGCTGACCACGTTCCTCCTCAGTGAAAACAGGCCAGGCCTCATGTTGTTATAGAGACAGCTGCTGGCCAACCAGGACACAACAAGAAATCAATTAAAGTGTGAATATTGGTTGCCCCTGGCACTTCATTTTGTTTGTGTGCATATGCGTGCTTGTCTGTGTGTGCATGTGTGTGTGCGCGTGCTTGTCTGTGTGTGTGTGCGTGTGTGCGTGCTTGTCTGTGTGTGCGCGTGTGTGCGCGTGCTGGTCTGTGTGTGCGTGTGTGCGTGCTGGTGTGTTTCTGTAGCTGCCAGCTTGTGGGTTTGCGTGGAAGTGTGTCAGTATTGGGGTAGCGTGTCTACGGCTTTTCACGCACGCACCCGATGAATCGGTATGTTTATGTTTATATTTTGGATTCGGAAAGAAAATAAATAATTTAATTTCAAATGATTAGTTGTGGTTGCGGAGTCTCTTGCTTTGCTTCAGCTTCTGTGAAGCTAAAAGTTTGGAGGAGTTAAGGCAGGAGATAGAAACTTCAAATTCAAATTCAGCGGAAAAATGTTTCTTTCTTTTGCACTTGTGTTGATCTCCTGTCAAGACGAGAAGAGCAAAAGAAGCTGACAATAAATAATGAAATAAACAAAACAAGGGTTTAGTTCCTCAGCTCTTTCATCACCTGCAACTGTCTCCAAGCAAGAGAGACAGACATGCAGACTGACAGGCAGACTGCCAGACAGGAGAGGCAGACAGACAGGCAGACTGCCAGGCAGGAGAGGCAGACAGACAGGCAGACTGCCAGGCAGGAGAGGCAGACAGACAGGCAGACTGCCAGGCAGGAGAGGCAGACATGCAGACAGCTAGGCAGGGAAACAGGCAGGGAGACAGACAGACACCCAGGCAGACTGACAGTCTAGAAGACAGACAGACACCCTGGCAGCAAGACAGGCTATGAGACAGACACCCTGACAGCAAGACAGGCTATGATACAGACAGACACCCTGGCAGGGAGACAGGCTGGAAGACAGACAGACACCCTGACAGCGAGACAGGCTATGAGACAGAAAGACACCCTGGCAGCAAGACAGGCTATGAGATAGACACCCTGACAGTGAGACTGGCTATGAGAGACAGACACCCTGGCAGGGAGATAGATAAAACAACGTGCTATGTGGACAGGCTTGGAGTCAGACAGACAATTAGGCAGAGAGACAAACAGACACGAAAGCAAAGTGATAGAGAGACAGACAGACAGGCTGGAAGTCAGACAGACATCTCTGTAGACCTGTTCCAGATAAGGAGAGAGCTGTGAGTCACAATAGAATCACAAAGGTTGGCAAAAAAAACGAAGTGTGACCTTTGATGGAGAACACTGTGCTTTGTAATCTTTCAACCACATCCAGGAGAATTGCGGCGGCAAAGCAGTTCTCCTGTGATGAGGGGAGAGAAGGGGAGAGAGGGAGAGATGGAGAGGAGAGGTTGAAAAGAGAACAAGGAGAGGAGAGGAGCAGAGATGTGAGGAGAAGAGAGGAGAGGAAAAAAGAGAGGTGAGGTTGAGGCAAGGTGAGTGGAGGGCAGGGAAGAAGGAGGGAGGATAGGAGAAAAGAGGGAAGAGGAGGAGAGGGGATAAGAGGTGAGGGAAGGAGAGGAAAGGAAGGGAAAGGAGAAGAAAGGAGAGGGGAGGGAAGGAGAGAAAAGGAGAAGAGAGGGGAGGAGAGGAGAGGGGAGGGAAGGGAAGGAGAGAAGAGGAGAAAAGAGGGGAGGAGAGGTGAGGTGGTAGGAGGAGGTAGAATAGGTGAGAAGAGGGGCAGGAGAGGTGGAAGGAGGAGGGAGAACAGGAGAGGAAAGGGGAGGAGAGGGGAGGAGAGGGGCAGGAGGAGGGAGAAGAGGGGAGGAGATGACACCTCAGTGCATCTTCAGGTTCCTCACCTCCACAGCAGGCACCGCTGTGCTCTGGAGCAGGGCCCTACAGGGCAGGGGTCAGGCCAGGAGCGCCCACAGCCAGCCTGTGATCAGAGGATGCCCCCTCTTCTCCAGGGAGCCTTGTTCGGTCCATGGAGCAACAGCACGGTTCATGGGATGGCCAACAGATAGACTGAGATCCAAGCAGTTCATGTGACGCCTGATTGGATTATACAAGGTTACACACTCGCCAGTGCCTCTCTATTTCTTTGCTCAACATCTGATAAAGGTATCCAGTCATCTCTACCTCTTTGTCCATATATATATATCTTTCTCTCGTTCTGTCTCTCTCCATCCATATTACTTTCTTTCTCTCTACCCATATCTTTCATTCTTTCTCTCTTTCTCTGTCTCTCTTTTTGTCTCTCTCTTTCTCTATCGCCTTCTCTTTCGCTGTCTCTGTCGCTCTCTCTCTCTTAGAGTCATATACTCAGTGTTGCAGTCTGTTTTGGTCTAGTGTGACACACTCCGGGGGTCTCTGACCCTGTTCCAGCAGGTCCTGCCTGGTGGTTTTCGCTCCAACGCCGATCTAGCACACACTTGATTATAATAATCAGTTGGTTGATTAGTTAACTAGTGTAAAATCAGCGTGGAAGGAGCAGAAAAGGAGTTGGAGACTTCTCCCTAACATAATGTTCCCTTTCGGTTACGGAACAGCTGTTTACCATTGTTTTGTTTAGGACTTGGTTTGCTCACGATTCACCTTTTTAGCTTATGTTTTCTCTTGTCTCCTGTTGCCAGATTGCCTTGCGTGTCTCCAGGTCTTTCCAGTCAGATCGTTGATATCCCAGTCTTGTCTGTGTCCTGTTCGTTGTCTCGGTTACTGATGATGTTTGTCCGTATCGTTATGGCTTCCGTGATGTTGTGCGTGACCTTGAGTAATCCAGAGTTCACCGTGTATCCATTGCTGTCATGTGCTTGTGTCTGTGCTGGAGTTCATAGCAACCTGACATATTGTGTTCTAATTCTTTTCCTATCTGAACATTCTTTTACAGCATATCTGCTTATCTGAATGTTCCGGTACGTTCTGACCAGGCTATTTGATTAAAATCTGGTTGAGCAATTCTCACAGCTGTTTATAACGATGAACACATGTACATATACTCACTAATACAATCAGCCGTTTGCTCAGCCCACTACAACTTGATGTCTACAAAATGAAAATGCAATTACAGAGGATTTTCACTTGGCGTGCGACCCGACCGGACGTGATGGAGATGACCAGTTCCGACCGGTTCCGACCGGTCTCAGAATGATTGGGTTAGAGTAGAAAAGGGGTGTTTTGCGCGTGTGTTCTTGTGCATGTTCGGGAGGGGGCGGAATACTGGCACTGTCATGGCCGCCATCAATCTGTCCGTGTGTGCGTGTCTGTTTGTGTATGTAGCAGGGTGGAGGGATAATGAAAAGGGAGCGGAGAGAAAGGAACAGATAGAGGAGGAAGAGAAGAAAGAAAGGAACAGATAGAGGAGGAAGAGAAGAAAGAAAGGAACAGATAGAGGAGGAAGAGAAGAAAGTAAAGAAGCAGGCTTTGCCTCGGATTCTGTCTCCTGCTTACTGGCTGGCTGGCCGGCCAATTGGATCTCAGACTGGCTGTTGAGCGATTGATTGGACGTACTATAGCTGGCTTGCTGCCTCGCTGGGTAGCTGGCTGGTTGGTAGGGTGACTTCCTGACAGCTTAGCTGGCTCCCTTGCTGACTGACTGACTGACTGACTGACTGACTGACTGACTGACTGGCTGCCTGGCTGGCTGACTGGCAGGCTGATAGACAGACAGACAGACAGACAGACAGACAGACAGACAGGCTGGCTGGCTGGCTTACTGACTGGCTGGCTGGCTGGCTGACTGACTGGCTGGCTGGCTGGCTGGCTGACAAATAATCAGGCAGTGAGCGGTGTGAAATGAGCCAGCTAGTATGGACACCAGAGAATACACACGTAGGCCGCAAACAAGAGTTTATGAAAATCATTCCCAGACTTCAGTGCTGTGGTAGTGTTACCTGTAAAAGGGCACTGACAGCGGGATGGCCTCTGAGTGAATAGTCTATCTTTCACTGCTGGGGAACCATTGATTGGCCGGTGTGTTGTTTCGCATTGCTCTCGTTTTGGTCTTGCCCTTGGCTATACGGGAAATACACCTCGTATTTTACACAGCTGTGTTTTTATGCGATGGTTGCTGATTTTTAAGTTTCAACAGGAAGTCCACAAATCACGATCGTAATATGCTCCATCTACACCCTCAAAGGTCATACTACTCCCATTGTACAGACCTGCTCTGTATTAATATGTCGCTTTCTAATACTGAAAAACACAGCCAGGCCTATTTAATGACTCTCGCGAGACTTCACCAGAACGCTGACGTGTTCACACCTCCGGTAAATGTTCAATTATTACACCCCCGGAGACATGACCAGTTATGTATTATTTTTCGCGACCACATCTAATCTGCGTCATAAATCCGTTGTAGAAATCCTCTGTGGTGAACAAAAAACACACTAGAGAACCTTTCTGCAAATGAGTTGATTTTCCGTAATACACCGCTAAATCACTAACGCTCCGTGACCGGTGAGAATCGATCTAATCCTTAAAACTAAGAGCACGAGCGGTGTTGGTTCATAAAAGCACCGTGCTGGCTAGTTTGCAGTGGTACTGAAGGTAACAAAAGGTCTGGATACTTCAGCTAGCAAACACTAAAAGCAGGCCCACTCCTACAACGTGATGTTGTTGCGCTCTGACGCATACCCAACCGCTGCAGCGCTCTATAATACTTCCACGTGAAATATATTCTTGTGCGCTCATATCCCACCAGTCCCGTGCCCAAGGTCACGCCTTATTAATACGTCATTGGGCCATATATCGCCTGGGCAACAGTTCAGCCTTCGGATGATTTGTTGCGGTGGGTCATATGTTACTGATACCTGCAACGTCGAGACTCCGGAAATAAGACACAGGACTCTGGGAAATTAAACTTCGAGGTTTGACTTCATGAAGGGTCTTAAGATAAAGGGACTGATTCAGGACCAGGGTTCTACCCTGCACAGATGACCTCAGTCAAAAGGCTCAACTGGTCCTAGACCAGCGATGACAGGTGATCTATGAGGGTCATGATTGCGTTGTGTGGACAGACCCGCGAAGCAGCCAGCTGGAATTATAATCTGAACGCATTTAGACGTTCAAGGATCCTTTGACTTTACAAACACCACAGATCCTAGAGTGCTGTGAGGAAATGACTACCATGATTTAAGACAGCAGGAATCGTGTTAGAGGAAAAACACGTCCGAAATGTTACGGGTGTGGAACACCTGAAACAGCTGCCTTTGCCGGCGTTTACAAACCTCAGCGCAAATGTTCTCCATTACTGTATAATTGTGGCGCATGCTTAGCTCAGACCAATTCTATAGTGTGGATCAAACTCTCCCTTTGATCCTCTAGGATACTTTTTTATTGGACTCGTTTCCGATGGCAACAACCGCGTAACCACAGCAGAAGGACAAGCCAGATCGTTGAAAGTCCTCGTTCAGCGCGCTTGCGCGGTTCTGGAACGCACAGCATTCGACTACACCTGGGGTTCTGTGGAGACCTTGAAGTCTTCCAGGAGAACCTCCTGTTCTCATTTCTCTCTGTCTGGGGATCTAAGGCTACGGAGATGGAAAATAATACCGAACAAAGCCGAGTTAACGAGACACAGACGGTGTAACTAATTCCGAAGCAGGATGATATTGTATAGGTAACATTAGCAGTCTCTGTACCTCATTCGGAAAGCTTGCCAGTAGACTTTAGGAGATGTGCTGGTCTGACCAGAGCGCCTTCCCTTAGGCTGAGAAGGGAAATGGATCGTTTTCCTATGAGGCATCAGTGGCTTACTTGTTATCTACCAATCTACAATTACTCAATCAGCAGAATAATTTAAGCGATGGTCAATTGGCTCAGTGCAGCGTTGGGTCACGACCTAAAATGAAACAGATGGCGCTCATTGCCCACCGGGCACGTGCTGGTAACCTACCGGCAGAGCTGGAGAAAGACGACAGGCTAAGGATGGGGGAGGGAAGACAAGGAGGAAGATTAGCAGGAGCAGACAGTGGGGGGATGAAAGAGGAGTACAAACAGGGAGAAAAGAACGAGCTTGAGTTAAAGAGGAAGAGGGAGGAGGAAGAGAGATGGGAGGGGGTGGAATGAAGGGGGGCCTTCTGGGAATGTTAAATCCCAGCTCTCCATTGTATATGAGCCTTAACAAGGCCTATGATATATGAGTAGGCCACTGAGGTCAAAGCGTAGGACATAGCAGAAAGACAGACAGGCAGACAGACAGGCAGGCAGGCAGACAGGCAGGCAGGCAGGCAGGCAGGCAGGCAGTCAGACAGAAAAACAGGCAGGCAGGCAGACAGAAAAACATACAGGCAGGCATGCAGAGACCGACAGACAGACAGACAGACAGGCAGTCAGACAGGCAGGCAGAGACAGGCAGACAGACAGGCAGACAGGCAGGCAGACAGGCAGGCAGGCAGGCAGTCAGGCAGACGTGCTTCAATATTATTCTTCCACTCCGTCGTCAGTTAGGAGTCATGTTTACTATTCTGCGTCTGGCAGGCAATAACTAATGTGTCCATAGAATTTCCTTGTCCAGAAAGACACGTCCGCAGCCACTCCGAGTTACGATGCCATATCCAGCTACTCTATTTCTGCTCTTCTAGCCTAATGGATGACTGAACATGAAAAGAGATACAAATAACAACTCTAATATTCCGGCGTAATGGCAATACCGCGAATGAATTGGAGGACTTTTTAAAGAGATATTGGATCTTGCGTAACAAACACGCTTAATAGAAATTTAGCAACTAGCGTGCAGGGAGTCGCTTTCAGTCTGCGAATGATACAGAGGCCCACTGTTCCATAGCTTTTCAATGCCATAAAGAGGCTTTTATATGATTCGACTGCCACCTCAAGAAAGAATGGAACAATTTGATCGCTTTGTAAACAATTCGCATTTAAAAAAAAGCCTTGCATAATGTATGAAAAATACATTTGCTAAGGGAACACAGGTTTCTAGTTTCCCTTCAGGGCGTTATGTGTTTAGCACGGTGAAAATACAAGCAGGAATGTCGGGTCAGGCCTTATAGGGGGGTCACAGTGAAGCTCTAGTTTAGTGCTCTGTAATGTTCTCTGAAGGAGAGGCTGCAGGCGTGTAGCACACTTCGCGGGTACAGACTGCTCCCTAGCGGCGAACGTGTTAGTTGCGTGTTGTCACACCATGTCGGAGGTCGTACAAATATCCGCAGTGAGTCAGGTGTTTGTTGGGAGGAAGGGGGGGGGGGGCAGGGGCCGGTGTGTAGGTGGGCGACCGGCTGGCACTCTTCATATGACCTCTTGCATCCTCCGTGGCACAGGGATCATACCACCGTGTGCATTCAGAAGTCTGATTGAACTGACAGTTTATTGGACTTTATTTCCACTTGATGTCTGCCAGGAGTCGTATCGTTATTTATTAACCTCTGAGTCCAGGACATTTGCTATCTGATTCCAATTTCCTGAGCACGTGCTGACTGATTCTGATAACATGGAAACACAATTTGCTCAGTGTATTAAGTCTGCTCTGTCGTCTGTGTGTAGTATAATATGTTGGTTGTAAGTGTTAATGGAAAGGTGTGTGGTGTGTGTGTAAGTGTGTGAGCGTGTGTGACTGTGTATGTGGTGCACAAGTGTGTGTGTGTTTGTATCCATAAGTCACTGTGTGAGTGTGTGCGTCTATAAGTGCTGGGTGTAGTATTACGTTTGTGCTGGCGGTGTGTGCTGCCGTGAGCTGTGTGAGTGCATGTCTGTATAAGTGTGTGTGTGTGTATGTGTATAAGTGTGTGTGTGTGTGTATGTATATAAGTATGTGTGTGTGTATGTGTATACGTGTGTGTGTGTATAAGTTTGTGTGTGTGTGTGTGTATAAGTGTGTATGTGTATAAGTGTGTGTGTGTGTGTGTGCGTGTATAAGTGAGTGTGTGTGTTGGCTGAGTATCCCCCTGAAATCTGATTGGCTACACTAAAGTACTGTCCCCAGGATGTCTGTTTCTGAGAGATCTTTAGCTCTTGCATGATCTGATCTGACGTCAGCACATTCATTTCATTTCAGAGTCATGCAGTGGTGGTGCCAGCATGACACAGAGATGTTCAGTTTGCTAACGTGACGAAAAAAGGGAAAATACCATTACAGACAGTTGCAAAGATAAACACGTCACCTTTACCCTATCATTCCATGTACAGTTATGACTGTCATCTATCATTTGACCAAGATGTGGAAATCTTAATATATGTCCTACTTAACTCAGTTATGGGCTCATACATACGAATACTTTAAAGTAATTGAATGAGGTAGTCAAATACTTTAAAGTAATTGAATGAGATAGTCAAATACTTTAAAGTAATTGAATGAGCTAGTTGAATACTTTAAAGTAATTGAATGAGGTAGTCAAATACTTTAAAGTAATTGAATGAGCTAGTCAAATACCTTAGCTGTCAATGGCGGATTTAGAACGTTTACAATTAAACAGGATGTTTTACCACAATTTAGCAATTGAAAAACACAAACACAAAAATGTTTGAGGTTGACACAGAGATGCACTTCCTCCTTCAAAATGAAACATTTAGTGAAAGAAGGAGCCTTCACTCTAACAAGTTCAATTTGGATCTGTTACACACACACACACACACACACACACGCACGCACGCACGCGCACACACGCACACACGCACACCACAAAACAGGCACACACGCTTCTCAAACCACAAGTGTACTGTTAGACCTAGCAAATTCGTCTTTTTTTATATATTTCAGCCTAAAAGATGTCTTCTACGTAATTGTTCTCTTAATTTATCAATGAAGAGGTAGGTGTAGTACTCAGTTTAATGGCTTGTTTCTTTGTGGCCCACATTGTTATTGTGCTTTTCATGCAAATAAGCATTGGAGGAGTAGGAGAGACGACAGAGACAGGATGAGAGAGAGAGAGAGAGGAGATACTCTGAGAGAGAGATTGATCGAGAGAGCGCAGCGATTCACGGAAGGAAGAGTGACTAGACGGATCACGAGAGAGATGAGATGAAGACAGAGCAGACTGGATGAGTGAGAGTAGACAGAGAGGAGAGAGAACAGAGAAAAGAGAACAGACGGAGCTGAGCGTACAGAGCATGCCAACTAAGTAGAGAGACAGACTGGTCAGAATGCACAATGATCCAGATCAAACGGTGATCGAGATGTGACGATTAGAGAGAACAAGTGAGACTGACGAGAGTCAGAACGATCGAGATGTCTAGCGTACTGTAAGGAGAGAGGTTAAGGAAAACAGGACTCCATCGTAGACACGAGATAGAGATGACAGAATAAGCGTAATAAACTAAACCCCAGAGAGAGACAGAGAGAGAGAGAGACACAGAGAGAGACAGAGAAATGAAGATCCAGTAGAGACCAGAGAAGAGAGAAGTGTGAGCGAGGATTGAGAGAGACGAGAGAGATCAGAGACCACCAAGAGAGACGAGACTAGCAGAGAGTACAGAGGCGGAGACAGTAGAGGATAGGAGTAAGAAGAGAGAGCAGTCGCAAGAGAGAGAGAGAGAGAGAGAGAGAGAGGCGGACTAGCGCAATTTTATGACTAAGTAGGTCTACGTCAACTTCGAATTATACTTTGACACAGCAGGCACCGATTGGTTAACTTTCGGGAACGGTCAACTCCGCCTTGTCTAGTGTGTTTCTGCTAAAGAGGCTTGATAGCAGCGTCTCCGGTTCACAAGTTGGCTGAACGCGGGTCATTGCAGGACAGCTCATCAGAAACACGTATCAGGTCAGTGACATCAAGTGCAACATCGTTTTCCCAATTCTTCAAAAACTAAATGCAACTTTAAAATGGAAACGTAAACGTTAGCAGCTAAACACAACAACTTTTAGCTTAGCTAAACGAAACTTCAGTTCGATTAGTAGTGATATATTTGATTAAATTAAGCCATTTACGGCTATTGTAGCCATGTGCGTAGTAACCCTCAACTTTTGTTGCCAACTTCAACGTTGTTTGCCAAAATGTCAACTGTAGCAACACATCAGCTTACCCCTTCAACTAAAGTGAAATAGTAAGGCTATAGTTCGGGACTAAAAGAAGAATCTGTCGCTGGGAAAATCCCTATATTGGAGTAAAGTTCATTGGTTTGCCCTGAGCTAGACCACAAGTCTTTCTAAATTAGCATTGCACAATATTCCTCCCCGAAGATGTCAGTTTGACCTGGTGTCTATATTCTGATCCGTAGTAGGATGTGAGTCATTCATTCTTTCGTTATCATGCGATAGATACTTGGAATGTCTAAGCTCCTATTTTTCTGAAGGCCTACTATAACAGGAATGTTAATGCTGGTGGCATGCAAGGTTTCAGCTTGTTCTACACACCTAGTTACGATTCGGAGAGTTCGAAAACAGTCTGACGTTCATTCGTTTTCATCGACGTTTCACTGGAAAGGCCGTCGTTGTATTAATAAGGCTGTCCTTTGTAACATCTATGAAACATACCGCCGAAATGTACTGTTCCTTTATTCACGTTAGGCAACGCTGTATGAAGTACTCGAGCTTGCGGTTTTAATGGCCTCCTCGTGTCCACTATAGACCCATTACAAAGATAAGTAATGGGATGTCCTAAGACAGGTCCATTAAAGCTTGCCATCTTCATAAGGACACCATACAGTCGTATCATTTACTTATATCTCTCTCCATCTATCTCAGTTTGTGTCTTGTTATCAGAAGCAGATAGACTTTGCTCCAAGTACTGTTGTTGTTTAAGGAGTTATCTATCTGGACACAAATTTAAAATTACAGGTAAGTTATCTCAACAGCATGTCTCCTCTCTGACTGTTGTGCTGTAGGTGTGAGTACCAGTCAAATTAGGTCACGAATCCCAGAATACTCTTATCAGAGCAGAGCAGCAACTCCTCTATAAAAGACAACAGGGGAGAGATTCGGGGTCATTTAAACTATCTTGAGATTTATTGACGTATAAAAATAGACTAGAATCAGCTGTAGGCTACTTGGGACAGCAGGGCATCTCCAGCCTGAGTGAGACCTGGAGGAATCCTGTCAGCGAGTACTGCTGGTGCTGGAGGCCCGGGCTTAAGCCTGGGCAGCGGGTAGCAGCCCCAGCCTGGGAGCCGGCTCCATCATCCAGCTGCTCGGGGAAGGCCATGTCATCATGCGGAAGGTCCTGGAAGTCTCCCCTTGCCCCGGGGCCTTCTCCTCGTCCTTCACCCCCACCAGAGCCTCCTATATGGGGGCACTAGCCTCCTGAACACCCCCCTGGCTCGGTGACATAGGTGTACTCTGCCCAGCATCGCAAGGCAGTAAGGTAGCAGGCCAGCCAATACTACTCCTGCTCCTACAGGTGTAGGTAGGTAGTATTCCTGGGAGCAGCTGTACCAGTACTCCAACTCTTTGGCAGACAACCAGGGGCCTGTATGAGCCAGGGGAGGAGGCCCCAGAGCAGGGCAGGCCAGGGGCCAAGAAGAGGCTCTGGGGATGGGTGAGGACTGTGGGAAGGAGGATGGTGCTTACAGGTGTCAGGGTCAAGGGGCTCCTGACTGGATGTGGCCCTCAGGTTTCTTCAGTGTAGCCAGAGGGGTCCAGGGGTCAATACATCTCTGGTGCCATCTCCTGGTGGCCTGAGATACTGACCTCTGCCTGACCTGGAAATGACACAACCACATATAGGGAGGGGTCATCACCAGAGACCACACGAGAACCCAAGCTGTTGTGACCTCATAATATGAAAGGGGGTGTGGCTATTTTGTCGCATGGCAACTAGATGGATTCGTCGACATTCCGTGCAAATATCTCTTGATTTCCGAAATGTGATCTAAAAACACACAACTGACACTGAAACTGACAGAGATAATCAAGTATAAAACAACTCTATCCGGATACTCTGTATTACTCTAAATGTTCATTTGGACAAATCTTAACTAATGTTCACAAACACTTAAAAAAAAAAAACGAATTATATTTTTTGAAAGAAATTCAAATAGGCTTTGGGATGATATTTCCTCTCCATGGGTTCTAGCAGGGAGATTTAAACCCTGAGTGAAGAAGCTCATGTTTCAAACAAGTAAGACCTTTGATTGCAGACAGAAAGAGAGACGCGTCTGTTCTGGTGGAGCGTTAACCATCTGAAATGACCTCCTGATTCTTGTCTGCTTATCAAGCTAGCATTCTAAGATGCCGACGTTCTACTGTAACCATGACATCGATTGTGAGGTCAGATAATTGAAGCGTTAGAATGGGAACATCTTCAGTGAGGGTTCCAGTCATTGTGACGTCGTCATCCTCCTGTTTGATTTGGGTTCGGAGATTCTTTCGGAACTTTCCGAGTCATAAACCGCCTGGTAAAATTTGACGAGTAGATCTGACTGGAGTTTATTTCAGGTCGTCCATGTAACCATCTGGAAGACAGGGTTGATCTCTCCAGACCCTTGTGGAAGACATTCAGTTGGATAATGACTTTCTATCATGTCAATAAAGCTGCCAAATCAAAAGTCTGCCTGTCGATCCACACATCCTTGGATGAACATCTATTTTCTGCTCCCTCTTCCCTCCCTCCTTCTCTCTCTCGGCAGATACTGAGGACATCTTGTAACCATGGAGGACACTGGAAATCATAACGCAAAAAACGCCAACTCATCTGAGGTTGCTAATGGAGACCAGCAGGTGAGCGTCGCCTGTCTGCTCAGTGGGGGGAAATTGAGTTCCGGGCGGACAGATGCGATCACACTGTGTCGTAGCACTTCCAAAGCCCAAGTGAAGAATCTAGTATTTAGGGAGGAAGGGTTGGTGTTGATGGGGATTTTGTGTCCCTCACCCCACCTCCCCTATCCCTCCCCCCACCTCACCTGTCCCTCCCCCCACTNTCACCCGTCCCTTCCCCTACCTCACCCGTCCCTCTACCTACCTCACCCATCCCTCCCACCCCTACCTCACCCATCCCTCCACCTACCTCACCCATCCCTCCACCTACCTCACCCGTCCCTCCACCTACCTCACCTACCTCTTCTCATATCCCTCACCCCACCTCACCCCCCCTTCCCTCCAGAGCGTGGTCTCCCGTGTGGGTAGTCTCCCCCTGGTCAGCTCAGCGTGCGGGGTGGTCTCCACCGCCTACACATCCACCAAGGACAGCGTGCCGCTGCTGAAGGGTGTGATGGATGTGGCCGAGAGCGGGGTCCGGACCCTGGGGGCCGCAGCCACCACGGGCTCCAAGCCCATCCTGGATCGTTTGGAACCCCAGCGTAGGTTCCTTGTTAGACGACACAGCTCCCCTCTCCTGGTGCTGGGAGAGTCCACACAGTCACAACATAAAGACAAAGGATGGATTTAGACATGAATGTATACACTGATGAGACGGTAGTGTCTGTCTCTCTACCTGTCTGTCTGTCTGTCTGGTTACCCATGTTTCTGTCTGTCTGCTTGGCAGTCTCGGCTGTCAACGAGTATGCCATGAAGGGGCTGGACAAGATGGAGCACAATCTGCCAATCCTGCAGCAACCTGCTGACAAGGTTAGACTCTCCTCATCTGCCTCCCCTCTCAACTCCTCTCCTGCCTCACCTCCCCTCTCCTGCCTCAACTCCCCTCTCCTCTCCTGCATCTCCTCTCGTGCCTCCCCTCCCCTCTCCTCTCCTGCCTCTCCTCCCCTCTCCTGCCTCTCCTCCCCTCTCCTGCCTCTCCTCCCCTCTCCTGCCTCTCCTCCCCTCTCCTGCCTCACCTCCCCTCCCCTCTCCTGCCTCTCCTCTCTTGCCTCACCAGCACCAGAGGAGAGAGATGAGATGTCTTATTACTATTGATTCGTTTCATTTCTTCCCCCAGCTGGTTTCAGACACGGTGGGTATGGTGTACCAGTCTGTGTTTGGGGCCAAGGATGCCGTGGTGGGGGCGGTGATGGGGGGCGTGGAGATGACCCGTGCGGTGGTCAGCGGAGGACTCAGCACAGTGATGGGGACACGCGTGGGCCAGATGGTCAGCAACGGTGTGGGCCTGGTTCTGACCCGGTCTGAGGACTGGGTGGAGCACAACCTGCCGCTCAGTGAGAAGGAACTGGGTCAGTGATTTATGGATCAAAGAGAGAGAGAGAGAGAGAGAGAGGGGGGGGGGGGGTCATGAATTGGGGACTGATTACTTATGAAATACTTATGTTGCTTAAGCTAAATAGAAGATGCAACAATCAAATGTCGTCCAACTCTCTATCCCCCTCACACTCGCTTCCCTTCTCCCTAACAATCTCTCCTCCCACTCTCCCCCCTCTCCATCACACTTACTCTCCCTCACACTCACTCCCTCTCACCCTCACACTCCCTGCTCCCCCTCTCCTCTCCCCCTCTCCCTCTCCCTACCTCTCACACTCGCTGCTCCCCCTCTCCTCTCCCCCTGTCCCCTCTCCCTGCTCCCTCCCACAGCTGGGCTGGCAGAGCCCGGTCCTAGTATGAGTGAGACCCCCCCTCCTCTGAAGGAGACCCCGGCTGCAGCCTCTAGCTACTTCGTGCGTTTGGGGAAGCTGTCTGCCAAGGTGCAGGAGCGAGCCCTCCAGCTGTCCCTGCAGCGAGCGCAGCGCGCCCGTGACTCCTCCTACGCCGCCGTGGGCCAGATCAGCAGCACCTTGGACCTGCTGGAGAGGGCGCGCTCAGCCAGCCACCAGCTAGGGGGCGCACCTGAGCAGCTGCTCCAGCGCTGGAAGGAGTGGAGCGAGAGGCAGCCCAGGGAGGCCAAGGCAAACGAAGGGGCGGACGGAGGACAGAAGGGCGAGACTGAAGTGAGGGATTCTGGGATACGTTTCGTTTGAACGTACTGAACGTGTCCATTTCAGCCTTGATCGATGCTTCTAAAATAAGCCTTTCTGGCGAAGGTTGTGAGTGGGCTTTTTCATGAATATTCACTCACTCCTTTTCTATCCTACCGTTTTGTATTTTCTTCAGTTGGAGGGAAGGACTCTGTCCATGGTGCGGGGCATGAGCGACCAGCTCCGCGCTGCCTGCTCAGGTGTGGTCTCCAGTGCCCAGGGTCTTCCAGGTGTGGTCCAGGACCAGCTGGCCAACGCGCGCCGGGCGGCTGAAGACCTGCAGTCGTCCCTGGGCAAGGCCAGCTCCCTAACCCCTGTCCTCCTGGAGCAGAGCCGAAAACAACTTAAACAGGTCGGTCTGAGGCTGGATCCTAGGCTGCTGACCAATCAGGTTAGGCGACACCTGAGATGACATGGGTGCGAGCAGAACGTTGAAAGAACCTGTTCATCTCTAGACGCAGATTTCTACCTCCCAACCTGTCTTGATACAGTAGCAGCATTTTTAACAAACGGATAACAGTTGATTCTGGCTCAGACACTGAATTAATGGTGCACCCCAGCCCCCTCTCCCCTCCCTCCACACACACACCTGGCGGCTGTAATCTGCCTGGTAACAGCTGACAGGTGTGTTTTACGTCCCCAGGTGCAGCACTCGCTGGACGGCGTCATGGAGTACCTCCTGAACAACACTCCTCTTAACTGGCTGGTCGGACCTTTCGCCCCTCAGGTCACAGAGAAGGGAGAGAAGGCGCAGTAAAACCAGGAAGTGAAAACCAAGCTTTGATCTGATTGGTTCTGCCCTGAACCAACCCCCTTGGTACCTGTGATCTGCTGTTTTTTGTGTGTTGTTTTTTTATAGAGCATAAGTTAGTGATATGGTGCAGTTGTCAAGAATGTTTCTTTTTGTCCTTCTAACGGGGATCTTTCGAGTTATAGCCATCACCTGGGGGTTGGTTTCCCAGGGAGGATTTCAGCCTGTCCTCATGCTTTGTCCTCACTTTATAATGTGGCTTTTACAGCACGTGTGTGAATGCATCACTCCCTACCACCTGGTTAATGATACACACCGTGTAGAAAGTCCTCGCTCAGATTTTTGTTAACTCCTGCACCGCGCGGGAGAATCCGCACCAAACCGCCATATCATGTGATCCGTGTGCAAGTCCTCCAATCTGATCAGAGATTTTCCGACTCCTGAAAATGGCAGCTATTCGTTTTGGTTGTTGTGAAAGAGGGAGGTGTTTTGCTGCTAAGACGACAAACAACCGTACTAGTCAGTGAGTAATGAAACGGTGTAACGTTAGTCATAATGCATGTCTGGGAAACCAGCATATTAGTGATGATGATGGGAAGAGGACCTCTGGTATAACTGCTTTGCAATTCACACAACTCCTGCCTGATCACAAATGTAATATATTAACTATATACTGGAATGCTCTGTGTGCTATATGTTCATTGTCCCCTCAGTAATGAGAAGTGATATTGACAACATTAGTCTGTCTGTTGTTCCACCTATTAATAGTGCCTTAACATATTAAAATCTGACTTGCTGTTATACGTAACGCAATGAACTAATGTTTGTGTTTTGTTTCAATGTCTGCCCCCCAAAAATAAAATATTCTAGAAAGTTTATTTGTATATTGTTTTACTTGACAAACAATGATCAATGCAGTCAATATAGAATCTGGAAGATGTGTGCAAACTAAAACTGCCTAGTAGTTATGTATAATTCTCCCTCAAAATTGCACATCAAATTGTATATCTACCATCAGTTTTACTTTGCGATGGAATATTGTATGACCTGTTTTTATATTGACAGTCGTGTTGGAAAACCCAGGCCATACTTTTGTGTTTTCGGACTAAAGCGTTTTCATCTCTGTTTTCAGAGCATTGTCTTCGACGCGTGAAAGAAAAGAAAGATTTGTGTATTTGAGGGAAAATATGAATTGTTGGGCAAGGTGACGTCATGATCGTTGTTTGAATGTCGGGAGATAGCGCTGGTGAGGAGGCCGCGCGCAGTAACACACTAATTACACTTGTACATATTTTTTGAAGACCAAGGTCGACGACATCCTTCGACGCTTCGTATTTCAGGTACTGCTGTGTTCATGTCGAGCATAAAAAACGGTCTTGTCCATGTACTTTTATTCGAATCGTCCAGGTTGCCGTTCGGATGCGTTGCTATTAGCTTTTAGCATAGCTAGCAGTGCCGCTAGCCATCTAAAGCAAAGACAGTGTGGTGTCGGATGGTAGCGACCGCTAGCTGGCTACGTGGTTGTTACTCTACTTGGCTAGTGAGCTACATCGCTTGCCAAGCCAGTTCAGCGAAAACAAAGTCGTACCG
>BROE01000028.1:2740585-2799021 GCA_036571765.1 Plecoglossus altivelis
ATGTGAATCTAGAACAATGGCTGTGTGGCGAAAATAATACCAGAGAGAGAGAAATGGCTTTCATTCGTTGATGGGAGAAAAGTGAGGGGTGGGGGAGGGCTGGGGGAGGGGGAGGGCTGGGTGCCCCTCTGTCCTGCTGTCCCTCTATCATCTTCTCCCTCTCTCTCTCTCCCATAGTTACCCTGTGTGTGTGTGTGTGTGTGTGTGTGTGTGTGTGTGTGTGTGAGCGCGTGTGTGTGAGTGTGCGAGTGAGAATGATTGATGCGGCGGTGCGATGGAATCATGACTGCATCTTAGTAGTAGGAGTGTGTGTGCGTGTGCGTGCGTGCGTGTGTGCGTGTGCATGTGAATGCCACGTGTTTATTGTGTGTGTTGTGTGTGTAACTTGAGAGTCAGGGAGAGAGCAGTAGAGGATAGAGGCTTTAGCTGACTATGGGGAGGGAGGACGTGACATTTTTACCCCTTTCTGTTGTTTTTCCAACGGGGGGAATGTAGCTGGTTTTAGTTTGCTCTGAGCCTTGCTAGCTAGTGCTTGTATCAGGGCGTGGCCACGGGCCAGGGGAGGGCGTGGCCACGGGCCAGGGGAGGGTTTGGCCACGGGTCAAGGGGGGAGGCTGGAGATTCCTGGAGGATGGGGTGTCGACACCAGCAGGATCTCCAGAGAGCACGGGGAGAAATCAACTCCATAACAAGCAACAACGTCCCATTCCTGTCAAATTGGCCTTTTTCTGTTTTGTTTTCTATTTTATTTATCAGGTATTATTATCCTCCCCCCCCTGTCCCTTCTCCTGCTGTGGTGGACTGAAGTTACCATCTGTCCAACACACACTGAGGCTTTACCGTTTCAAGAAATGTTTCTCTTTGATATATTGACTTACACTCATATAATGTTGAGCGATGCATAGCAACAGCATCGCTGCGGGAGCAGAAGCTGGGAGGAGGGGGGGCTGTAGAAGGGATGAGGAGGGTGTCGGAGGGAAGAGCAGGGTGTCGAAGGGAAGAGGAGGGTGGGGGGTGTAGGAGGGAAGAGGAGGGAAGAAGGAGGGTGGGGGTGTAGCGGAGGGAAGAGGAGGGGTGGGCGGGTGTAGGAGGGAGAGAAGAGGAGGGGTGTAGAAGGAATAGAAGAGGGGGTGTAGGAGGGAAGAGGAGGGGGGATAGAGGGATGAAGAGGAGTGGGGTGTAGGAGGACAGCCCACGGAGAAGGGGGGCGAGGGGTAACGGAGGGAGACAGCAGACAGAGACGACAACGACAGCGGGAGGGTGTAACAGCACAGAAGGGAAAATGTAAGAGAGGCCAAGTGCGCCGTGTTTCACGGAAGGGAATCCATGGAAGAGGGGGGGGTGGTACGGAGGGAAAGAGAAACCCGAAGCAGGTTTGAGGTGGCGGTGTAGGTAGGGCAAGAGGAAGAGGAAGTCGGGGGAGTGTGTAGGAGGGAAGAGCAGAGGAGGGGGGTGTGAGGAAGAGGAAGAGGGAGGAGGGGGGGTGTAGGAGGGAAGGGATAGGAGGAGGAGAGGGGACGTGATAGCGAGGCGAAGACAGGAGAGGACAGGCGCGGAGAACGACCGGAGGGCAGGCGAGCAGTCATACACAGGGCTGACGGGCTTGACGAGGGAAGGAGGAGGGGTGTGGAGGATATGTGAGAATCTAAGTGAGCCTATGACGCTCACACTGAGGTATGGATTGAGATTATATTTTCACTCTCACTTTTTTATTTTCTCTCGTGTCTGTCTCTCAATGGAGTGTATGGACATGCAACACACACACTCTATATATATATATANTCCTTCCACACTCCCCTCTCTCCTCTTCTACCCTCCCTATTACTCCCCCTCCCTCCTCTACTCCCTCCTTCCCACCTCTCCATTCTCCTCCTATTTGGGCTGATACTTTCTTCCTCTAGCTGTCCTCCATTTTCCTCACTTTATCATCACGCCTATGCCCTTCACCTTCTCCCTCTTCTCCCATGTGTGTTTGTTGTCATTCAGACCTTTAACCCACTGTCCATCATAAGAGCTTGCATAACGCTCTGTAATCAGCAGCCTGTGCTGGAGATAGCCAGCTCTGGCATTTCCTTTCCTCTTCCTAATCTCCTCCCTCGTCTGCTTCTTTCTTCTCTTCATCGTTCGTCCCCTAGGAGGAAAGAGCGATTTGACAAAAAAGAAACACGAAAATGTTGAAAATGACTAATCATCATTACTCGCATATCAATTTCTGTACTCGTCCCTTGGAAAAAAAGAAAAAACTATCTACAACCACCTTCCCCCTGTTTCGTCTCCCTTACATAAGGAAAAAGTCTCAACGGACTTGCGCAGCACTCAGAAGAGCTGATTATGTAAATCCGTTCATAAGAGTAAGAACACAAAACCCTTGTTCTGATCGTGGGTTCTGTAATGCATAGCTAGTTGTGACGCAGACGCCTCAACCGGGTTAATATCTACCCTTTAAAAAACCCTGCAAGAAAATGTCAAGCGTTATTTTTGGAAAGCACAACCGCATAAATATGCCTCGTTGCAGAGCACAAAATGTTAGTAATCTACAGTGAAACACGCAGCTTCGGTCAGTGTGCGGAGGTCTTTTCTAGTTTTGGTCTTTCTAGTTCTAGTCTGTTCTAGTTCTAGTCTGTTCTAGTTCTAGTCTGTTCTAGTTCTAGTCTGTTCTAGTCTGTTCTAGTTCTAGTCTGTTCTAGTCTGTTGGGCAGGCTTGCTTATGAGGCTTCACCTCCAACCAACCAATCCCTGGCCGTTAAACCCTCCTGGGCAACCCTCATTGGCTTAGACAGGAGGAAAACAATACAGAGGCTATTCCAATCAGCCAATCAGAGGTCAGGCTCTTCAGCACATCTCTGACAGCTTTATGCTCCTCTCCCATCTCTGGGTTAGTATGCTATGTGGAGTCCTTTGAAATACTTCTGCCTTAACGATCAAGCGAGTTAGGGTGTGCATGTTTCGGTGTAGATATCCCATCGGTTTCCTTGCTGTCAGACGAAACTAACCAAGCACACAAAGTGATTGGCCGTACATGACATCACAGGCGGTTCGCGCTGCATCAGGGTTTGATTGGACGGCTAGCGGGGCCTGGCTGACGCTGGCTCTGCGTGTTCTGGCGTTCCCTCTCGGCGGACGCCATATTCCGTTCCCATGGAGACCGCAGCTCCATGTTCTTGAGCACCAGCAGACCTCAACTCAGTGCTGAGCAACATCTGAGCCTGTTCCTCCTCCTCCTCCTTCCTTCCAGCCTCAGCTGAAGCGAACAAGAATCTGGTCCCAACTCAGACCAGGAGCGACGTGTCGCTGACTGTCGCTGCGCGTGTTGTGCTTTGAGCTGTCTGAGCCGGTTCCTGGGAGCACTTGCATGCGTGCGTGGCCACCGACGCGAAAAGCGAATCTCTATTTTTTTATAATCGACTCGCACGCCTTTTTGCGAGCAAAACGTGGAGACGCCAAGCTGCTGTGGGCTGCACGCGTGCATGTTTGACCCCTCAGCTGTCTGAAGGCCAGGGTCAACAGGACTCTACTGTATATTCACATGTATATACCATCAAGGTCCAACTGGCAGTATAACCTGCAGTAGGTTGCCAGGTGATATGTGGATTGGGAGAGAGGTTCAGGAAGGTCATGTGTGTGTACAGAACCAGATTGCTCTGCATTGGTAGGCTTACCTTGTTTTTACATTATTTAGCAAGTTAGGTTGCTGCGTGTGGGACATGTAAAGGGTTAAGAGGCTGTGTCAATAGTCTTGATAACCTAGTTTATCCTTCCACATTGTCTTCAGAGGTGGTTTTCTGTCCGTTTCATCTTCATAGCTCAGTGACTTGGTGTTTCCGGAGACATTATTGCTGTCGTGATCACCCCGGTTTTGTCATTTCGTTCCCATGCACCTTTTGGGGGGGGGGGGAGAAGGGGTGAAGATCATTTCATGAAAGGGTGAAAAAAAACTGCCTTAGGCTGCCTTTCATAATCAGCTTGAATTTGAATAGGCCTGTTGGCTCTTCCATGAGCTCTCCCTTCCTCCCTCCTCTTGTCTCTAATCATTTACTGATACTCTGGTTCCTGGAAGGTTGTAGTGGTGGGAAGGATGTACGAGCTCTCAGTCTTCAAGGGAGGGCTCCACTCACTGGAGACCCAGGATTCCTGGTCTCTAGGTGGGCTCCGCTCACTGGAGACCCAGGAATACTACTCCAGGTGGGCTCCACTCACTGAAGACCCAGGATTCCTGCTCTCTAGGTGGGCTCCGCTCACTGGAGACCCAGGAATACTACTCCAGGTGGGCTCCACTCACTGGAGACCCAGGAATACTTGTCTCCAGGGGGACTGCTCACTGGTGACCCAGGATTTCTGCTCTCCAGAAGGGCTCTGCTCGCTGGAGACCCGGCTGGTCCATCTTCCAGTGGAGCCTGTTTGGTACTGATGTCACTTGGACCCGCCCAAACCCCACAGTCCCTCATTAGAGTAGATCATTCTTCCTCTCAGACTATACACTCTCGAGAGAAGCGACACTCCTCTTCCCAAGTCCCCCAACGTAGATGATTTATGCTCCGCCCACTCCCCCATTCGTTGCAGCTGATTGGTAGGTCGCGTGCGCGCGTTCGACGCGTTTCCCTGAGTTTTCACACAGGTTTGTCTGGAGCCCAGTTCTAAGGCTAGGTCGCTACGTCGCTACGTCGCTAGGTCGCTACGTCGCTAGGTCGCTACGTCGCTAGGTCGCTACGTCGCTAAGCGCTGCGCCTTTCACTTTGGATGATTGCCTTGCGTATTTAAACCAGCAGAGTTCAATTGTGATAAGACACAGTTGTGTTCCATTGACTGCTCAGTCTACCCCAGCATTAAGACGCTGAGCAGTTTGAATGTACGTGCCAGAGGTCACAGTCGGATGTGTATCACGGTATTTTAAGCCTTGGACGTGACCACAGTAAGCTTCCTTTTGATTAGCCGACTGAACCAACCACTGAAAGTTGTGGTCTCTGTGATGAGTGTGGAGTTATGGATGTTCATTTGAGGATTCTGGGGGAGGGAGGGAGGGAGAGAGGGAGGGAGGGGAGGGGAGGGGAGGGGAGGGAGTAAGTCAACTAGTATAATAGTCAGCATTCTTCAGACATGTCAAACCGGACGTAGCAGCTTTGAGACCTGAGCTATATGACACGATGCAACCGTAATCACGGTTTTGAACATCCAGCAATAGCAAAGCACGTTAGTTAGTTGTTTTGAAGTTGGACATTATGTGACATGAGTGAGTAAATCTGGTTGATGCAACTGAACAGAGAAACAGTGAAAGAGACTTAAATGAATTTTCTCTTTCATCCTCTTGTAAGTGTGTGAAGCCACATGGTCAAAGCGTGCTAATGAGAGCTAGAATGTCACTAACAAATCCACTGCCCTCAAAGAAACATCTGGGGAAAGCTGACAAGATCCATGGCAATCCAGTCCCTTGAAGTACCACCAGATATCTTTTTTTTCTTTTTTTTTTTCCTTTTCTTTTTTTTTCTTTAATTTTTTTTTCTTTTTAGGATTGTATGATGTGTAAGAGTAAGTATAAAACAATAAAATCACAAAGTTTATTTTACATTTACACTGTCGTCTGTATTTATTTTCACTGATCATAACTTGTCAAAAAGAAACGTAATAGCTAGGAAACTCAATTTAGGTAGCTAGACGACATTTGTGAGCAAATGTCGAATGCAGCCGCCCTCTTATTTTGAAGGTGAAATAGGGAAACTGGAAGTCTTGCTAAAATCACCCGCTTTAATTTTGAAAAAATTAGTCTTATCAGTTTACAAAATAATACATTATTGTAGTAATCCAAGTATTATAATTATAACAATAATGCAAAGTAAAGGGAATTTGTCGTTCATTTTTAAATAATCAAATCTAATGGACATTTTATGAATTTTAGTTTATTCCAAATCTGCTAACAACAGATGATAATGGACTAAAACCAAATTCTTGGTTTACGGAAGTTCAAATTGTGTTGTGTCAACATCTGTACGTCCGAAACGTCAACAAACGGAGGAACTCTACGTCGCCCGCCGCAACTACCGTAAGACCGGGCAGGAGAGGGATGGTTTCACAGAGGAAACGACAGTAATGACAGTAGTCTAAAGCATACATTAGCTAACTTCTCCAAGATAAACTAACCTACAGGATCTTGGTCGTCGCTTGAACCCCTGCAAGCATTAAGGTGATTGTGAAAATAATAAAAAATAAATAAAAAGGTAACGTAATATTACTATCTGATCAGCTCAATCTTTCAGACGTTGTACATAGGCTGGTTAAATGCATTGTGTTAGCACGGCTAGCTACCGTAGCGAACGTTGACTCGTCAGACATCTGTAAACGTAGCTTGTTACTTTGCTTCCTATTTAGCTTATTAAGGTACATTTAGCTACTAGCTTGCGAGCTTTTTTTGAACTAGCTAACCTTGCGCTTGAATGATGCTGGTTGGCGATCATGCTATTGGTTAGCGGGTTGCAAAACGAGCTATAGACTAGCAAACCTAGCTGCAGTTGGATCGGAAAGGTGTTCAATGTGTGCTTTTGACAAATATCACATAGTATTTCAACGCGGGCCTTTGCTGCAGCTTGGCTCGCAGGGCGAATCGCTGTTGTAAAAGCAACTTGAGACATGAGCCTTTCTACGAGTGTTACCAGAGGGGAATATTTCTTGACGCCAATGAAAGACTGATTGTATTGCACGTAGCTTGCTTGCGTGGCGAACCACTGGATCGACCGGTAGTGCAACTAAGTAAGCACAGGTAGTACTAGCTTGCTGATTCAGCTTGCTAAGGTGTATATGAATATCAGCACAACAAGGAGAAACGGGGACGATTCACTGTTAAAACGTGAAGGTAGCATACATGGTATTTATTTACATCTGAAGGCAAAAGGTGAGTCGGATGTTCTTTCGGTTTTGAACGTTAGTATAAAAAGAGGGTTTTTCTTGGCGTTCATCGAACGTAGGGCCTGAAGAACCACGTGAATGATATTTGGGTCACGGCCTGTGGGATGACCTACCATAGCAACAGAACATACATTTTATAACTGTTGACATCTTTTTTTCTTTCTTAATTTGAAACTCTGTCATTCACTTCTCCGTCAAACGCCTCACTTGTAACTATAGCACTGTTCTATTTGTATACCTGTCTTTCTCACTTCCCCATTCGTCTCCCCCACCCATCCCTCTCCCCCACCCATCTCTCCCCCACCCATCTCTCCCCCCCATCCATCTCTCCCCCACCCATCTCTCTCCTCCACCCATCTCTCTTCCCCACCCTTCCCTCTCCTCCACCCATCTCTCTCCTCCACCCATCTCTCTCCCCCACCCTTCTCTCCAGGTGGTGTACGAGGGCCTGTACCACCTGCCCCCATACCCCTCAGAAGTGTGTGTCGGCCGGGGTGAAGGCGGGGGGGGGGAGAGGCGGGGCCATGATCTAATGATCCTAGACTGAGGAAGATCCTTGGAGGCACACGCGGAGGGTTCCGGAAGCAGGGTTCCGGAGGCAGGGTTCCGGAAGCAGGGTTCCGGAGGCAGGGTTCCGGAAGCAGGGTTCCGGAGGCAGGGTTTCCGCGGCAATGAAGCTGAAACAGCGCGTGGTGGTTCTGTGTGCTATACTTCTGCTGCTGGGCCTGGCTAAGCTGTTCCTGCTGGATGGAGGGGAGGGGTCCGTGGCCAGCCGGAGAGATCTCAGAGCCTTCCGGAAGGTGGGTGGAGGGGGGGGAGGGGGTCTGGGTCGTGGGCAAGCAAAGGCTACCCCAGCTCCTGATGCTGAGGCCTTTATGTCTCATTTTGAAACGTTTTTCTATTCAGTGGCGCTGGAGTCAGTTTAAAGTCACTCTTTACTGCAGGGGTCTCCAATCATGGTCCTCGAGGGCCGCTGTCCTGAAGGTTTTAGATGTTTCCCTCCTCCAGCACACCTGATTCTAATGAATGAGCCATTACCAAGCTCTGTGGAAGCTTCATAATGACCCTTTATTAGACTCAGGTGTGCTGGAGCAGGGAAACAATGAAAACCTTCAGGACAGCGGCCCTCGAGGACCAGGATTGGAGACCCCTGCTTTACTGTGTTGTTTGAGTTGTGTGTTTGAACTGTGGTTGCATGTCTTTATTATTTGATTGGTTTACAATCGGTTTGGTTTACTTTCGTACAGGACTTTGTCCATCATTAGTTGTTTTCAAATGTGCTTTAAATTGACTTGATTTGCCTATGGGGGTATTACAGAGGGCTGGCTGTGTCACGTAACCTGTTAAGTTAACTCGCCAGCGTGCCCCCGTCGTCACGGCAACACGAAGTGTCAGCTTGCGAGATGTTACGTAACCCTCCTGCATCGTCTCCCCCCCCCCCTTATTTGAGTGTGACCACCCGCGCGCGTGTCCCCTGTGCGTCCCCAGATGGAGGCCGGCCTGTTGCTGTCTAGAGGGGCTCGTCTCACGCACACGCTGCAGTCTCCGTGGGAGGTGGCGGGCCAGTGGGTGGGGCCCAGGGAGGTGTACCCGGAGGAGACACCTGAACTGGCTGCCGTTCTCACCGCCCTCAGCAGTGCCCGGGTGGAGCGAGCGGACGTGGGCTACAAGGGCACTCAGCTCAAAGCCCTGCTGGTGCTGGATGGGGGGCAGAAAGTGGTCTTCAAGCCCAAAAGGTGGGCGGGTGGAGCGGGGTTGTGGGGGTCGGGGATGTGGGCCCTGGACACGAAGGCGTGACCAGTTACGGTGAGGTGTGTGTGTGCTGTCTATCCGCAGGTACAGCAGAGATCATGTGGTGGAGGGGGAGCCGTACGCAGGCTACGACCGACACAATGCTGAGGTGGCTGCTTTTCACCTGGACAGGTAGGACGCTCTCGCCTCCCCCACATCTTCTCCTGCTCTCCTCCCTCTGACCGCCCTCCTCCCTCCTGCAGGATCCTGGGGTTCAGAAGGGCGCCCCTGGTGGTAGGGAGGTACGTTAACCTTCGCACTGAGATCAAGCCTGTGGCTACAGACCAGCTGCTGAGCACCTTCCTAATGCAGGGTGAGTGTCTCTGTCTCTTTCCCTCTGTCTCTGCCTCTCTTTGTTTCACTCTGTCTCTCTATCTATCTCTGTCTCTCTCTCTGTCTCTCTATCTCTCTCTCTGTCTCTGTCTCTCTATCTCTCTCTCTGTCTCTCTATCTCTCTGTCTCTCTCTCTCGCTCTCTCTCTCTCTCTCTCTCGCTCTCTCTCTCTCTCTCTCTGTCTCTTTCTGTCTCTGCCTCTCTTTGTCTCTCTCTGTCTGTCCCTCCCTCTCCCTCTGTTTCTGTTTCTGTCTCTTTCTCTCTTGCACACACCCTTATGAACACAAAGAAACCATGCTTTTCATATCCTTCTACTTTGCCCATTGGGTGGTGCGACGCAGACTCCTGTTGCTGTGTACTGTAAGTGTGCGTGTTTTAGTATTCCAACGGAATTGCCCTTTCCTGTAAGTGCGCCCTCACAAGAAAGCATCGGCAGTACAGTCAACTAGATTTCAGAGCTAGTGTGGATCTGAGGAAGGGCTGGAATTAAAGAAAAAAACTTCCCCTTGCCTAATCCCAAGTCCTCGGCTCACCATTTCCTCCCTCTCCTCATTGCTAACCTCCACACTCCCTCCAAAGGTAGTATAACCCAAAATAAAACAAACAATACCAAAATAAACTGAACACCATGCATGCTTCTATGGAAAGCTGTTACTTATACTGAAGCAGGCCGTTGTAGAAGCGCTGCACCGGCGTGTGGGCAGAGCGAGGGAGATGATGGAGGGGACGGGTACTTAAGGGACGGGGGTATAGGGCTAAGAGTCCTCTCCGCAACTGTTTTGGCCCCTTGTTTCCAGACCGTTCCACCTAGGCACATTTCAGTTGTTTTTTGGCATTTTAAGTGGAATATAGAGCCACCAACTATCTCCGGTGTGGTGGCACAGACTTACAGAGAGGGCAAACAGCTGAGGAGTCCTCCCACAGTCGCATGGGGTTTTCTGACCTGGGTGTCTGTGTTTGGAACAATGAGAAAGGGCTGGTTTTTTGTGTTCATAACGGGTGTGTGAGAGACGAAAGAGTACGCTCATGACAGACTCGGCTAGTTGGTTCCAATGCTCGCGTAAACTGCTCGTTGTAGAAATCACAGCTATGTAATGTTTGTTGTGAAGTGTGTGTGTGTGTGTGTGTGTGTGTGTGTGTGTTGGTGGTGTGTGTGTGTGTGGTGTAGTGTGTGTGGGTGTGTGTGAGTGTGTGGTGTGTGTGTGTTGTGTGTGTGTGTGGTGTGTGTGTGTGTGTCGTGTGTGTGGTGTGTGTGGGTGGGTGGTGGGTGGGTGGGTTGGGTGTGTGGGTGTGTGTGGTGTGTGTGTGTTGCGCTGCGGGGGGTGGGTGGGTGGTGGCGTGTGTGGGTTGTGTGGTGTGAGTGTGTGACTGTTGCCCTGCAGGTGGGAGTATGACGAGAGTTACTGCGAGGCCGTGAAGAAGATGCCGCCGTACGACGCAGGTCCAAGGTTGTTGGACGTCATCGACACGGCCATCTTTGATTACCTCATCGGCAACGCGGACCGCCATCACTACGAGAGTTTCCAGGACGATGGAGGAGCCAGCATGCTCATCCTCCTTGACAACGCCAAAAGGTACAACGTCCCCGCTCGGGGTGGGGAACTCCCATCCCCCCACCCTCCACTCTCTCCCCTCCCACTCTCCCCCTTCACTCTCCCCCTCCTCTCCCTCTCCCACTCTCCCTCCCTACTCTCCCTCCCTCTCCGCCCTCCCACTTCCCCTGCATTCTCCCCACTTCCCCCCACCCCACACCGCACTCCTCTCCCCTCCACTCTCCCCCCACTCATTTATAAGTGCAAGCACCTTGTTTTTCCAAAGCATCTAACCTCATTTCCTTGTCCCGGAACATCTTCCGTCCCTCCCCAGCGTCCTCCCTGTTTAATGTGTGTCCTAGAACTGGAGTGCAGGGAAAGTGTTTGTCCCAGAAAGTGTGTTGAGTAGTCAGAAGGGTCACGTAGCAGCCAAGCTTTCTGACAGCCTTTGTGAACTATTTGTAGCACCGTAGTACTGTAGGACTGTAGCACTGTAGGACTGTAGGAATGTAGGACTGTAGCACTGTAGCACCGTAGTACTGTAGGACTGTAGGAATGTAGGACTGTAGGAATGTAGCACTGTAGGACTGTAGCACTGTAGGACTGTAGCATTGTAGGACTGTAGCACCGTAGTACTGTAGGACTGTAGCACTGTAGGACTGTAGGAATGTAGCACTGTAGGACTGTAGGAATGTAGCACTGTAGGACCGTAGCACTGTAGGACTGTAGGACTGTAGGAATGTAGCACTGTAGGACTGTAGGAATGTAGCACTGTAGGACTGTAGCATTGTAGGAATGTAGCACTGTAGGACTGTAGGAATGTAGCACTGTAGCACTGTAGGAATGTAGCACTGTAGGACTGTAGGAATGTAGCGCTGTAGGACTGTAGCACTGTAGGAATGTAGCACTGTAGGAATGTAGCGCTGTAGGACTGTAGGAATGTAGCACTGTAGGAATGTAGCACTGTAGGAATGTAGCACTGTAGGACTGTAGGAATGTAGCACTGTAGGAATGTAGCACTGTAGGACTGTAGGAATGTAGCACTGTAGGAATGTAGCACTGTAGGAATGTAGCACTGTAGAAATGTAGCGCTGTAGGACTGTAGGAATGTAGGACTGTAGCACTGTAGGAATGTAGCACTGTAGGACTGTAGGAATGTAGCGCTGTAGGACTGTAGGAATGTAGGACTGTAGGAATGTAGCACTGTAGGAATGTAGCGCTGTAGGACTGTAGGAATGTAGCACTGTAGGACTGTAGGAATGTAGCGCTGTAGGACTGTAGGAATGTAGCACTGTAGGAATGTAGGACTGTAGCACTGTAGCACTGTAGGACTGTAGGACTGTAGAAATGTAGCACTGTAGGAATGTAGCGCTGTAGGAATGTAGCACTGTAGAAATGTAGCACTGTAGGAATGTAGCGCTGTAGGACTGTAGGAATGTAGGACTGTAGCACTGTAGGACTGTAGGAATGTAGCACTGTAGGACTGTAGGAATGTAGCACTGTAGGACTGTAGGACTGTAGCACCATAGTACTGTAGGACTGTAGGACCGTAGGACTGTAGCACTATGGCCTGATGGTTAGGGAGTCGGGCTTGTAACCTGAAAGTTGCTGGTTCGATTCTCGCACCGGCAGGAATTGAAGGTGGGGATTGTGAACAAACAGCACTCTCTTTTCCTTCAATACCATGACTGAGGTGCCCTTGAGCAAGGCACCGAACCCCCAATTGCTTCCCGGGCGCTGGAGCAATAGCTGCCCACTGCTCCGGGTGTATGTCCACTGTGTGTGCGTGCGGTTGCTCACTACTCACTGCTGTGTGTGTGCACTTGGATGGGTTAAATGCAGAGGGTTAATTTCGAGTATGGGTCACCATACTTGACAATACGTCACTTCACTATAGCGCTGTAGCCGACTTTAACTTCAGGCTCTGTCGTGTGGTTCTTTTCTAAAAAGTTTTGGCAACGCAGCCCTGGATGAACGCAGCATCATTGCCCCGCTCTACCAGTGCTGCATGTGAGTACTGAAATACACACACAAGCTTGCACGCACGCCTTAAAAACACCAGACACACACTCCAGACACGCTCCCGGACAGAATCTTGACTGAAATTGTAGTTCAAGTGTGAGAGATAAGAGAGAGAACACCATGATGATGATTTGGTTAACTTAAATAATGAAACACCATCTATGTCAAACTGTCAGCAGGTTCCTCTTCTCTACAGTAATGGGATCCAAGTTATTTTCTTTGCTGTTCTATTTTTGTCCTCTAGAGGGAGACATTCATCAATGCATTTCTCAACTGAGCGCGTGGGATAAATCTTCATGTGATTTAAAGAGGCACATATCATGTGCTTGTGTGCTCTTATGTTCTGATCCTGGCCTTCACACTTCTGTAAAAACATCACAATCTTGTAGCCCAATTGATCTCTCTTTTTAACTTTCTCACCCTCCCTCTCACCCACTCTCCCTCTCTTTCTCACACTGTCACGCTCTGTCTCACACCTTCTCTCTCTCCTCTCTCTCACCCTCCCTCGCTCTCTCTCTCTCTCACCCTTCCTACTTCTCTCTCTCTCCTCTCACCCTTCCTCCTTCTCTCCTCACTCTATCTCTCTCACCCTTCCTCCTTCTCTGTCCTCACTCTCCCTTTCTCTCACCCTCCCTCCTTCTCTCTCCTTTTTCTCACCCTCCTTCTCTCTCCTCTCTCACCCTCTCTCCTCGCTCTCCCTCTCTCACCTTCCCTCCTTCTCTCTCCTCTCTCTCACCCGTGCTGCCTCTCTCTCCTCTCTCTCACCCTCTCTCCTCACTCTCCCTCTCTCACCCTCTCTCCTTCTCTCTCCTCTCTCTCACCCTTCCTCCTTCTCTCTCCTCTCTCTCACCCGTGCTGCTTCTCTCTCCTCTCTCTCACCCTCTCTCCTCGATCTCCCTCTCTCACCCTCTCTCCTTCTCTCTCCTCTCTCACCCTTCCTCCTTCTCTCTCCTCTCTCTCACCCGTGCTGCTTCTCTCTCCCCTCTCTCACCCTTCCTCCTTCTCTCTCCTCTCTCTCACCCGTGCTGCTTCTCTCTCCTCTCTCACACCCTCCCTCCTTCTCTCTCCTCTCTCTCACCCTCTCTCCTCACTCTCCCTCTCTCTCACCCTTCCTCCTTCTCTCTCCTCTCTCTCACCCTCCCTCCTCACTCTCCTTCTCTCTCACCCTTCCTCCTTCTCTCTCCTCTCTCACCCTCCCTCCTCTCTCCTTTCTCCCTCTCCCTCCCCCCCTCCCCCCAGGGTGCGTGTGTCTACATGGAACAGACTGAACATCCTGAGGGGCGTGGGCCTGAGTGCCGCCATGCGTCAGGCTCTCAGCTTCGACCCCATCAGCCCCATCCTGGCCGAGCCTCACCTCGTCGCTCTCGACCGCCGTCTGGCGGGGGTCATAGCAACCGTCAAGCAGTGCATGGAGACGCAGGGCCAAGACAACACCCTTGTAGAGGACCGCATGAACCTGCCCCACCCCTAGAGAGACTGCCCCCCCCCTCTTCTCCCCCCGCCTCTCCCTCCAGACCCCCCACACGGCCCTGAGGGAGCTCTCACCCTTCCTCACTATGGGAGTTAATGGGAACTACAAAAGTGTAACTGGAGAGATGGCAAGTGACGTGATTCTGTAAGGGTTGGTCAGAGACGTGTTTGAACACGATGGATGATGATTGTCGTGTTAGTGTAGCCTCTTACACTAATATGCCAGATGCCTAACCACAGACTCTTGAATATAAACTTCACCCCTCCACATCTTCTCTTTCGGGGAGTGATTTTGGGAAGTGTTTTTCGTCTTTGAAAAGACCACCTTCTCTCTGCCGAAGTATGAGGACGTAAAACTGAGATATATTTGGTTGGATGTCGGAACACTCAGGATGTTACTGAGCCTATGTGTAGTCTATAGTTGTCATGCTAAGTGATTATGTAGCTCGCTAATGCTAATATAAAATCGTACTAGGTGTAGCCACGTCTATACTTGTCACTGCTACAAGCTATGTAGTCTGCCTAAGATAATATATCTAGGTGTAGTCTATTGTCATGCTAAACATATGTAGCTGCTATGCTCATATACTCTAGGTGTAGTCCTATTTGTCATGATGCTAAGCCTATGTAAGCCTGTGTGCTAATCTCATCTGTTGCGTGGTCTGCGTCTCTTGCTAATACGAATGATGCAAGGCAAAACGTAGCGTGTAGCCCGAGCCCCCACACCTGCCGATGCTACTCACCTGTTCCTCGGTCTATAAGCCAGGTTTCTCTTCTGCGCTTTTCAGGTCTCTGGTAGATTAGCAATCAAGAGGCATGCCAGCTGTCCTCTCTCGGAAAGTCAAGACACGATCTTGAGCCGCGCCTTCCCGACCTGTCCAGATCACAACGAGCTTCTCCTCCTGAGGTCTCCACACCTATCCCGCACGCTCGCACCCAATCCGCCATCCTCCACCATCTCTCTCCATCCCCACCTCCTCTCTCCCTTCCCACCTCCTCTCTCCCTCCCCACCTCTCCTCTCTCCTCCCCACCTCCTCTCCTCCCTCCCACCTTCCTCTGTCCTCTCCCACCATCCCTCTCCCTCCTCCTCCCTCCGCAGTGACTGGAGATAGTTTGATGGACTGAGGAGTAATGTGTGTCTGTGTGTGTGCGGGGGGAGGGGAGGGGGGGGGGAGTAGGTCGCAAATATGACCCACTACCCCCCCTCCTCCCCTCCCTACACCCCCCTCCCCATCACCCTTGGGTGGTTCCTCACTACCAGGGTGGACATGGGGGGGTTTCATCATTACGACGTTGCTGTTCAGTTGATGCAGATCCTGAATGCAGATTCTCATTTCAGTGCCATTGTGAGTCAAGGTGTTTGGATCACGGTTTCACCAACTCATACAGAAAATCAGGCTGCAAACGCGCACCATGTTGTAATCAAATAATGAAACACTATACTTAAAATAGCATTACTGATAAATATGACAATTATAATATTAAGGAACCCTAATTTAGTATTGTATGTGTGTACGCTCATGTGCGTGTAGGTGTGTGTTTGTGTGTGTGTGCGTGCGTGTGTGCGTGTGGGAGTGTATGTGGTGTATCAAATAATGAAAGTATGCTACTGACGTTGCAGGACTTGAAGGACAACATGCAGGCGCACTGGCATTGGTAACTTTAACAATAAAACATGGCCTGTTTGAAATGGCCTCTAAAACTTTCCACCACGTGCTTCATGTCGGGGCAATAAAAGTTGCCGTTCATTCGTTGATTTTTTTTATCAACCCGTTATCTCGTTCTTCAAGGAATACCCCAAGGCGGAGACAGAAAGCCCTGTGGTGTTAACCAATCTGTTTTCTTTAGGCTTCCAGTCAGCATAAGTATTTCCTTTGGACTGACAGCATAGTTACTTCATTTGCACCTGTTCTGTCTTCTAAAACTGTAGAGAACAAAGAAGTCATTTGACTATCCATCAAGCCGAGTCAGCAGGGGTCCCGGAACAGCTTGCCCAGTCTGGAAACAGCTTGCCCAGTCTGGAAACAGCTCGCCCAGTCTGGGAATGCAACATTCGTTGCAAAGAACAGAAGTATGTCACATCAGGAGACACCAGGGAGATGATCTCAACTGATATTGTGGGATCTTTTTCCCCCTGTGGTTTACATGATTGTATAGCGATGGTCTCATTTGGAGTTTGTTCTCACGTTAACGTCACTGGGCTAGTGTCCTATCCTGTTTGACAGACTGAGTTTTCAATAATAGGTCCATTTTTTAAGTCCGCAAATTGATCTCAATCACATCTCTCAATCCTTTGTCATTTACAAAGGAAAAAAGTCGTTCATTTCAAAACGTCTAATTTCGCCTCAAACAAGTTAGGTCAAGGTAGTTTATTCAGTTGTCGATACGCCTATTAACCCTTTTGATGCTGAGGTGACAATACAGCCATGTGTCTTGCGGCTGAATGTTGTGGTTTTTGTGTCTGCGATTGAAGGTAATGAGAGACAATGTGGTAAATTCGCTACTGACACGTCTCGAGCAGTGTTTATACTAAGCTTAAACATGTCTCGAGAAGTGTTCATACTAAGCCTGAAGCGACATGTCCAGGCATGTTGACCAATCAACGTCAAGTGTTAGTATCTTTGTACAGAATCATTTTGATCTCATTAGAAATGGAGCGTACACGAATGGAGGAGTGTGTCCGACCGCCATGTGGCTGGGGAGTGACCACACACTGAACACGTTCGACTCTAAATAAAGGGGATATTTTTGTACTCAGTGGCGTCATGGTACACGCACACACATTTTGTTTCTCGCTGGCGCAGTAAGAGTAGATCATATAGAATGGGGGAGTTTTTTTCAGTTAATCAGGTCTCTCCATGCCCACTCGACTTAAAAGCATCCGACGGCTGCGCTGAAAAACACATTTTTATCAAGGCAATGGATGATGATGTTGCCATGAACGAGAAGGCAAGTCGATGCTTCTGGAGGATGGCTGTGGCGATTGCTGTTCAGAGCGCAGTGACAGCTGTCTGTTTAGCTGCGGTTTGTTACCTGTATTACCATGTGCAGCAACCGGTAAGTTCAATTCAAACTTTTCTGTTTACAAAAAAAAAAAGAGCGCACGTCAGTTTACTCCGTCAGGCTTTCGAGATTTTGAAAATAGTTTTTATGGCTTTTTATGACCACAGTTTTATAACCACAGTCGTGTTTTACTCGCTATGTCACAAACCACCACAACAACCAATACCCACATTAGGTTGGTGGCAAATCTAATCTTATATTTCTCCTTAACGGATATAATACACACTGCCAGTCAAAGGTTTGGACCATGTGTCGAACTTTTGACTGATGTATTCAAATACAGATAGTTTTGACGGTTTGCAAAAGAGTTTAATGGGATATATCCAGCCTTCTAATATTTGATCCTCTCAGAAACATTTTTGAGGAGGCGAATTGAAATCGTACGTCTTTATCGTAATTTCGAGGGCGTCGTTGGTGATCCTGTCTCCCAGCTATCACCCTTTACCATAAGCACTTTCCCTGCAGTCCGTTTTCCATTAACAATCATCAAGCCCGACTTTGACAGAGACCAGAGTATCTGGTGTTCAGTCGCTGTGTTTACAAAGCGACAGGATTTATTTGTAACGGCGAGCGCTTCAGCAATCAGCATGTAGGGTTTGGGTTCAACGCATGTTAAACGCGCGTTCACATGTTCGAGGCTCGCGCTCAATCACGCGTCCCATTTTAGCTCTAGGCGAGAGTGACGCGAGGCGCCAACACGTCCCTGAAGAGCCCAGGTCATTCTCGACTTTTCCCCTCAAACGCAGTTACCGTTGCTGAGGGTCTAGGCAGTAAATGAGCATTTTCGTTTAAGTCTGAAGTTATCACCCTCGCATTGGACGGCGGTGGTAGGCATGGTTTGAATTACAACGTGGCTTTCGGGGGAGCCCTATTTTCCGACAATCAAAATCTATATGCGACCCCAAAAAATGGACAATGTTTTAGAGCTCCCCCTAAATGTCTCAAAGTAGGCTTTCAGGGGAGCCGAGCTCCCCTTAGCTCCCCCGTAATTCCCTAGTGGCAGGGCACATTAACAATAAGGGTTATTTTGTCTTCCAGCGCCATTAGTCACAACTATGACGACTAATGCACAGATATGGTCACCCGCATGGAGAAATTTGGACACATGATCAGCATGGCTGCAGACCTCAGTGTGCAGTTATTTTAGGTTTGAAGGTGGGGTCTTTTTGAAAGGCCTAAGGAAAGAGTTGCAGAATATCGAGAGCAGTGAAATGAATGGAAAGAAAGTAGTTTGACTACAGTTACACGTATGAATAAAATGACCTTAGTTTTTTATATATATATGATTCTTCCAGGAACCAAAACGGAAGGATATTTACATTCAGTTCCATCCCATCTCAGGTGAGTGATACAGCACACTCCATCAAACCAATCAGCAAGGCTCCGTAAGAGAACCATGTTGTTTTCAAGCCAGCGGGTTTTTTCTCTCTCTCCCCCCCTCTTTATTTCTCTCCCACCATCTCTCTCTCTCCATCTCTCTCTCTCTCCCTTCATACCTCTCTCTCCATATCTCTCTCTGCCTCTCCCTCTCTCTCTTTCTCTGCCTGGCTCTCTCTCTTCCTCTCCCTCTCTCTCTCTCTGTCCCCCTCTCTATCTGTCCCTTTCCCTCTCTCTGTCCCTTTCTCTGTCCCTCTCTCTCTCTCTGTCCCCCTCTCTATCTGTCCCTTTCCCTCTCTCTGTCCCTCTCTCTCTCTGTCTCTGTCCCTTTCCCTTTCTCTGTCCCTCTCTCTCTGTCCCTTTCCCTTTCTCTGTCCCTCTCTCTCTGTCCCTCTCTCTCTCTCTGTCTCTCTGTCCCTCTCTCTCTCTGTCCCTCTCTGTCTCTGTCCCTTTCTCTCTCTCTGTCCCTCTCTCTGTCCCTTTTCCTCTCTCTCTGTTCCTCTCTCTCTGTCCCTTTCCCTCTCTCTCTGTCCCTCTCTGTCTCTGTCCCTCTCTCTCTCTGTCCCTCTGTCTCTGTCCCTCTCTCTCTCTCTATCCCTTTCCCTCTCTGTCCATTCCCCTCTCTCTGTCCCTCTCTCTGTCCATCTCTCTCTGTCCCTTTCTCTCTCTCTCATCCTCTTCCTCCCTCCACACGTTCCATTGTGTTTGAGCAGTGGGATGTCAACACCTTCTCCATTCCTTTCCATCTCCTTTTCCAGTTTCCTGCTTCTAGTACCACATTGTATCTTTGGTATTTTGGCCAATCACACGCACACATGCGCACACACATAAGCATACACACCCCACACACACATTTTCCTGCCAGTAGTATTGTGTGTAGATCAAGCATGCTCACGGTCAGCTGTTTCCTTGCCAGAGACATTATGCCTTTGTGTACCCTGTTAAGTATCCCCTCTCTCTCCGTCTCTCTCTCTCTCTCTCTGTCTCTCTCTGTCTCTCCCCCCTCTCTCTCTCCCCCTCTCTCTCCCTTTCTCTCTACCTCCCTCTCTCTCCCTTTCTGGCTCTCTCCCTCTCTCTATCTGTGTCTCTCTGTCTCTCTCTCCCTCTCCCTCTCCCTCCCTCCCTCCTCCTCCTCATCTCTCTCCCTCTCTCTCTCTGTGTTCTCTTCCTTTTTTCCGCTCCTGTCTATCTCTCTCCCCTCCTCTTCTCTCTCTCTCTCTCCCTCTCTCTCTCCCTCTCTCTCTCTCCCTCTCCAGGTGTGCCCGATGCCAACGAGCCGGTGAGATTCAACGACTACACCAGCAACATGATGACCTTAGACCCGGACAGGAGCCACATCAACGTGGCCTGCAATGGGCCCCACGTCTTCCACATGGACATGTGTGTGGAGATGCTGGACCAGGAGGACAGCTGGGGAAGTGGTAATCTCACGCTGCGGGTCAAGGATCAGAACCTCGTCTCCTTCCCACTCCATTCCAAAAGGGAGGCCTGTGTACAGCAGCAGCAGATGGTGTTTCTCCACAAGGGACAGGCCGTCACGGTGCATTTCACATCGTCCAAACTCATGGTGCAGAAGCTAACTTTGGGGCTGCACTATATGTCTTGGGCATGTGGTCAGTTACTGAGGGGTCTCGCGTCAGGAACTTGGCCTTCAATGGACTGCGAGTGATTTTGACCAGGACTGAAAGACCAGCACTGGAAGAAATACACACTCACACACAAACAAACACTCACATCAGAACAGTCCACACAGCACGGTGGCTTAGTTCAATACACACACACCTTTACTCACACATACATTCTCACTCAATCACTCACATGTTCCAGCCAGTGACAACATAGACTCAAGTATATTTCTAAGTGCACATGCATGTGTGGTACCCGCTATGAACTGTTTCTGACACATGGTGTTCACGTCCAGCAGGTATTAGTCATAGGTAGAGAAAAGGGAAACACCTCATACCTCCGACCTGTGTGTGTGTGAGGTTGGCCTCTTCGTGTTGTTTGCGCTGTCAGTGCCTCTTGATGACTCAATCGGGAATATCTGGTACGCCCCCCTCTTTTCCCTCCCCTATCCCCCTCCTTCCCCCTCCGTTTTCTCCTCCCGCCTAGCCCCCTCTTTCCCTCCTCTCCCCACCCTCTCCCCCCTCCTTTCCCATTCCTATCCCCGCTAGCTCATCCCCCCTGTTCGCCTCTCCCCTCCCCTATCCCCCCTACGCGGCTCCCCCCTCCAACCACTAAATAACATTCCGTGGCCTAGTTTTATATGTACTTTATATGTTTTAACTTTTTTTTTATACTGTACTGTTTTTTAATTTTTTATTCAAAGTGTGTGTGAACGAGCAAATGTGCGTGGAACTCGCTTACTTGAAACCGCTGGTCGCACAACTTGCACAAGTTTCACAGCTGTATCAGTAACAGCGTTAGATTTGTCACGACATTACGGCACATTCGTGAAGATAACCGAAACGAATCGATGAATGTAAGAAGAATGCAAACTTTATGATTTTGTTCGGGGTGTATATTTGAAATGTTAACTATAGGATTGTTTGTGTGTCTGTGAGATTGGGTCCCATGCCTCTTTCCACTGAAGTTCTTAGTTATCTGATCTTGGTTATTGATGTTGACTGAGGACTGAAATAGAGGTGACATGCTAAGATTGTGAGTAACTCAATGGGTAAGATATGCATCTTTGCATCCCTCTCTCTCTCTCCAGCTCTTCTGAATCTCTCACCATATCCTCCACCCCCCCTGAATATTTGGGTGTGTGGTGGGACTGTTTAATATATTTATAAACAGGAAAAGTCTCAGATCTGTTACTTATCAAACAAGTTGATTTTAAAATCGGACTTTTAAACTAACTATTCTGACTATTAAACTAAACAAAACAAAAACAGTCTGTTGAACTTTGCTCATCTATGTCCTCTCTCTCTCCTATCTCCCCCTGACCTCTCTCTCCTCTCTCCCCCTGACCTCTCTCTATCTCTCTCACTCTCTCTCTCTCTCTGCCTGTTTCTGTCTATCTGTCTCTGTCTCTCCCCCTCTGTCTCCCTCTCTCTCTTTCCCTCTCTGTGATTCCCTCTCTCTCTCTCCCCCTCTAACTCCCTCTCTGTCTCTCCCCCTCTGTCTCTCTCTCCCCCCTCTCTCTGTCTCTCCCCCTCTATCTCCCTCTCCCTTTTTCCCTCTCTTTGATTCCCTCTCTGTGTCTGTCTCAGTCTCTCTGTCTCTCCCCCTCTGTCTCCCTCTCCCTCTGTGCCATGTGTAGCGGTATCAGTTCCTCCTTGTAATCTATCATTAACATAAACACGCGCACGCAACGCGCACACACAGTAGGTTTCGTCATCGGTCTACAGAACATCAAAGGGAAACTAACATAGTATCAAAAGGATTCTGCTTTCCTGCACAATATCCTCCTGGTATCGTTCCAACTGGTCTGATAAAATCCCACCTACGCAGACTGTAAATACCTCCAGTCTCCAGGCTTTGTGTCGCCGCTTGTCTCTCACTGCAGCAAGCATGTTCCACTGCGGTGGGACAGATTTAGCTTCGTGACACTGCAGGATGTAAAGGGTCCTCGTCTCTGTTTAAATCCCAGTGACAGTATACGCGTGAGGGAAGTGCGTTAGATCAAAGCTTGTGAAGAGTCCCAGACTCACACGCATCATCACACTGCCACGTTACATTCAAATATATCCATGTTTTAAAACAGTGACGGTGACAGGAAACGTTGCAGAATGTCCGCGACTCACGGCTGCATCTGTGGATGCGTGACGGCATCCACATCTCATTCTTTAAAAGCAAGGTTGTCATCCAACTTTATTTTGGGGAGGGAGAGAGGGGGGGTGTCCAATTTACCGCAAGACTTAGGGGGCAGAGTCCCATTGTAAAGAAGTTAGTTTCACCTCTTAGTTTCTTACCTTGTTAAAATACCGAGATTGACAGAAGAAGGAAAGTTCAAGTCTAGCTAGCAGAAAGTGCCATCCCCATGCCTGTCCTGGGGAAACTGCAGTATCGAACTTTCTATTTCAGAAGAGAACAGACGGCCAAGGGAATTCCCACAGTGGCGATGATGCAAGGCTGCTTATTTTTTTATGTCTGTAGCAAAGTGGGAGGAGTTAAGCATGAGAAAAGCCGTGGAGGTGTGTTGCGTAACCACTGATACCTGCGCTGACTGGACAGGTGTACTTCCGTGCCTTTTCAGAGGGATTCCCTCACAGTGAAAGGTCTTTGGGAAACTAAAGGGTGTGTGTGTGTGTGTGTGTTTGTGTAGGTGAAGAACTGGGAGGGGCTAAGTAAGTAACAACAACAATTAAGGCAATTCCGGAATGAGCTTGTTGCTCTCCTGGTTGTAGTACGTGGGCGGAAAAATGGGATTCTATCTTTATCAGTGAGTGGGATGTGATAATGTATAAAAACAGTAATAGTCAGAGGACTCCCAATTCACTGCTTAGACACAACATCATGGACACACAGCTGAACAGAGAGATGAACCTAAGGGATTCTCAGGTGTTCATACCTGAAAGCTCCCCATCTTATGCTACTCCCATGCCCTGGAACATCTGCAAGGCTGCCTTCATGACACTTACAGGGCTCATCGCCGCTGCTCTCTTAGTGGCCGTCTGTGTTCTTTTGACTCCCGGAGCCACACAGGTAACAGCTGCGTGTTTGTGCGTTTCTGTGCATGTGTGATTGCGCTTCAAGTTAATGGATTTAAGTTAATAACACGCACAGCGTGACGTTAGCGTGACCGACAGCAGTTGATCTTAAGATTGACTTCTGCCGAATGTTCACCATCCTGTTGTGGTGTTCTCTCTGCCTCTAGGACATCAAAGCGGAAGAGGTTCCAGAAAAAATCAAGCAGACCTACCATTTACAAGGTGACTCTTTTGCATGTGCATCACACACACACACACACACACACACAAACACACACACACACACAGCAAGATATCAAAGCACACACTTGCGTTGAACTTGAACAGAATATCATCAATGTGACGCACAAGCCTTCTTCCTCTAGATACAGTGAGCTTGCTGTCAAACATGATGTGAGAACCCTGAACTCTTCCGGGTCTCTATGGCTACCCACACAATAACTAAGACTATCGGAAAACTGGCACTAGTCACTCACCGACTGCACTTTTCATACATGCTGCCGTGTGTACACAAACTGCACTAAAGAGTCTGTAATAATATGTATTCAAGTCAAGTCAAGTTCAAGTATCTATTCTTTGCACATGTACAATACTCTTTGCACATGCACATCGGTAAGTATTCGCCCCGGCGGCCGTTTGGGCCGGCGCCCGGCCGCGGGCCCGCCGCTCTCAAGTTAACGCCGTCCTTTATGCGCGGCGCGCCGGGGGCGCGGCCACTTGGGGGGCCACCGCGGGAGCCCCGGGCGCGTGGGCGCCGCGGCCGGCGCGCCCCGCGCCCGGTCCGGGTGCCCCCGCGGCCCCCGCGCCACGCGCGCCGGCCCGGCGGTCCGCGGGGGCCCGAGGCGCGAGCGGGGGCGCGCCGCGCGGGGGCCGCGGTCCGCGGGCGGGCGCGGGCCCGCGCCAGTCCCGATGGCCCCCCCGGGGCCCAGCGGTTCCCGCCTGGCGGCCCGCGCAGTCTTTTTTTTTTTTTTTTCGCGTGGCGCCCGGCGGCCCCCCCGGCCCGCGGTCCGGCGGTACCGTTCCACGGGTGCCCGGCCTGGTGCGACGGCGCTCAGAGCTCCGCTCCGCGCGACTCCGCGGCGCCCGCCCGCCGGGCCGGTCCCCCGCCCGCGCGCCCCGCCCACCACGAGCGCCCGCCGACGGGCCCCGGGGGCGCCCGCGCGGCCGCGGCGCCCCCGCCGGCCGCCCCGGCCCGGGGCGCGCGGTCGCGCGACCCCGGCGGTCAGGGGACCGGCCGCCGGCGGGGCCCGCGTGCGCCCCGCGCACAAGTCCGAGGCTGGTCACCGGCGCAGGCGGCGCGGGAGCCGTCCCCCCGGGTGGCGAGCCCGCCCGCTCATGCCTCGTCCCCCCCGCCCAGACCTCGGCGCCGCCGGAGGGGGCCCCCGGCCCCGGCGCGCGGCTGAGGCCCCCGCGCCGCTCTGCGCAGCCTCCGGCCGGGGCGGAGCCGCGGGGCCGCGCCGTCCGCCCGCCCCGCGCGGGTCGCCCCCGGGCGCGACGGCCCGGCCCAGCCGCCGTGCCCCCCCCCCCCCCCCCCCAGAGGCCGACGCTGACAAGGAGTACACCATCTTCACGGCGCAGAGACGCGGCCTGTACGTCATTCACGGACATGTGGTCCTTGAGGACTCCCAGAACTACCAGTCAGAAGTCGTCTACCTCGAAAGGATCTGGAGGAAGGGAAACCGAGAGGAGATCCAAAAACTTAGAGTGAGCTGCAGTCAAGAAATCATTTTTGTCACCGAGTGCAAAATGGATGAGGGTTATCGAGTCTACCTGCTCTTCAACACGGGTAGCCCCAACCGTACCGCCACCGTGTTCAACGTTTACGAGCTGTGAACCTGACTTGCGAATCAACCACAAATATGAATCCAGTCATCAGCTTGGAGACATCAAGCTTAGAGACTACAAGAAGTTGTGTTTACGCAACCATGTAATTACTCAATCGAGTTTTTACTAGAGCTGATTTTATACAAGGCCTTGGGGTGACTGTCGGATGTCAGTCCACTCTCGCCAAATACGGTCTTCCTACTTCCTATGTGGTGTAGTGTAACCAGAGTGACCAGAGAAGAAGTGTTTCATGGCCCTGTCTTTGGCTTGAACAGCGTGAAGTGAATGTGTGAATTGTAGATGAGATCTTGTCACACCAGACATGCTCTTGAATACAACTGTTGTGTGAGTGCAGTGTGAGTGCATTGTGAGTGCAGAATGTCATAATGTTGTTAAATGATTCATCAAGTTTCAAGTTTCGAAAATCAAACAATAATGACTTGCTTGTAAAACAACAAAATTACGACACAGTTTCTATTTAACCAGTTGTGGTTTATGAAAGTTTTGTCATGTTACACGACAATAAACATTATCTCTCATTATCTCATTATGGATGAAATTAAACCATGTGTACTACTATTGACTATGGGGTGAGCAAATTAATAAAATTGTTTCTTAAACTGCGCATTCAAAGCATGCAATTGACTACATTCAAATGAAACAATGCTCTGAAATACCAAACAATAAAAACGGTTAGATTAACTGTTATGGCTCAACAATGTGAGGACTCAAACATAGACGCAAAGCCCAAAAGCTCAAAGGTGAGTATTTATTGTCCAGGAAACTACATGAGAAGCTACGGTCTGAAGGTCTATAGGAGGGAAGGGGACACGGTAGGGGGACCGGAGAAACGGCAGAGTCGACCGGAAACTGAAGCGCGCATGAGATAAAAGGTAAATATGAATCAGCAAAATAGGTAGGTCTACGAATATTGCAAATTTCAGAGACTGAGCGGCCTAATAGCTCAACAAGCGTCTGACGCAACAATCCTGCAACGTCTAAACGGTTACGAAAGTTGAAACACCAAGTTGACAGACGAACTGCCGCAGGTGTGTGATCCTTCCAACGAGACTCCGCCCATGTGCACATACACGCGCACTCATGAAAAGGTAGGCGGTATATTGCAGGGGCGGGACGTGAGCAACGTTGCTTTAAACCAACACTCCTAAAAAGAAAAGTGAATAATTGTGTGAATATTCTACGAAAGAGAAAGTAAACCCGCCAGTGTCTGACTGTGAGGTTATGCTGACGTAACGATGTACTCCCTCCTTTTCACCTGCGTTTCCCTGAGTGTGCTCGGTCCTCGGCACAAAAAAAACTAGTGCAGTTTAAACAGCAGCATGATCTGAACTATCAGATTAAACGGCGAGATCAAATAAAGCCACATGAATGACAATAAAACAATGTCATATGTAAAAAAAAATGTTTTTTTACAATAAAATAGAACAATTTAATCATTGATTTCAGGAGCGAGTGGGATGACGGTTATTCATCGTTCGAAAGACAAAAACAGACATTAAATGATGGCAAACGGCCGTCAAGCCTCGGACATACTGACAAGTTTAGAAGTTGTTAGTTAGCATTTACTAAATGATGCCAGAGTAAACCGCAAGAGTAAAATGTCTTATGGAGTACTTACTACAGGAATTTACTACATCACAAAAAAAAAACACTGTATTATTTTATCAACCCAAATTTAGGTAGATAGTTGGGTTAATTTATCCCAGCCGGTTTATCCCAGTTATCCCAGCCGGTTACCTGGCCACGAACTGTCAACGGTCTTTTCAACTGCTTCTACGTTTTTGTACAGTCAGCAGAGCGCGGGCACGACGGCAGCGTACACGAGGTCTGCTTGGCCCTCAAACAAGGCAATGATCCAATCAAAATAAGATAAAAGCTTGCTTATGTAAAACGATCTTTAGCTTCAGTGACCACGAGCCCCTTTAGGGTACTAATCTGGCCTTGGATGCAGATGATGCACATCATCTTAATCTCAGATGGATTGCATCTTGTCTCCCTGTGTGGCTTCACCTCACTAGCATGACCTACTTCCCATTTCAGGACCAGACTTGGAAGCTAAAGGCAGTTTCAATCATGACGTGACATTACAGTCACGTCAACACGTAATCATTCTCAACCGGACAGGTAAACTATCACACCGCCAAAGCAGGTTTTTTCAAGAGAAGACGTGGGAGCCAGTCAAGCTGGTTTATAAAAAGAATGACAGAGATAGCTTTGGGCCATCCAAACTACATGCAGTGCCGGTGTTTGGAAAGTACAGTTTCTCCCTAGATAGTGACTAGTCGTTATTAGGATGACATTGAGAATTCCGAGACAGTCAGTATCTGTATTGCTCCACATCTATCTTCAGCTAAGCACTAACAGCTGTCTGTAATCCAATAACGTCCTCTGACAACTTTCGACTTATCAAGGAAAGCCCCTGAGACTAATCAATGAAAATCATTGATATATCCCAAACAACTAACTTTGGAGAGCTGTGAAATAAAACTGTGGAGATGATGAATTGAAGGAAAAGTACGACCGAGTCTTCTGGGATGCATTAAACATCTTGTAACTCCCTAATTCAGGGTGATGTTTTCAGATCGTTTTCCTTCTCTGTTTAACGCAAGACAACTCTCATCTCAGAATGCGATCGCCTCGTCCTTCAAAGGCACATAGCCGGACAAATATCCCTTCCTTTCTCCGCATGACGAACGTTTGACATGGGGTGAGTCTCATGGCGAAAGCGAGAACTTTGAAGACCCAGGGCGCTTCCAGCAGACACTCAAATACAGAAAGACAAGGTGACATCAAAACGCGTTTCTAACGCCTTCTCAAACAGTGAATGTTGGGTTTCAGAACGAACCGCTGGTACTGAAAGGCATCGCTGGGAATACGTATTGTACTGTATGTCTCATAAAGGCAACCTGAACTCCCACATTTTACGTGCAATATGATTTCGAAGCAAAAAGTCAACCTAACACCGAAACTGCTTCACATCAACCCAGACGTTGATGAAAACAATAGGTTGAAAACACTGTACACGCTGATGCAAATGACTCAAGTGTTGGTTAAATTAGTGGCGTTGCAGTGTGCAGAATCGTGTCACTTGAAGACATGTTCAGACTTGAACACACAAAATGTTACAAGATTTTCATGTGAACACGCAGCGTATATGTTACGATCTGAACAAAGGCCATGCTTGAGAAATAGAAATAGACACTCTTCAGAAGCTGGCGGAAAGATTTTGGCCACGATCTATTTAGTTTCCACATTCTGCTGTATCATGCTAATCAGGAAGTCTGGATTAAAATAGAACTGTTGCAATCCGTTAATACCCACACTCAAGAAAAAAAATAAATAAATAAATAAATAAATAAATATATATATATATATATATATATATATATGTATATGTATATATATATATATATATATATATATATATATAGAGAGAGAGAGAGAGAGAGAGAGAGAGAGAGAGAGAGAGAGAGAGATATCCAAGTCACAATCCTGTGTTGAACCCTCCTTTTTGTTTCTTCTTCTCTGACTGGTTTCAGTGTTTTGTGTTTCAGTGTTTCTGTATTTCAGTGTTTTAGTGTTTCAGTATTTCAGCGTTTCAGTGTTTTGTATGTTAGTGTTTTGTATGTTATTGTATGTTAGTGTATTTGTGTTTCAGTGTTTCAGTGTTTTTGTGTTTCTGTGTTTCTGTATTTCAGTGTTTTGTATGTTAGTGTATTTGTGTTCCAAACAGCCTCTCTTTCCGTTGCGCTAAAAGATTTCCACCTCGATCAAAGCAATACCGCGAAGGTCATCTGACTTCCTGTCAAGGAAGTGGTGTCAGGGAAGGTGATTCAACACCTCAGAAGTTAACACAGTTTACACAGTTATTACTCACTGTATATGGATATTAATACAATACATGTCATAGTCGATATAAAAGTTTCCAAAGTGACCGTTATTCAAGAATCAAACGAGTGCCAGCTGGTGAACCATTCGATGGGTTGTTAGACTTCATCACACTTCCTGGATTTGAACAAACATAACTCCCCCCCCCCCCACACACACATCATCCTAGTCGTGAGCGTGATGGTTATTTCACTGTCTCCACTGATGTTGCATCTAACAGTTTCATTCCAGTTAGTCAATATGGGACACATGTGGGTCTGCCTTAGTTCCTCTGCCAAGGCCTGCAGATGCCTGTGATTGGTGGACACATTCACAGAGGTTTTAGATGCTGAGAGTTTAGACAGATGGAATAGACAGGTAAGGGAATGGAGGGGAGGGATACAAAATTTGCTTTATTATTTTGTAATGTCAAGACCATTAAAGTACGTTTGAGAAACGTTTACCTGTAGTTGAAAAAAAACGTGTATGTTCTAGTTGATGGGCTTGTTCAGACAGAACGACTTCTTAGTCATCAGATGCATCAGCGAAGACAGCGAAAGTGACAGTGAGAGAGAGAGAGAGAGAGAGAGAGAGAGAGAGAGAGTGAGAGAGAGAGAGAAAGCGAGAAAAGGGAACGGGAAAATGTAATCTATATCCACACAAGTTTGCGGAAAGAATTGAACTGTCTGTAAGCTGTATGTTGGAAAATCTGGTAGACTTGTGTGTAAACCCACAAGTGGGATGCATCAAGATCAGTGCTGCCAAGCCAACTGAGGTTGAGCACATACACACACTCACACACACACTCACACACACACACTCATACACACACTCATACACACATACACACTCATACACTTACACTCACTCACACACACGCACACACACACAGACTCACACACTCATACACACACTCACACTCATACACACTCACACACTCATACACACATACACACACTCACACTCTCACACACACACTCACACACACATACACACACTTATACACACACACTCACACACTTACACTCACTCACACACATACACATACACACACACTCATACACACACTCACACTCATACACACCCATGCACACACACTCATACACACCCATGCAGGCACACACACTCACACACTCACACAGACACTCACACATACACTCACAAAAACACACTCACCCACACAAAGAAACACACACACACACTCTCTCACACAAACACACAGCTCCCAATGTGAGGGGTTCCCCCGCAGACCCTGCTTGAACCCACAATGGAAGCCCCTCTCTATCCTGTCATTCTGATAATGACTGTATGACTCTAACCTCGGTTATCGCTCTGACCTCATCACAGTCGGTGTGTGTTCCAAGGCAATGAGCAGCGCGAGAGAGAGTGAGATACAAAGGGAGAAAACGAGAGAGGGAGAAAGACAGAAAATTAAGAAGTGGAGTGGGAGAGAGAGATAGACAAGGGGGGATGTGAGGGGAACATAGTGTTGAAAGGCCTACCATCTCATCAGCATCAGGGACTTTCCCTGGTTCACTGACTGACCTGGCTGTTCCTCTGAACTCTTGTTGTTGAATCGAAACAAATGACTGGTATCCTCTCTCCCCGGCGCCCACCCACCCCACGCACGCATGCACGCAGGCATCATTATGCACGCTAAACATTTCATCCCATCATTTCGGAAGCGTTGGGAGTCAAGTAAAAGTTCTCCTGAATTGAAAGACTCAGTTCAAATGAATCGGATTCACTTTTATTAGATTTTGACTCACTGAAGCGTTCATGAATTTAGTTCCCAAAGCACAAATGGGATTTGTGGGCGTTTTCCTGAAGAAAATCAAAACAAAATAGTAGAGGGATTAGTGTTCTTACAAAGCGAGATGAACTCGTGATTCAAAAAACACCCATATTCGTCCATAAACTGACAAGAGGCCAGTCCGCAATGGCAATCTGTAGAGGGATACCGATACGATCGATCCGAAACGCCTATTTACCGGAGGGCGAAAACGACAACGATAACTAAATAAACGTCTGCAACAACCACGGCGAATTGCTTTTCCGCACTGTCGCTTTCCTTTTGAATTGGTTGACAAAGTTTAATAGTTCTCCAAATGGGAAAAAATATATTGGTTATATTGGTGATCCCCAATGATGTCGTTGTGGTTATAGCAGTGGTGTTGCCTGCTTCTTTTAAATAGAGGACGGTCCTTAACTGCATCTTTACAATTTGTTTTCGTTTAGTTTCGTGTGATTTTATTGTCCTTGGTTTTAACGGGCCACCACATTCTCCAGCCTGAATATTTTTCTCTCCCTCTTCATTCATACATTCATTGTTGTTCACATTACAAGGAAAGGTACACAACGGAAAGAAACAGAGTAAATGTAGATTTTCGCACTAATTACGAGTATCCAGGGGGACAATCGTGTTCTCAGCAAATCCACCTACACAAGCTCATCGCGCATGACACATTTACACCTGTATCGCTGGAGATCTCACTCTCAACTCATCGTACTTTCCACAGTCCGCTTCACCGAACGAGAGAGTTTTGGTACTCCGGCAAGTGCGTGAGGAGCGTTTAAAAAAAACTGAGAAAGATCATGAACTTATGACGCGTCTTAATAAAGAGTATTGGGTGTGTGAGTGGGGCCGTGCTACAGCGCGTGGGATATCCGACCCTCTTTTTCCTGGCACTTCTTCAAACAGCAGAGCTGGACGCGCGGACTGCCCCCGCAGTCCACAGATACGCATATGCAGCATCCACCCAACAGCATGGATATGACTGCCCTCTAGTGGAAACTCCTGGCCTCTGTCAATACAGCTGTGAAGATATTAAGCTTTCTGCAGGTTAGTGATGGCAACATTTCAAATGTCGTTTACTCAAGTAGAAGTACAGATACTCATGTTTACGTTGACCTCATTAGAGTGAATTAGTAATTAGATTACTACTGTTTTAGTGTTATACTTGTAACCCAAACTCACTCATTTATACAAAAACAAGTCTGTAGCCAGCCTATTGAAAGAGAGTGTCTCTTTTTGTCAAAAAAGTGAACCTTTTTGCAGTTTTTCTCCTCCTTTTGTATTCAATTAGGATTGTATAATAACTAAATACAAAAATGTACTGGAAAAAAATACAGGTCCGCTGGTAGGGGAGGATGCCGGGAGAGTTTCTCACAGATCCCAGGGGGGACTGGAGCCGCGGTCGTAAAGTCTCTGGCGCCTATCGCAGCGGCAATCCCCAAACTGGGTGGTGTGAACCGGAAGTAAGGGATACTGTCAAACTAAAGAAGGAGTCCTATCGAGCCTGGTTGGCTTGTGGGACTCCTGAGACAGTTGACAGGTATCCGCAGGCCAAGCGTGGTGAGTGGTCGCGGAAGCAAAAACTTGGGTCTGGGAGGAATTCGGGAAGGGTTTTTGATGAAAAAAAAATTAAGGGGTCAGTATGAAGTTTTTTATGAAAATAAGTAAGGGGTGAGTAGGATGTTTTTGGAAGAAAATACATAAGGGGTTAGTATGATGCTTTTAATGAAAAAAAACGAAAAGGTATAGTATAATGTTTTTGATGAAAAATACGTAAGGGGTTAGTATGACGTTTTTGATGAAAAATACGTAAGGGGTTAGTATGACGTTTTTGATGAAAATACGTAAGGGGTTAGTATGACGTTTTTGATGAAAATATATAAGGGGTTAGTATGACGTTTTTGATGAAAATACATAAGGGGTTAGTATGATGTTTTTGATGAAAAATATGTAAGGGGTTAGTATGACGTTTTTGATGAAAAATACGTAAGGGGGTAGTATGACGTTTTTGATGAAAAATACGTAAGGGGTTAGTATGACGTTTTTGATGAAAATACGTAAGGGGTTAGTATGACGTTTTTGATGAAAATATATAAGGGGTTAGTATGACGTTTTTGATGAAAAATACGTAAGGGGGTAGTATGACGTTTTTGATGAAAGTATGTAAGGTGTCAGTATGCCGTCTTTGATGAAAAATACGTAAGGGGTTAGTATGACAATTTTGATTAAAAACATAAGGGGTTAGTATGACGTTTTTGATGAAAAATACGTAAGGGGTTAGTATGACGTTTTTGATGAAAAATACGTAAGGGGTTAGTATGACGTTTTTGGCTGAAAAGACGTAAGGGGTTATTATGACGTTTTTGATGAAAATACATAAGGGGTTAGTATGACGTTTTTGATGAAAAATACGTAAGGAGTTAGTATGATGTTTTTGATGAAAAAAACGTAAGGGGTTAGTGTGACATTTTTGAATGAAAACACGTAAGGGGTCAGTATGACGTTTTTGATGAAAAATACGTAAGGTGTTAGTAAGTCAATTTTGCCAGACAATACATAAGGGGTCATTATGACGTTTTTGGATGAAAATATGTAAGGGGTTAGTATGACATTTCGATGGAAAAAAATGAAAGGGGATGAGCGGGGAAAAAATGGATGTATGATTTTAATTTGAAACCCAGAATATTCGTCACGAGCATTGACTGAAACAATGATGATGATAATCACATAAAAACTCATTGATATTCTCTCCGTTTGGCAGTGAGGGGTGGTTCATTTGTGCTATTAGAGGCCTCCCCGCCTACAGTCATGAAAAAGGCATTTAGTGTATAAGAAAACACACAGCGTAATCACTTTCAGTAACCCTTTATTTTGACAGCCAGAATTTTGACTCTCTCATATATGGTGACTCTCTTATATATGGTGGCCTTGGGCGATTACGAATGTCTCTCGCCGTTGTCGTAGCAACATCGCTAACTCCCTCTCTCTCATCCATAATGTGGCCATTCGTCCTGTTGCTTTCAGCCTTGCTTGATGGTAGCTTGGTTTGTAAATGTAGGAAGTTGAAAGTACAGATGCCTGTGTAAAAAAAAAAAGTAAGTGGGAAATGTTAACGTTTTCAACAAAAGAGTATTATATTACCTGAACTAAGATCACGTGATATGACGAACTCATGTAGTTCACAAAGCGACTGGAAGAGGGCGCCCTTCGTCTGACTGCTGCCTGGCGGAGAACCAGTGCCGTCATAATTGACATAATTGAGACAACATGGATTTCAAAGAACACATTTCTCCCACGACCCAGAGGTTTTCTTGTCCAGACATTTCAGACAACTCAATTAATCCCATCCTCTCCAGAGGTGAATGCAGTCTCCGACATTTCTACCCTTCGTTTAAATTTATTGACACGTGACACGCTTGCTGATGCTGTACCCAAATCGATGACCTATTGACAGTTGTGACCCGTGGCCACTGTTTTAATGGCTATCCAATGTTGGCATTAGAGTAAGTGTCAGGGTTAGGGTCAGGGCTTGGACATTTATCGAACAGTATGGCAGTGCTCAGGGTAGTGGGCATAGCGTATAAACATCTGTGTCGACATGACTAACCCACAGAAGGATAAACAATGAACAATGCCTTGTGCACATGAAACTAGAGCTTGTCACTGGTTCAAGGGCTCTGACTACCATCAGGAAAATAACTAGAGCTTGTCACTGGTTCAAGGGCTCTGACTACCATCAGGAAAATAACTAGAGCTTGTCACTGGTTCAAGGGCTCTGACTACCATCAGGAAAATAACTAGAGCTTGTCACTGGTTCAAGGGCTCTGACTACCATCAGGAAAACAACTAGAGCTTGTCACTGGTTCAAGGGCTCTGACTACCATCAGGAAAACAACTAGAGCTTGTCACTGGTTCAAGGGCTCTGACTACCATCAGGAAAACAACTAGAGCTTGTCACTGGTTCAAGGGCTCTGACTACCATCAGGAAAATAACTAGAGCTTGTCACTGGTTCAAGGGCTCTGACTACCATCAGGAAAACAAAAATGAAACCTTTCTGCATTTCTCTTGTATGATCGAGGCTCTACCACCCCCCCCAACTTCCCCCCCTCACCCCTCCCTTCCTCCCCTTACCTCCATCACCCTTCCACTCCCTAGCCCCTCCTCCCTCCACCTTTTCCACCTGCCCTTTCTTCCATCCGTGCACCCCTCCCCCGCTCCCTCCTCCCCCCCCCCCACCCTCGCCTGCATTTCCACCCCTCACCCATCCCTCCCCCTACTCACGCTCCAAACCTTCCACCCCTCACCCCTCCCCTGTCCCCCCTACCTCCTCCAACCTCTCCCCCCTCACCCCACCTTCCACCCCTCTCACCCATCCCTCCCCTCCGACGCCCTCCTCCCTCCCCCCTTAACCTGCGTCCTGCGGCAGATTCACACAGGAAGTAAGATCAGCTTCTAAGGAACACTTTGTACCTCATAGTTGAGGGTTCAGGTAAATTGTACTACATGGCCGTGGCCCCCTGTTTTGTCGTTTCCGCGCGCTTCGCAGCTGTTTGAGCAGACCGCGCTGTGTGTGCGATGCGTAAGCATATATTTTTTTATCTGCACTTGCAAATGGCGTTGTGCATGCATCGTTATCTGTATCATTCAATCAGACGATGATGTAGATTTTTCCGATCAAGCTACGATGATGACTAATAAGGAGGTTTTAACCTGTTAAGCCTTCTTGTAGAAGCGGACGTCCGATGGGAAAAAAATGCCACCACATTCAATTAAAAAAAAAAACTTTATTACAATCGCACAACTGCAAATTGATCATGTTCCTTTGTCATCTGACACATCATGTCAAAAATGAATCTCAGTTCATGGGTTATCTATGAAAAAATACATTCTGTCTGGTGCTGGTCACTCTCTCGCTCCTATACTGGAATACATTCTCAGGCTGTTCGTTCTACTGTGTTCAGACTTTAGTGTTTCTGGACGTTTCATGCATGTCAACACACTGCCCAGCCTCGTTCGCGAATAAATAAGCGCTTGTACTTTTGAAAGGGGAGCCGGGCCTTTAGACTTTGTAAAGCCCAAAGAAGTTGCCGTTGTGGTTGTGACTGATCACGTCCGAACTGGACACGTTCACGTAGATCCTGTCGTCCTTCTGGAGCCGATGGACGGAACCCAGGTAGCTACCGGCCGACCACAGCTGGCCGTCGGATCGACAGTAACCCTGCCTGTGCGCCTGCATCAGAACCAGCTCTTTGGAGTGGCCTTTTCTCCTCAGGAAGACAGAGTGGTCCAGCCTATCTGTGGGTGAGCAGTGCTTCATGAAGTACTCCACCCGTGAGTAGACTTGGTACAGTCCGGTGTGGTTCACCTGCAGCCCCCCTGCTCGGTACAACACGCCCCCCATGGTGAAGGCCATGCCTGCCTTGGACTCCCAGCGCAGAGTCTGCAATGAACCACCTTGCTTAGAACCTCCTGTGGAGAACAGGGGGAGCAGAGGAGGGTGTTAGAGAGTGGAGGAGAGGAGGGGAGAGGTGGGGTCAGAGGGGAGGGAATTTGAGATGAGAGGGGGAGGGGAAAGGAGAGGAGGGGAACAGAGGAGGGGAGAGGAGAGGAGAGAGGGGAGGAGGAGAGCAGGGGAGGAGAGGGGAAGGGAGGGTAAAGGAGAGGAGGGGAGAGGTGGAGAGGAGAGGGTGGAGGAAAAGAGCAAGGGAGGAGAGGGGAAGGGAGGGGAAAGGAGAGGAGGGGAACAGAGGAGGGGAGAGGAGAGGTGGGGAAGAGAGAGGGGAGGAGGAGAGGGAGAGAGGAGGCTAAACGAATATTGGATCTTACCAATGACATGTGCTGCAGGTTTGTCATCATTGTCTCTAGCTTGTTCTGCTTCCTGGAGTCCTGGAATCATGACACAGCTACATTAGCTGCAGGACTGCCCTGTTTTCTTATTCCTACATGAGATTATTGGGCAGACGGAGATGCTGAACTGTAGTCTTCAAAGAGTGAGAGAACGAGGAGGAGACAGAGAGGGAGGGAAGGCTGCGGGGGAAGGAGAGGGGGAGGGAGGGAGAGATAGAGAGGCAGGGGGAGAATTAGAGAGGGAGAGAGACAGACAGGCAGGGGAGAAGTAGAGAGGGAGAGAGACAGGCAGGGGGAGAAGTAGAGAGGGAGAGAGAGAGACAGGCTGGGGGAGAAGTAGAGAGGGAGAGAAGTAGGAGGGGAGGAGGGGAGAGGAGGAGGGGTAGAAGTAAGGAGGGGGAGTAGAGAGGAGAGAGAAGAGAGGACAAGGGAGGGAAGTAGAGAGGGAGAGAGACAGGAGGGGGAAGTAGGAGGGAGGAGAGAAGGCAGGGGAAGTAGGAGGGGAGAGAGAGAGCAGGGGAGAAGTGAGAGGAGAGAGAGAGGGGGAGAAGTGAGAGGGAGAGAGAGGAGGAGGAGGAGAGGGAGAGAGAGAGGAGGGAAGTAGAGAGGGAGAGAGAGAGGCAGGGGGAGAAGTAGAGAGGGAGAGAGAGACAAGCAGGGAGGGAAGTAGAGAGGGAGAGAGAGAGGCAGGGGGGAGTTTAGAGAGGCAGGGGGAGAAGTAGAGAGGGAGAGAGAGGCAGGGGGAGAAGTAAAGGGAGAGAGAAACTCACCAACTAATTTCTGAAGCACTGGCCCCTCTTTTTGTGTGGACATTTCCTATGAAAGGATAAATATATCTTTCAGTTCTGTGCAAGATAAGTCTAACCATTTTCTTTTCTGTTCTATGGTTCCTTTTTTCACACCAGAGTGCAGATCTTTTGCGGTGGAAGGTGGTAAGCACAGTTATAGAGCTAAGAAGGTTTTTTCTTCTTCTGAATCTACTGCGTGACGATAAGGTAGCATATCCTGTCAGGTCAGGTTGGTGACCACAACTTGGATGTTGCAGAGTTGAAATGTCACAGCTTAAATGCAGATGGGTTTCAAACACGGTGGGAGATTCTGTTGTAGTTGATTTCAAATCATTTCCATCTACCTTCCACAACTGCCAACCTCACAGTACCCACTCCCTTTCCAGGGCTGTGATATCACACTGAAATATCACACTGAGATATCACATTGCAAGGTCAAGCAGCAGCAATTAGGAAAACTGGGAGAAAAAAACAGCTCTGATACGAAGCTTTTCACAACAGTCCGAACATTAAATAGGTCTTGATGGTTTCGAGAAGTTATTGCTATTCAACTCTGACCTCAAGAGACTTTTTTTTTAAAACTCACTCACCTTTGTCCACGTCATCCCTCCTCTCACACCACCATGGTCTTCTAGAAATGTATTATATTCTCTAATCGATTAGAGACCCAACACACGCACCCACACACACAAATCCTCTGATCCAATAACCTCTTACTAAATTCCGTCTAAGACAGGGGTTTTCAAACGAATTCTAACGATGCGTCGTTATCAGGCTTCCACAGAGCTTGATAACAACCCATTTATTAGAATCAGATGCGCTGGAGCAGGGACCATCGAAAACTTTCAGGACAGCGGCCCTCGAGGACCGGAGTTCGACATCACTGGTCTAAGACGTTCTCACTTCCTTCCCCCCCAAATAAGCCCTCTGACCGTCTCACCTGCTGCACTGCAGCGAGCTCCATCGTCAGCCTGTGGATCTGCAGAGCGCCCAGTCCCAACGCTGTAAACACCAGCAGAAGTACAAACAGCACAGCCAGCATCAGGGGCCCTTGGCAGCGCTGGCCGTTCCCCCGGCTCCGCATCCTCTCCTGGGCCGGGGGGAACACCCAACAGGGGACCAGGTCTGGAGGACGGATGGAGGAGTGTGGATCTCTACTGTCGTCCACCATGAACACCTGTGGGTGTGGGGTAGACATGCTGCGTCTGTGTGACAGAGGAGTGTGTGTGTGTGTGACAGAGGAGTGTGTGTGTGTGACAGAGGAGTGTGTTTTCTGCAGACAGGAGATTTGAGCATCTTTATTTGGTTTCACGCCCACACTGACACACGGTTTTGAACGCCACTCCTCTCTCTCTCTCTACCCCTCTCTCTCTCTTTCTCTCTCTACCCCTCTCTCTCTCTTTCCCTCTCTCTCAGTACCTTCTCTGTCTCTCTCTCTTTCCCTCTCACTCAGTACCTTTTTCACTTCCTGTCTGGCTGGAGGTTTCCTCTCATGTCTGTGCGTGGATGACCCATGCACACTTTAAACTGGCCCAACCAGAACTTCAAAGGTTCTGCATGGTTGAGGGGTAGTTCTATGGGCGACCATGACACCCTCTGTGACATCACATGGAAAAAAGGGGCAAAACTAATACATTTGATTTGAACTCAAAAAGATGAACACGCTGTTATACATCAACGTTTCCCACTGAAGAATAATATTTAAAAAAAAGAACTTGTCGGATTGTTTGACACCCAAGTTTATTTTCTTGTTTTCTAAAGTCTGTATTTTAAAACAGCCTTTTTCTAAGGTTTCCATTATCCTCACTTTCAGAGGAAGTCAAGAGGTTTAATTGACCTAACCACCATCACGGTCTCTTCTGGTAAAGGCACACTTCAAGAAAAGAGTCTCTGTGCGGTTGGGCGTAACTAGCTGTAAAGGGGGGCTAGTGTAATTACACACAACGATTGCTACGGCAACTTTCAATATGACTCCTGAACTAGTGAGTGACTTTCCAGTTGAATGAGCAACTTCTGCAGAGAGGTCATAACAAATGTCCTAATATTAGCGACAAGATACAGAATGACAAAGCAGGCCTCCCCACAGACAAGCTCCGATCTCACAGTGTCTACAACAGCGTGGGTCACAGCTATTGCTATTGCAAAGCCTCCACCTCCTGAGTTAAAACACTGTCCTGCACGAGGGAATGCCCTGAACAGAAGACATCTTCAGTAGTTTCTACTTCAACACGGCCAGCTTTAGACAAGAGTTTGTTTGTAAACACGGATGCAGCATCAGTGAGTTTCAAAAGTGCGCGCAGATACATTCGTGGGAAGATGTTCTGCCACATGAAAAAGCAGATTGACTGCTTTCATGTTGCTCGCGTGAGAACTAAGAGCATGGTGGAGAGAGAGAGGAGGGGAGAGAGAGGTTAGCACGAACATGGCAATACGTCCCTATAAGAGGGCTACCAGACCCCCGGAGTATTGATGGGTTTGTGTAGACGATACTGAGATGGGAGAGTTAAAGGGGAGGTAAGAGAGGCCACCAGAATGACTGCAAAGAGCTAAGTACCGAGGGGAGCGGAGACCTGAAAAAGAGAGAAGGAGGGGAGGTGATAAGAGGGGAGTAGAGGTCCGTACAAGGGTGCCAGAAGCAGTAGATGACCAGGTACAGGCCGGGGAGAGGAGGACAGAGTTGTAGGGCTGCTTGACCCCTTCAACTAAAGAGTGATCGCTGAGAGAGAGGGAAGGGGGGTGGGAGAGATGGCGTGCAGAGGGTAGGGTGTAGAGGGGGGAAGGGATGAGATTGGAGAGTTGGGGGGGCAGATGACGGTGAGAGATCGGCAGAGCAGGGACGCGAGGATGAGACAAGAGGGAGTGAAGGGTGTCAGGGAGAGAGTTGAGAGATTGTAGTACGGGGGGGAATGACAAATGATTGTTTTTCTGATCAAGAACATAGGAGATAGAGGGATGCTGGAAGGGAAGAGGATCAGGTAGAGGGGTAAACACAGAGGGGAGAAGGGGGATGAGGGAGTGAGAACTATGGGTTAGAACTGAGAGAATTGAGCCTCCGAGGGCGAGTAGAACGCTGGCAGAAGAGGAGCGGAGTCACAGTAAGCAGCGCCATTCGCAAGGACCTGGCGTGAGAGAGAACTTATTTTAGGGGGATCACTGCCTTGTTTTGATGACAGCTGAACAACTCAGACAGACAGGAAGCAAGGAGATCGGACTCGCTGTATCAGGATATGAGAGGACTTCATCAGGAAGGCCTGTAAGGTTATTTCCCATTGGTGCATGAGACGGTAAAGGCACTGTGTTTTATGATATACGGTTTCTTGCTGGTTCTATATGTACTGTAGTACTGTGTTATGTTAATGCTTTTGACTGGTGATGCTTTAATATATGTTGAGTTACTCGTGGCTTATGTTGAGATGCTTCAATGCTGATGCTTTTATATATGTGAAAGTTTACTGTTTGCTTAGTGTTATGCTTACTTGCTTGGGTTTCTTGTATATTGTAGTTACGTATTCTGAGTACCTGGAGTTACTATGTGAGGAAGGGGGGGGTATTACTTCTGCGAGCAAGATACGAGAGTGTAGTTGTGGTATTTGCTTAGATAAGAGACTAGGATGTTACTTGTAGCTGATTCCAGGTGTGGCCAGACAATGGAGGCGACCAATGACGGAGGGTCCTCAGTAAGGGAGCTGACCCTGTGATGAAGAGACTGAGAAGAGTAAGGTCAAAGCAGTCAGGGAGGTTACTGGTCTACGCATGACGTGTTCAAATCACCCAGAGCCAGTCTAGTTGAAGCCGTTTAGTCGCATAACGCACTCACCTACAGCAGTTTCGTGAGATGTTGACAAGGGTCAGTGTGGCACATCGAGAGACTGACAGAGAACGTGCACAAGGGCTTGTGAAGCTGAGCAAGGACCTGTGGAGAAGAGAAGGGGGAGATGATGGCAGATGAGGAGGAAGAGTCGATAAGGTGAGAGAGAGTGATGGGGTAGAGATCGTGAAGGATAGCGAAATAATGAGGTTGTGACGGGGTGTGGAGAGAGGGGAAGTGTTATGAGAAGTGGAGTGAGGTTGGGAAGAGAGTGAATAGGGCGCGCCAGGATGGGTGGAGAGATTGTGCGCGAGCGTGTAGAGGGAGAGGCGCTCCGGCGAATGGTGATGAGAAAGATTATAGAATAAATCACAGAGATGCTAGATGCAGAGAGAGACGTGTGGGCGAGAAGGTCGACCCTCTTCCTGCATTGAAAGCCGTCATTTTCTGCAAACTCGATCACACCTTTCTTTCACACAACCGTTTCCACCAGAGTGAACATCTCATCTCTCTGCAAGCGCTATAACACAGTCCCATCTCATCTCTCTGCAAGCACTATAACACAGTCCCATCTCATCTCTCTGCAAGCGCTATAACACAGTCCCATCTCATCTCTCTGCAAGCGCTATAACACAGTCCCATCTCATCTCTCTGCAAGCGCTATAACACAGTCCCATCTCATCTCTCTGCAAGCGCTATAACACAGTCCCATCTCATCTCTCTGCAAGCGCTATAACACAGTCCCATCTCATCTCTCTGCAAGCGCTATAACACAGTCCCATCTCATCTCTCTGCAAGCGCTATAACACAGTCCCATCTCATCTCTCTGCAAGCGCTATAACACAGTCCCATCTCATCTCTCTGCAAGCGCTATAACACAGTCCCATCTCATCTCTCTGCAAGCGCTATAACACAGTCCCATCTCATCTCTCTGCAAGCACTATAACACAGTCCCATCTCATCTCTCTGCAAGCGCTACGACACAGTCATGTGGTCTCTCTGCAAGCACTCTCTGACAGTCATTTGGTCTGTCTTCCCATTCCCTCTCTCAACCACACAGGTCCTCACATCATGTCGACTCCACCAGGTACAGAACAGGAAGGCAGCTGGGATTTCAACTCTGAAATCAACAATCTGCGTGTACAAAACCAGCTTCATTCTATCTAAACATGAAAGGGTCGGTATGTAAACTTCCTCACAGTTCAAACTTCCCTACCGTTGTATAATGTGCAGCCCTGCCTTGTCTGCTCTCTAGTACACAGGCAGCTAGAAATACCTTGAAGCTGTCAAATAAAAGTCAAAAGACCCACAGAGAGCCATGTTGACCTGCCATATAATATCACACTTCAATGGAACGAAAGGAATGAGTATAGATCCATTATTAGAAGCTCACACAGGTGGATAAGTGTTACGTTTTCTCTCTCGCTCTCAGCTGGAATTGTCCTTCAAGTCCGGTTGAGGTCATTTGTCTGGATGTGCGCAAGACTTCACAATAAAAGGTCACGACAGAAGTCATGGAAGGAAATTGGCGAAAGACTTGCTGCGCGTGAATACCCTTGTCTGTTAAATACATCACAGGAAAACGCTGATCTCATTTGATGGATAATAATGTGCAGTACACACGGACCTTCATTATTTATTTGGATTTTGGAGTGCCACATCAAGAAAGTATGGAGAACATTACAGAAACTCGACACAATCTCCCTTCACTGGTTTGTTGGACCCAGAATTTGCAGTTAATCCCAAGTGTGAACCACCTTGAACAATGACACGATTAGTTTCTTCCCATCTATCCTGAGTTCTCACTGGAGCCATGTCTCTGTAGACACATGTCCCTCGTGTTCTCCCCTGCGCGCAGGCTCGCTGCGGCCGTGCTTTGTAGACACGAAGACGTTGTCCCCCTGTCCCCCTCCAGTCCTGGGCCTCTTGTAGACACGATGTCCCCCTGTCCCCCTCCAGTCCTGGGCCTCTTGTAGACACCATGTCCCCCTGTCCCCCTCCAGTCCTGGGCCTCTTGTAGACACGATGTCCCCCTGTCCCCCTCCAGTCCTGGGCCTCTTGTAGACACGATGTCCCCCTGTCCCCCTCCAGTCCTGGGTCTCTTGTAGACACGATGTCCCCCTGTCCCCCTCCAGTCCTGGGCCTCTTGTAGACACGATGTCCCCCTGTCCCCCTCCAGTCCTGGGCCTCTTGTAGACACGATGTCCCCCTGTCCCCCTCCAGTCCTGGGCCTCTTGTAGACACGATGTCCCCCTGTCCCCCTCCAGTCCTGGGTCTCTTGTAGACACGATGTCCCCCTGTCCCCCTCCAGTCCTGGGCCTCTTGTAGACACGATGTCCCCCTGTCCCACTCCAGTCCTGGGCCTCTTGTAGCTAACATGTCCCCCCCTGCCCCCCCCTCAATCATGGGCCTCTTGTAGCTAACATGTCCCCCTCCAGTTATGGGCCTCTCGTAGACACAATGTCCCCCTGTCCCCCTCCAGTCCTGGGCCTCTTGTAGCTAACATGTCCCCCCCTGCCCCCCCCTCAATCATGGGCCTCTTGTAGCTAACATGCCCCCCTCTCATCATGGGCTCTTGTAGGCCTATCTGCCCCCCCCCCCCCTCCCCCCCCACCCCCCCCCCCCCCCCCCCCCACCCACCTCCCCCCCCCCCCCCCCCCGGTGTCTCCGAGACCCACTCACCCTTTAAGCCTGCAGTGCATCAGTGTACTCGCTCTACCCCAGATGCAACCCTGCTTCCAAGAAACGTCGCAGCACAACACCCTCGAGCAGCGAGTGAGGGGGGTGTGGGCGTGGAGTTCAGGGGCTGTGGTTGCTGGCATCCTAACAAGCGTTCGGGTAACTGAGTCAGCAGGTTTGATTCTCAGTGGCGACTGATGTAATGACTGAGCGCGTGCGGTCATGGCGATGACTGATTGCGACACCGGTTGGAGCAGTAGACTAACAGAGGCATCACTGCCTCTTAAGGCATGAGAACATCACATCAGTTACTCTGGCCTCTTTCGCATCATTAACCAGACTTGAGGAAAAGCTAATGGAAACCTTTCCTACGCACCGAAGCGCACGAACATCGAATCGATGATGACAAGAAAAATGACCACATTTTATCCATTGATTTGCACGTAACTTTGCAGACGGAAAAAAATCCTTCACAGCGTTTTTAACAAAGTCGTCGATTTTATGTTTTTGAGCATTGACAGATATACACACGCTACATACACACACACACAAAAAAAAAAAAAAAAAAAAAAAAAAATATATATATATATATGTATATATATATATTATATTAATATATATATGTATATATTTTTTTTTATATTTGTATAATATAATATATATGATATTATATATATACTATATATATATATATGATATATATATATATATATATGTATATGCTTAGTTATCAAGGATGCTAGTACGTGAGTATATATGTGTTTATCTTATATTAGTTAAATCCTAGTTGTTTTTAGTGTGCCTTAAGGTATGTTAGTTGACACTCCCATAGTGTTATGGGGATACAGGTATGTTGTTTGATGTAACAGTGTTTAGTGGCTACTGCGATTGTAGGTTTAATATTATATTTAAGCATGTATATCAAAATATAGGTACTTTAACAGGCTGATGTGTGTATAACATATAGTGTTTCTAAGTAGGTATGGCTATTATAGGATTATATGTGTCTTATACATGACCACATACAACATATATATTATGTAGTGATATAGTGGGCCAGCATATGGGTAGCCGCGCTGTTCTCCGCAGGGGCTGTGGACCATACAAGTGGGCTTGATGTATACACACACACCACGACACACACACCACACACACACACACAAACACACACAGAACACACACACACACACGTTATATGATATGTACCGGCAGGTTATGTCTGTTGTCATGTAAATCAGCTGATTCCGTCGTTGTATTTTTAAGGTAATCCTGTTTCTTGTTTTTGTACGGCTCGCGCAGATATGTCCATGTCTTTAAGGGACGGAAAGTTGGTCTAGGCCCCCAATACGCTGTGGAACATGGTTCCTGTGATCCTGATCTCCCGCTCCCTTTCGTAGTCCTCTGTCTCTACACCGCTCCTCCCTGTCCTGTCCTCCCCTGCAGAGACACCGTTCATTGCTGGCCCCCGCCCTCCTCCCCTCCTCCGCCCTCCCTGTTCCTCTGCTCTCCCGGGGGAGCCAGTGCCCCTGTCCTGGGCGATGGCTCTGCCCAGAGGGGAGCTGTGCAGGTTGGGTAGGCCAGAGAGCAACACCCTAGCTAGGCTGGGCGTCTGGGACGACCCAGGCTGCACCGGGCCTCTGCACCCGGCCAGAGCCACAGCCAGTCGGGTCCGGTCGAAGGAGAGGGGCTGGTTCTGGTCCGCAGGGCCTTCTTCTGAAGCGGCGCTTTGGGCGGCGTTAGTGGCGACCACGGAGCGGCGGGACCCTGATCGGCGATCCTCTTCCTCGTGGGCTACGGTGTTGTCACTTCCTGTCGTATCGCCAGACTGTTGGCTGTCCCCTTTCGTCTTCTGTGTGGTCATGTGACATGACTCCAACAGCAGACGGTGTGATTTCGTACCTATGGGGGGGGGGGGGGGGGGGAGAGGAAATTGACCTACATATATTACCACCTCATTACCATAAGAGAGCTTCTGTAGAAACGAGTAGGAAAAACCCCCCTGAAACTTTCTGCCTGCACCTGAAAACGATGGCATCACCACCGCAATGCTCATGACAGACTCGTACACAAGAGCATCACAGAGCATCACAGAGCATCACAGAGCATCACAGAGCATCACAGAGCTTAACTTTTTGTGAACTGACCGGCGCAGCCGAGCGAGCCATCTCTTCTCTTGGCGTACGCTCGCGGAGTCCAGGGTTGGTGTTTGCAGGACGGGTCGAGGGCTCGCAGCTTCCACAGGAAGCGTTTGTACTCTTTCTGCAGTCCCTCGATGCAGAGCTGAAAATCGGCTATTTTTCTCTCGGGGTAGTGGGACAGCTGTGACTGCTGGTTGGACAAGTTAGACACGATCAGCGTCGGGATACAGTCTCAAATTGTGCTGCTCAAAAACGTTTATTTTTTCAAAATTGATTTCTTTTTTCAGTTGCTTCCTCACTTTGCAAATGTTGTAGGACCCAGTTCTGTAATAATTCAAACCTTATCCTTCACTAGACAGTATACCCACCCCTCCACCCTCTAAATCACGATCAACAAGACTTATTAACAAATCCATTGCAGAGATCACATCGTCAGACACTTTTAGATGCAGAATTTCCCCGTCAGAATGAGCCTTATTTATCTTTTAAACATGCTAATAGAATGCTTATCTACCTGAAGATAGTACTCTATCTCCCTTTTGATGCCTGGGATCCACTTCTTAACCGCGGAGGCGGAGTTAAGGGTTGCCTGCGAACAAGTATGATCTTGTTAAAGCGACGTCAAACAGAAAGTTAACGTTGGCTGAGGCCAGAGGCTGAACGTACAAGCTGCATTGTTCGAAACAAAGAAAACTCACAAGTTTGGGTCTACGTTCGTGGATGTCTTTTATTCGACCTTCTGTTGAGAAACATGACAAAATGCATTAGCAAAATTCCGTCAGTATATGGATCTGGGTAGATCTGATTATCGATGGGGAGTGGTATATCTTAAAAACAGGCTAGCTCGGTTAGCTTGCTAGTTTCATTGGTATCGCATCATTAAACATGTGAACTAACACTGACCCTCTCTCTCTTTCTGAAGCCATAATCTGTTCAATCTCCCTTGTTGTTTTTCTTCATTCCTCGCCATCAGACCTACGACCACAGCACGCGGAAACCTACTTCCTATTTAGGTTTAAGAGGATAGGTGTCACGTGACATGTGACGTAGCTGCGGCGCTTTAACTGTCCTTGTCAGCAGGACTTTTTACAACATTTTTATTTAATTGTAAAGAATTTCGATAAAATGACAATGCATTTACACATGTCAGTTCAAAACCAACATAATTTTGCAAAACAGCACCGAAAAAAACGAAATAAAAAAAATCTCGACAAAACGTTGTAAAGTACTTTTAAACAGAGTGGAATGGTAGAAAATTTCATTTTATCGTAATACAAGTATAAACAGCTGTTCCGCTTTAGTTAAATCAAGATGATATCTCCCCCTGTGGTCTGTTTGAGAAAATGCATCATTTTGATACCGTTTCTGAATTGACAGAATCAACTATTCATTTCACTCTATTTAATGAGAAACATCTTTTTCTTGAGAAAAGTAGCGATATCTTCATGCTCGCGCGTGTCCACGCTCTCAGCCACCTTCAACGGCGTTTTCCCCACATTATTAGTGGCTTGCAGGTCAGCCCTCTCTTTCCTCTCTCCTTGTCCCCAGCCCACCAGCTTCTTGACTGCCTCCTGGTGGCCAGATCGGGAAGCGCAGTGCAGTGGCGTATCCTTGCTGTTATCCAGAGTGTTGATCTTCGCGCCTGAGCGGAGGAGCAACTCAACTACGCCGTCGTGGCCTCTCTCGGAAGCTGCGTGAAGAGGCGTTCTTCTCCACGCGTTCCTCTCATCCACGCCTTTTTTCTTCAGAGAAGAGAGGAGAGCCGCGACCACGTTGGCGTGCCCGTGGGCGGCGGCCTGATGCAGAGGGGTGGAGCCATCCATGTCTTTAGCCCCTCCCTTCGCCTTGCGGGCCAGGAGTGACGTGACAGCGTCCAGTCTGCCCTCCGTGGCGGCCAGGTGCAACGGAGTCCTCTTCTCTTTGTCGGTGGCGTTGGGATCAGCCTTTGCGGCGAGAAGAAGCCCCACCACGGAGCTCTCTCCCTGGGTTGAAGATGCCCAGTGCAGGGGTGTCCTCCCCTGTCGGTCCTGGGTCTCCGTGTCTGCCTGGCCCTTCAGGAGTTCGGTCACAGCCTCTGCGTGGTTCTGCTGGCTGGCTGTGTGCAGGGCTGTCAGGCCATCCTGGTTTACTGCATTCACCTGGAGCGAGTTCACACATCATAACAGCTATTATGAAATCTTCATCCAGTCTTAGTATCCAGTATATAGTCTTACTGTGCTAATTGCTATTGCTACTGTGTAACCGTTGGCATTTTAGTCTATAACATTTTAACATTATTTGTTTGTATTGTGGAATTGATTGTTGTAGTTATTTTTTTATTGCAAGTATTTTTTACCTTTTATTTGTCTCTCTTTTGCTATGTTTTGTATTGAACTATGGACCGTTTTTGGCACATCCGGAATAAAGAAATAATAATAATATCTTTTAGCACACTTACTATGCTATTAGCTATTAGCATAGTGCTTCAACTTGCTAATATGCTAAAGGCATTGTACGGTTTGATAACTTAAATCAGCATGACACGCCTTAGCAAAAAAAACACAAAAAAAACCACGGTAAGGAATACGCTAGAGATCAGAGGGTCAGCTGGACCTGTGTTACCTGAGCGCCAGAGGTGAGCAGTAGCCCCACTAGAGATGACCTGTTAAGCTGTGCTGCTACATGCAGAGGGGTGTGGGCTTTAGGCCCCGGGGTGTTGGGGTCGAATCCCCTCTCCAGTAGAGCCTGAGCTATGGGGACACTCCCACTGTGAGCAGCCAGGTGGAGTGCAGAACACAGGTTAGGGAGCGTGGCGTCCACACGAGCGTGTTTGGCTACCAGGGCTCTGAAGGCAGACGCAAAAGCATGGTCGTGATCGCATCTCGTCTATGCTACCGCTCACAAGATTGGACACCCCATTCAAATGAATGGGATAAGACGTCCAACCTTTCGACTGTTAGCGTAGCGGCATCGCAGGTGTATTCAGGGTGGAAAGCCAGCTACCTGAAGACCTCCACGTGTCCCAGCTCTGCTGACAGGAGCAGGGGGGTGTAGCCGTGGCTGTCGCAGGTGTTCACGTCCGCGCCGCCGTCGACCAGCGCGGCGACGACTTCCTCCTGGTTCTTCTTCACGGCTGAGAGGAGCGCGGATCCCAGAGCCTCTGAACCGAGAGACCCTGCAGCGTGATCTGGTGTTTTAAAACAGGTGTATGTAGACAGGTGAGCATCAACACACAGACACACACACACACACACACACCATGACAATACAAGGGGATCTATCAGAATCCGAATCAGTTTTATTCGCTATGCAAGATATACAAGCACAGAATTCACCGCGGCAGGAACGTGCAAACGTAGAACATATTAGAAACATATTAGAAAAAGGTTTTTGATGTGGAGGGTGGTGGTGAACAGGACTACTACTTCCATACATACTCAGTAACAGGCGGAGAATGGGCCCCCGGTGAAGCTCCAGGGCGGTTTCCATGACGACACGGTCGACCGTGGCTCCTCCCGACAAGAGGACGGCGGCGGTCTTCTCCCAGCCTCGGCTGACGGCGTGGAACAGGGCGGTCCTTTTGCGGTTGTCCCTAGCGTCCACAGCGGCCCCGCACCGCAGGAGCACCTCAGCCAGACGGGAGTCATCATCCCTGGCTGCGGCGAGGAGGAAGAAGCCCTGAGCCTGGTTGTCCGGTAGTTTCCTCTCTTCCTCTACCAGGGTTTTGACGGTATCCAAGTGCTCGTTTTTCACCGCTAGATGCAAGGGGGTCTTTGACTGTTTATCCAGGGCATAGATGGATGCGCCAGCGTTTACGAGGCCCCTGGCTGCATCAGCGTGGCCCCTGAGGGCCGCTCTATGCAGGGGTGTGTATCCGTCTTCATCCCTTACATCCAGCCGTGCTCCTCTGTGGAGGAGCAGCTTGATTATGGGTAAGTGGCCGTGTTCTGCAGCTACATGCAACAGCGTCTCATCGGAGGAATTGACCGCATTGCCGTCCGTGTCTTGTAGAATCTCCTCCAATAAGGAGAGGTCTCCCAATGCAACAGCGCTGAATATACTTGCTGTTTTCGGCAGCGTTGTGTTTTGTTCCTCTGTCTTTTCCTCCGGGCAAGTGGCTCCTTCATCCTCTTCCTGAACCTTCCGCTTCCTACTCCCTTTAGAAGTACCCTGAGTCACAACTGGTACAAATGTATTTTTAACCAATCCCTGCTTGTCCCTCTCCAACAGATACCCAATCAGCTGTCTCCTGGAGTCGCGCACGCTATCATTCACGCACCCCACGTAGGCCTTGATCTTCTGGTACAGGTCAGGCTCCGCTAGCGCCAAACACGGGTGGAAGAACTTCCGACAGGCCCTCTCACCCCTGGACACCAGCACGTCCAGGATCCTCGAGTTCCTCTCCTCGCGCGTTCCGACGGACGACAGGATCGCAGATCTCTTGTCGAGCGGTACGGCTCCCTCCGTGACCAGGAGATCCAGTAGATCCTCTGCGTGGGAAATCCCAAACACCAGATCTTTTCTCTTCGCTCGAATCACGTCGATCGCGTACGGGTTGGTGGACACCTGCGAACGTTTGGAAACTCCTAAAACGTTTGGAAAGTCGTTGAGCAGAATATTAAACATTTTAGCCGTCCTTTTAAAGGTGAAAGGTACGTGAATACAAGCCTCCGTGAGGTGTGTGTATTGTTCGTCTGTTCAATATCTCCCCATAGCAACCAGGTAAATAGAGAAGCCAGTAACTGTATATCCAGATTTATCTAGCCTTGAACAAGCACAAACCTGTGTCAGAGGTGAACTTAAATGGTAGCCTACCAGGTGAACATTGTCAACCTTCAAAAGCGATTTGGATTCAACTTCAGCCACTGTAGGTCTGTGCACTCAGTGAGTTTACCCACGCAAAACAGGACCAGACAGCAGAGTAAAAATCACATGACAATGCATTAGGTCTTCTGTTATGATGAACTACAGCCTGGGTTTGTATACTCATGAGCATAGGGGCATCTTTTTAAGTCATGTGTCATTGCTTAGTTTAATTGTGACGCACAGTAGCCCTATATCCATCCATCCATCCATCCATCCATTATCTACTGCTAATCCCTGGGAGGGATTGCAGTGCCGCTTGTTCCCTATATCCTATTTGCTAATTTCGCTCATTCACGTTGATACACATGAGTATCAGTAGTTGTAAATATTAACTAAAGGCTTTTCGTTTATACAGCATAATAAATTGGATTCCTTTTTTTGTATGTCCTTCAAAGATTTTGTCTTTACAAAGCAGCATAATGCAATTAACTTGTACCTAACTCCGTCTGTTTGAATCGTCTGTTGAAGCAGGCAACAGTGTTTTAGTATTCAGCGTGCCAGATGATCGGTGAGGCGGCCGGTGAGTTCCCGTAAAATGCACATCTTCCGGGATGACGTTGCTAAATTGGGACGGCTTTCTCGCCTTATATGGCCATGGGGCTACCATTTCCGGGAATGATGTCATGATGCCCCAAGTTTCTGCAATCGCATCAAGGCAGATTTGCGCAGTGATAATAAATCTGTAAAGAAGGCGCTTGATTATGGTATGTAATAGTCTGATTTTAAATTAAACATTTACATCTGATTTTCAACGCTTGAAATAAAAAGATTTAAACCAAAGGTCTTCATTGTGATTCTCCCTTTTTTATGATAAACTTTGGCATATTATTATGTTAGTCTATCCTTCAGTGTTCTTCAATAGGTTACTGTTTCTATTTTGTCATGAACAATATCTGTGCTGGCTCGATAACAGCGTTTGAAAGTGATTTATCAAGGGAAATTATTGCTGTATGTCTATATTATATCTACCATACAATAGATGATAGATGTCAAAGCGCATTTTAGAAAGTTATCAACCTTTTTTTTTATTACAGATAAAGTAGGTAAAAGACAATCATTTCGAACGTTTAATGCCTGGAATCTTTGAAAATGTCGCCACCTAGTGGCGCGCCTGGTTACACGTCCAAGTTCATGTTACAGTGATGTGTGTTAGTGTGTTAATGTGAGTGTGTTTATATGTCGACTGTTCTCGAATCTCCATGTTACGTTTCAGACGTGACATTGGCAGATTTTTCATCACGTACACTAGAGGGTCGTTCATTTGGTAACTTGTGCTTCAACGTCGTTGTACATGTTTTACTTTGATTTTGAATGTAGCTACACGTATTGAAAAGAAAACTCGACTTCATGTCTAAACAATTTGGTTCAATGATTTTCAAAGAGTTTTATTAACTCTGAAAGTTCGTGAGTTTGGTAACCGACACAATAATTTACATCCAACTGTCAACATCAATAGACTGATGCAATATGTGGCTTATATCAAAACCTACCACACTATAATGACACGGCTATATTAACTTCAGCCACACAAACTAAGCCAGCTCACATTCATTAGCGCAGAAAGAAACGTATTGTAAGCTTAATTATTTGTAAGTAATTTGCACTTTATTTCCATATAAGCTAAAGCCTATGAAAGCAGTAAGTTTTATATAGGCCACATCACGGGGATCTACAATCCTTATGTCGTGTTAGTTGGACTATCCCAAGCAGAGCAGAGGAATTGGGTTTCCAACTCAAATTGCACACCAATTTGTAGAGTTGGTTTACATCTGTATTGATGGGATCTGGGTCGTTGATCCTGAAACATAATCGCTTAAACAGGATCGATACAAAGCACTCATGGAATGTACGTACCTATAGCGAACCTGGGAGGAAGTTGCATTTGCGACATGTCGCGACATGTTTTATTGTGGACATACTGACAACATACTCACTGTCAGTCACTCACGCTCACGACACAGAGGCAGTGTCTCAGTTAACAGATCGTTTATTACATTTATTAAATATTAATTCGTTTCTGAAGAGCTCAGAGAACACAAACATTAAAAATAAAAAGTATTTCATACAAATGGTAAACTTAAGTACTCCAAGTTGATCTTATTTACATTAAAACAATGAGTGGAACCCCATTAAAACAACTTAACAAAAAAGAAAAGAAGATAAAAGTAATCGTTGAAGCTTTTCTAACTTAAAGAAAGAAAACTAACGAAAAAGTACATTGTACTGTATCTCTGAAGTCAGGCAGCTTTTGTTAAGTGATCAGTCTCTCACAGTCCTCACGCCCTCCTTTGGCGCCATGAAGGCTACGGCAAAAGGCTTTTGTACGTTTATTTTTTTTAAACTTTCTAATACTGAATTTCTTCGTGTGGTCATTTCCATGCACGGCTTGGTCTCTATCAACAAAAGTCACCCTCACATATCTTGTATGGAAAAAAACAACAGGAAACACAACATATCTTGTCATGTTTGTTGCTGTTTATCTCTCTTGTTCACCGGCTCGACGTCCAGGGCACCGTCTCCAGAACGCGCCACCGGAGAGCGCGAGACATCCAGTCCAAGTGCCAGCCCCGTTCCCTCCGGTCTTGTGCTATATCGTCCTACAACCAACGGTGCGGTCGATACAGCCTCGCTATCAAACGACGTCCTTTCGTTCAATTTCTGTTACAGTCTGTCGCGTCTTTTCGTCCTGCCTTCAGAATGTTTGAAGTTGCTGCGTAAGCATGAGTTGGCAGCCGCTGTTAACGTGGTTCATCACCTTCTGTTTGAGCTGGGCCACCTGCTCGCGCAGCATGTTGGCCGTGGACGCGAGATCCGAATTTTGAGATTTCAGATTCTTTACTTTGTCCTCGAGCCGAGAGATTCTTTCTAGTTTCCTCTTCCTGCATTTGGAAGCCGCGATCCGATTCCGCATCCTCTTTCTCTCCGCTTTGATGCGCTCTTGGCTTTCCATGTCAATCGGAGACAGAGGGGGGGTCTCTCCAGGCATTTCTGGGACCGTTTGGGGCTCCTCTTTGAGCGCAGCCAGTCGGGGAATAGCGGCAGTAGACTGGCCGTATAGAGGGAGCTGCGGCGGGGCAGCCGAGAAGGACATAGTTGGAGCTGAAGTTGTGTAACTCGGGGCGGAGTTGGTGCTGATCGCCGGGTTGAATGTACTCAGGTCCTCGTAGACGGGTGAATCAGAGCGCATGGTTACATTGTTGTTATAGGCAGCAGGGCCCGCCACAGATGATACAGACGGCAGGGTGTTTACACTGGGCTGCGGAGCTGCGCTTACATTCACACTGGGCACGTTGGGCATGTGTTGATGGTGAAGCTCTGCCAGAGCACGAACGAAGCCCTCCGCGAATCCCTCCTGCGCATCTGTCACGTTCTTTGGGCAGAGAAACTGTGTCGGAGTCGGTGTCGTGGTTATCAGACCGTTGCTGGACTGGATTATGAGTTGTTCAAGCTCCGGCGAGGCCAGTTTTAGGAGTCCAACGTCCGGAGATGTGAGAATGTCACTGGCTTTTGCCCGTAGATGAGGTTTGAGAGAGACCGTTGGGTCGCCGAGGTTCAGTGTCATGTTGTGTTTCAGTGGCTTCTGGTTGTATCCATAAACCGTGTTATCATGTTGAGAAAAAGCGTTCAACGAATCATCATAAAAAGTAGTTTCCATCTTGGTAGACATAGAAAACAAACCACCTACTCGCTTTATAATGTCTCTGAACAATGTTGTTTATTCCGCGTTCCTTATTTCAATACTTTGAGGCAAAATGTTCTCAGTAGAAGTTGCTTGGCGATAGCGGCAACGTCCTTTTCCCGAACTTCTGTTCTGCGGAGCGGCCGCGTGTCCCAGAACCAAGTCAAAACTTCAGAAGTTAAAAGCGCTCCTCCTTGTCACGCTGGAGAATATTCTGTTTCGCGAGCGAAGCCGAACCGAGTTCTTGAGAACGCTACTCCTTCTGAGTCCAGACTTGTAGTCAGTCACGAAAGAAAAGCGCTGTCGTTAACGGCAGTATTTAGTTATACACCACATTAGATGCGGCTCGTCTCTCAAGCGGTGTGTATACTCTGAGAAATACAGCGTGGAGGACAACCTTATCTGCTACCGCTGCCTCTCTAAAAATAACGATGATGTCACGCCTAGGCTCTCCCATTGGCTGGAGGCGATTCGATGGGCGTGCGCTAATTTTCAGATAAGGTGCGTTGCCTTGACGACCACCCAGAAGATTCTTAGTCTCGCGGTGGCTTATGGGATGAAGTCATCGTGTAAGGCGAGGAGCGCAGTGCATTGTGGGATTACGTATTGTTTTTGAATATCTTGTTACCCGCTCTCTCTCTCAGTGGCCGGTTCGCGTGTCGTTTTTACATGCATTTTAGTGCAAATCTCTGAATTAAATATTTTGATATAGCCTACGTTATTTACTGTAGTTTACATTCTATCCTATTGTGTTTTTATTTTAATTCTTTCTTTTATTTTGTATATAATAAAACGAAATCATCATCATCATCTTACATGAGAAAGCTTTTGGATAATAGACCACATTTCAATTCTATTCTGTTCTATTCTATTCCTTATGACTGTCACATGCAACATTCTTTTGATCTCCTAGTAATAGTCTAGCGTTCCACTGCTAAGTATAGAGAGAAGGTTCAGAAAAACGTACCAACAGTCCTTTTCACAACCCCCTGCACGGCAGGCGGTGGGAGCGTATTCACCAGCGAACGGGTTGGGTTTGTTGTTGCTCCCTATAACTGTCGTGATGGTGGTCTTGTGTCTGTGGTTGGTCCTGTGGTTGGAAACACTGCCCCTCTAACACTGCCCCTCTAACACGCACACACACAAACACATACGCACACACACGCACAGACACACACACACACACATACACGCGCGCATACACACACACACACAGACACACACGCACACAGACACACAGACACGCACGCACACACACACACACACACACATAAACACACACAGACACATACATACACACACACACAGACACACACATACTTATACAAACACACACACAGCCAACATATGCCAAGTCATTTAGAATAGTATACCTGGACAGGTATCACACGCCAAAACCATATTCATCTATTAAAGTGAAAATCCCAGAGCCATAGCCAATCACAACACTGGCGTTCCATGTACATAAAAACCCTGCAGTCTTTCTTAGACTGCTGGTAATTAGTAGTGGTCCAGTCCATTGACCTTTGACCTGTGGTCAGAAATCACTGCGGTTTTAATGGGAAGGTCACTAAGGTGCCTCTGACGTACCCACCTCCCTCCACCAACTGCCCCCCACCAACTGCCCCCTTACGCTGTCTGGGTCACCGTCCAACCTTGCGTCTTTACTGCCCTCCATCTCCGGCGCGCCACGCCTTAATCCGTCCCCCTGGCGCGACAGGTAAATCAGTCCCCGCTGCGTTAGCGAGCACACCGAGAGGGACCAGGAGGGGATGACCCCAGAACGTCAAACACCAGCTCTTAATGGGCTGTAATGTTAGCTTTATGTACTGAGTATGTCGGAAGTATTAACTAACTGCTACCAAAGACGGCCGTTAGGGAATCGATACAAATGGTAACTTGTTGTATTTGATTTAATCCTGCGTTGATCGAAAGCCGAAAGGAAGATATAACTTTGATGTAGTTTCATGACGGTTCAGACTCTCGCTTTACGCTCTGGCGACTGGTGATGTCAGAGAGGGTTAAAGGTCGTCGCAGATAGGCATTCCCAACCATCCATAAATGGTCGGCTTCCAGTGATGTTTATCGTGCTTTTATTTCTTCATGTGAAGTTTTTGCAACGATAGTGTTCCAGTGACCAGTGACCAGATAGTGGCGCAGGACAGACTGACACTTCCGGCCCTTTACGTTTCCATGGTGACTGGCGTCACTCGACTCTCTCCCTCCCTCTCTATCTCCCTCCCTCCCTCCTTCCGTCCCTCCCTCCCTCCCTCCCTCCTTTTCACTACCTCCGACTCATTCTTCCGCTGTGCCTCTCTGTCTCTCTCCGTCTCTCCGTCTCACGTCGTCTCTGTCACTGTCAGGGTTTGGTAATCGCGGCTCCGGGGACAGGAGAGAGGAAACGAGTGCTTGTTCCGACAGTGTTTACTCTCAACGCTCCACCCAAACTCCATGAAACTTTGATCTGCTCCAGAAACGTTTCCCCCTTTTTGACTCGTTTGTCTATTCATAGCCGCTCTTCGTCAGAATTGAAAACCATAAAAGAAGAATCTAGAGGTGATGGTCCAATCAACGATTAACTCGTGAACTTGTCTTCCACGACCCATCTACCCCCCCTCCCTCCTCCCCTGCTCTCCTCCCTCACTCCTCTCTCTCCTCCCTCACTTCTCTCTCTCCTCCCTCACTCCTCTCTCTTCTCCTTCACTCCTCTCTCTCCTCCTTCACTCCTCTCTCTCCTCCCTCACTCCTCTCTCTCCTCCCTCACTCCTCTCTCTCCTCCTTCACTCCTCTCTCTCTTCACTCACTCCTCTCTCTCCTCCTTCATTCCTCTCTCTCCTCCTTCACTCCTCTCTCTCCTCCCTCACTCCTCTCTCTCTTCACTCACTCCTCTCTCTCCTCCTTCACTCCTCTCTCTCCTCCCTCACTCCTCTCTCTCCTCCCTCACTCCTCTCTCTCCTCCCTATCTCCCCTGCTCTCCTCCCTCACTCCTCTCTCTCCTCCTTCACTCCTCTCTCTCCTCCTTCACTCCTCTCTCTCCTCCCTCACTCCCCTGCTCTCCTCCCTCACTCCTCTCTCTCCTCCCTCACTCCTCTCTCTCTTCACTCACTCCTCTCTTTCCTCCTTCACTCCTCTCTATCCTCCCTCACTCCTCTCTCCTCCTTCACTCCTCTCTCTCCTCCCTCACTCCTCTCTCTCCTCCCTCCCTCACTCCTCTCTCTCCTCCCTATCTCCCCTGCTCTCCTCCCTCACTCCACTCTCTCCTCCTTCACTCCTCTCTCTCCTCCCTCACTCCTCTCTCTCCTCCCTCACTCCTCTCTCTCCTCCTGTTCCTTCCATCCAGCTTGGAAAAGGACAAGGGGTACAGGCCGGGGAAGGGGGAGGGGGGGGGGCAACCCTCCATTGTGTTTGAGCAGTGGGATGTCAACACCTTCTCCATTCCTTTCCATCTCCTTTTCCAGTTTCCTGCTTCTAGTACCACATTGTATCTTTGGTATTTTGGCCAATCACACGCACACATGCGCACACACATAAGCATACACACCCCACACACACATTTTCCTGCCAGTAGTATTGTGTGTAGATCAAGCATGCTCACGGTCAGCTGTTTCCTTGCCAGAGACATTATGCCTTTGTGTACCCTGTTAAGTATCCCCTCTCTCTCCGTCTCTCTCTCTCTCTGTCCCTTTCTCTCTCTCTCCCTCTCTGTCTCTCTCTCTGTGTCTCTGTGTCTCTCTCTCCCTGTTTCTCTCTGTCTCTCTCTCCCTCTCTCTCTGTTTCTCCCTCACTCTCTCCCTCTCTCTACCCCTCCCTTTCCCTGTCAGTCTCTCTCTGTGTCCCCCCCCTCTCTCCCTTTCTCTCTACCTCCCTCTCTCTCCCTCTCTCTCCCTCTCTCTGTCTGTCTCTCTCCCTCTCTCTGTCTGTCTCTTTCCCTCTCTCCCCTCCCCCTCTCTCTCTGTCTGTCTGTCTCTGTCTCTTTCCCCTCCCTCCCTCCCTCCCTCCCTCCCTC
>BROE01000028.1:2815538-2830538 GCA_036571765.1 Plecoglossus altivelis
TTCCCCCCCCCCCCCCCCCCCCCCCCCGGGCCCGTAGGACGAAGGGACGGAGACACATGGAGGAGGTGGGATTGGACGCACGTCAGAGCCAGTCAGTGTGGGAGCTGAGACGCTCGTGTGCCTGGCACAGACGCTCTCAGTCTGCCCGCCCCCCCTCCCCTCCCCTTCCCCTCCCCTTCCCCTCCCCTCGCCTCCCTCTCCTTTCCTTCTCGTTCTTCTGTTCGGGTGGGTGGCGGTGGGTGTCTAACGTCACACTCTACACGAAGGATTCCGCTGTTTTCGTTGTGACGCGAGCGCGTCTCCCACCACGTGCGAGCGCGGGCGTGCGCGTCGTACTCGCCGTGCGGTCGGTGTCGCTGTCGTGGTCGCGTCACGAGAAGTGAAACCACCCCCCTAAGGGACGTCATGGCAACGTGCCCCGTCTTTCTGTTTCGCCTGAGACGCGACTTTTGCAAAAACAAAAAAAAACGTTGTCGTCCCGCCTCTCTCGAACCGTACGCAGCCTGTCCCAAGTTCACTTCCACGCAATTTATTTATGTGAAAATGTATATATACTAAGCCGTTAATTGTAGTCCTTAACTTCAACCACTAGAAACAGGAACCAGAAGCGCTATGGTTTAGGACTGGGGTTAGGGGTTAGGGGGGTAGGGGGGTAGGGTCAGGGTTAGGTTTTCACTTCACCGCAAATGTGTCTTTTTTGGGGGGGGCAACTTTTGCCACTGAGTGCTAGTTCGGCATGGTTCCAGTCAGGCGGCGGAACCTCTCGGACCTCAGTGAGTCTCACAGGGGGGTTTCAACACAAAGCAGACAGCAGACTGCAGCCGCAGCAACACAGAGAGGCCTGGAAGGAAAACCTTACAATGAAACGACTCCAGTAGCTTCCTCTATGTGTGCGTGAGAGAGGGGGTGTGTCTATCTGTGTGTGTGTGAGTGAGTGAGAGAGAGGGAGAGAGAGGGGTAGTGTCTTTCAATGTGTTTGGGCGTCTGTCAGTGTGTTTGTGTTTGTGTGTGTGTGTGTGTGCGCACGTCCATCTGTATGTGCGAGTGTATGTGTGTGTGTTAGTGTGTCTAAGTATGTGTGGGTGTGAGGTTGTGTGTGTGTGTGTGTGAGGGTGTGTGTGAGTGTGTGTGTGTGTGTGAGGGTGTGTGTGTGTGAGGGTGTGTGTGTGTGTGTGTGCGGACACAGGCACAGAGCCACGGTCTCCTCCCATTACCCTAAGGTGCTGTTTCTACAGCCTAAAGAAGGAACAGCCTGTGATAGCCTGCCGACTGATAGATTTACACACGCGATTAACAGGTTTGTTTATGACCCTGGGTTTATTCGGGACAGACTGTCAGCACATACTCTTCCACATTCATCACAATTTGTTCTCTGTTTGATGGCTGCGTTTGTCTTCTTAAGACTGTGTCATGGACAGGACTGGAAGGTAGTGGACTAGTGGATGGTGAAGAAACGCACTGTACGAGCAACTCACCTGTCTCTCTGTGTTGGTCATCCACGCTCTGTTTTGCTCACAGAGCCACTTCCTGTGCAAACCACTTCCTGCGTGAACCACTTCCTGTGGTTCCCATCCGGGAGGTCAGAGGTTATCAGCTGGCTCCGCCCACACTCGCCAGCTCCATAGTGCTGCATGCAGCTGTTTCCTCATCTGATTACACACACAGGCACGCACGCACACACACACACGCACGCACACACACACACACACACACACACACACACACACACACACACACACGGATGTTCACAGTTGATGTGAGATTAAAGATGGGTCACTGAACGATCAAACAGTCGTTTGAGTTCAAGTTCACACCCACAGTCTCCCACTGCATAATCACTGCAAACCTAACAGGAGGACATTGCGAATTCTAAAACACATTGTAAGATAATTCTACAATAATATAGCCAGAACACTAATAATCATATGTCGTGATAATAATCAAATGTGTCATTTGGCAACATCTCAAAGAGATTAAAAAAAGAAATCTGACTTTTAAGAAGTCTGACTTTTATTCCATAGCAGCTCTTAGGAAGGCTGAACTTTAGCCGAGTGTAGCTGTGTGTGCTGGAGTGTGTATGTGTATCTTGGTGTGTTTGGGTATGATGTTTGTGGTGTGTGTGTATGTGTGTCTTGGCGTGTTTGGAAAGAGTGGGTGTGGTGTGTGTGTGTCTGTCTTGGTGTGTTTGGGTTGAGTGGGTGTGGTGTGTGTCTGTCCTGGTGTGTTTGGTTAGAGTGGGTGTGGTGTGTGTGTGTGTGTGTGTGTTTGTGTGCGTACACGTGTGTGTGAGTGTGTGTCTGCCTGTGTGTTTAGAACATCTGTCCTTCTCATGTGTGTTTGTGTGTGTTTGTGCAAGTGTGTGTTTGTGTGTGTTTGTGTGAATGTGTGTGAGTGTGTGTGTGAGTGTGTGTGTGTGCGAGTGTGTGTGTGTGTGTGAGTGTGTGTGTGTGTGAATGTGTGTGTGAGTGTGTGTGTGTGCGCGTGAGTGTGAATGTGTGTGTGAATGTGTGTGTGAGTGTGTTTGTGTGAGTGTGTGTGTGCGTGTGTGTGTGTGTGTGTGTGTGTGTGTGTGTGTGTCTGTACGTCCTTTTCAGAACTGGTTCTTCTCCACCAGTCTTGGTGCTGTGAATATCTGTTTGAGTGTCTGAGTGTGTTCTCTCACTACAGGCCTGTGCTATTGACTGCTGGCCAGAGTGGTAGGACAGGGTTAGAGAAAGCTCTTATTCATCCCCAGACAGTAGGAAGGAGGGAGACAAAAGAGAGGGAGAGAGAAGAGAAAAGAGAGAGAGAAAAGAAAAATGCAGAAGAGAGAGAGAGAGAGAGAGAGAAGAGGAAAGAGAGAGAAAAGAAAAATGCAGAAGAGAGAGAGAGAGAAAAGAGAGAGAAAAGAGAGAGAGAAAAGAGAGAGAGAAAAGAGAGAGAGAAAAGAGAGAGAGACAGTGCCACCCACACATTTGCACGCTTGTTGCCGGTAGTGACAGGCCTCATCTCCTTGGTCGTGTGTGTCACGGCTTGGCTGATATTGGCTAACTCAGGCCCAAACACACACACACGCACGCTTGAGACGGATTGATATGGATGAATTCCTCTGTTCTGCTTGACAGTGTTGACTTTGAGTTGACAACAATGAGAGCTTTCAGTTCCAGCCAGCCTTACTATCTGTGAGAACGACTATCAAAGAGGACACATCTTTAAACAACTGGGTAGGGAGGGAAGAGAGGGAAGGGGAGGAGGAAGGGAGGGAGGGAGGGAGGGAGGGAGGGAGGAAGGGAGGGGGAGGGGTGGAAAGAGTGAGAGAGAAAAGAGAGTAGAGAGGCAGAGAGAAAGATAATGAACAACATAGAGAGAGAGAGAGAGAGAGAGAGAGAGAGAGGAAGGGTAAACAGAAGAAGTGGTAGAACGAGCAAGTTACTCTCTAACATGTAAGGAAGGGAGAAAAAGGTTTACAGAGTGAGAGAGACAGGGAAAGAGAGAGAGAGAGAGACCGTGAGAGAGAGACCGTGAGAGAGACAGAGAACAGTGAGAGAGACAGTGAGAGAGACAAGGACATACAGAGAGACATACAGAGAGATAGAGACAGACAGAGAGACAAAGAGACTGAGACAGAGAGACAGAGAGAGAGAGGCATACAGAGAGACAGAGACACACACAGAGAGACAGAGAGACAGAGAGAGAGAGAGACATACAGAGAGACACAGAGAGAGAGAGACATACAGAGAGACACAGAGAGACAGAGAGTGGCTTACAGCATCTGAACCCTGGTGAGGGGGTGACAGGTTGAACTTGACTCTGGCTCCAGACTCTAACAGCGAGGTGTGATCTTCTGGTTGACGACATGACACCTTCCTGTCAATTAGAGGGTTTCCCCATCTCACCCATCCTCACACACCCCCTCACCCACCCTCTAACCCACCCCCCACTCACCCCCTCACCCACCCTCTAACCCACCCCCCACTCACCCCCTCACCCACCCCAACCACCCCTAACCACCCACTCACCCCTCAGATCACATTGCCTCAATTCCAGACCCACTCAACCCCCTCCCTCCCTATCTCCGACCTCCACGACCTCTCCACCGCCCCCCCCTGCTCCCCCTCCACCAATTCGTAATTTCTGTCTCCCTGATCGTTCTGGTCCCACCCCCTCCTCCTCCTCGCCCAGCATGTGTAACCAGCACAGCATACAGCAGTGTTGTGGAGCTCCCTGCTCAGACAGGACACACGCCCAAGCAGGGGGCCATGGTGTTCCTCTCTAGACCCAGCCTGAGCCTTCCTCCCCTAGCCCTGCCCCACCCCCCTGCCTCCATCCCTAGCCCTGCCTCCATCCTAGCCCTGCTCCACCCCCTCCTCCAATCCCCTAGCCTGCCCCCACCCCCTGCCTCCACCTCCGCCACACTGCCCTCCAGCCCCCCTGCCTCCAGCCCGTAAGCCCTGCCGGTTCATTCCCTAGCCCTGCTCCATCTCTTCCCCTCCCCTCCTCACCCTAGCCCTGCCTCCATCTCCCCTGCCTCCATCCCTAGCCCTGCCTCCCCCCTCACCCTCCCTCACCCCCCACCCCACCCCCGCCCTCCCTGCCAGGCCACACCCCCACCCTGCCTCCACCCCCTGCTCCATCCCGTAGCTCCTGCCAACTCCAAATCCCACTCCGCGACCTCCATCCCCTAGCCCTCCTCCACCCCCGCCTCCGATCTCTAGCCCTGCTTCATCTCCCTGCCACCATGAATCCCCTGCTCCACCCTAAGCCCTGCATCCACCCACTGCTCCATCCTCCCTGCCTCCATCCCTAGCCCTGCCTCCACCCCCGCTGCCTCCATCCTCCCTCTCCAGCCCTAGCCCTGCCTTCCACCCCCTGCCCCATCTCCCTGCCCCACTCCTAGCCCTGCTCATCCTCCCCTGCCGGTCATCCCGCCCTGCCTCCCATCCTCCCTCCCCCGCTCCCCACCGTGCCTCCCACCAGGTACACCCCCATGGGGGTGCTCCAGCCACCCCCATGCCATCCATCCTCCCGCTGCCTCCATCCTAGCCCTGCTCCAACCCCCTGCCTCCATCCTAGCCCTCCATCCCTCCCCCTTCTGTCCTCCATCCCTTCCCTGCCCTCCATCCCCCCGTGCCTCCAACCCCCCCTGCCTCCATCCCCTGCCCCATCCTCCCCCTGCTCCACCCCACCCCCCCTCCATACCACACGCTCTGCCTCACACCCCCCTGCACCACCAACCACTAGCTCCATCCCTAGCCCTGCCTCCATCTTCCCTGCCTCCATCCTCCCCTGCCTCCACCCCCCCCCTGCCTCCATCCCTAGCCCTGCCTCCACGCCCCCCCCTCCCCCCCATCTCTCTCATTCAGTCAACCAGTGATGACACCGTCATCTCTGGGGTCAGGGTTGTTTGGGGGGGGGGGGGTGATGGGATGCATCAGGGCTTAACACCCAAAAGGTTACACAAAGTAAATCTACACACAACCATACCTTCACACGCAAATACATCAGCCTCTGTGCTGACAAAAAGGGAATGGAGACAGAGATAATTCAAGAGACTAGACAGTAGGGGGGAGGACAAAGAGTGCAGGGGGCGAAGAGGACTGTGTTGGAGGATTTGAAGATCAGTGTGCGTTTGTGTTTGCGTGTTTCTGTTTAAACCTCAGCTTTGAGTCACAGTACAAACAGTTTTTTTGGGGGGGGGGGCGGCGAGATGAGATATGCGATTGATGGGAGAACGTAGGGTTGGGAGAGAGGAGGGGGAGGTGGGGAGAGGAAGGGGGAGGTAAGGGATGTTGGGAGAGAGGAAGGGGGAGGTTGGGAGAGAGGTAAGGGATGTTGGGAGAGAGGAAGGGGGAGGTGGGGAGGTTGGGAGAGAGGAGGGGAAGGTGGAGGGTGGGGCAAAAGGTGAAGTGAGATGGATGACAGAGGAGAAGGAGAGGGGACGTCCCTCTGAAAGGGTTAACTGTCCTCTTATCCAATGAAAAGATGCCTGTCTGTGGACACGTCTAAAACACAGTATTGATGAAGAGCGTTGCTCTCTTTCTCTCTTTCTCTTTCTCTCTCTCCTCTCACTCTCTCTTTTCTCTCTCCTCTTATTCTCTCCTTTCACTCTCTCTCCTCTCTCTCTCCTCTCACTCGCTCTATTTCTCACCCACACTCTCTCCCTCTCCTTTCACTCTCTCTCCTCTCTCTCTCCTCTCACTCGCTCTATTTCTCACCCACACTCTCTCCCTCTCCTTTCTCTCTTTCTCTCCTCTCACTCTCTCACCCACACTCCTTCTATTCTCTCTTTCTTTCTCTCTGACAAGGGTCTGTCTCTCCTCCATCCCTTTTCTCTTCCTCTCAGCTGCGTTTGGGGTCAGAGGTCAGAAGGTGGTATCTGATTGGCTGCTGTGGTGGTAAGGGAACACTGGGGCAGCAAGGCGCTGAAATAACAATGGTGACAGTCTCTGATACTGTAGACCTCTCGTCTGAGAATGTCAGACCTGTGTGTGTGTGACTGAGTGTGTGGGTAGGTGTGTGTGTGTTTGTGTGTGTGTGTGTGACTGAGTGTGTGGGTAGGTGTATGTGTGCGTGCGTGCGTGCGTGTGTGTGTGTGTGAGTTTGTGTTTGGGTAGGTGTGTGTGTGAGTGAGTGTGTGGGAAGGTGGGTGTGTGTGTATGTGAGTGAGTGTGTGGGAAGGTGTGTGTGTGTGTGTGAGTGAGTGTGTGGGAAGGTGTGTGTGTGTGTGTTTGAGAGCCAGAAGGTCAAAGGAGCACATAGGGACATCTCACGCTCCACTCTCTAAACACACACATGCGTCTGACACCTCTAGGGCATCCATGTGTTGGTGAAGATAGTCTGCCTGCCTGCCTGCCTGCCTGCCTGCCTGCCTGCCTGCCTGCCTGCCTGCCTGCCTGTCTGTCTGTCTGTCTGTCTGTCTGTCGGCCTGTCTGTCTATCTGCAAGCCTGTCTGTCTATCTGCCTGTTTATCCAGCTGCCTGTCTGTCTGTCCATCTTCCTGTTTATCCGGCTGCCTGTCTGTCTGTCAACCTGTCTGTCTGTCGGCCTGTCTGTCTATCTGCCTGTCTGTCTATCTTCCTGTCTATGTGGTTGTCTGGCTGCCTATCTGTCTGTCTGGCTGGCTGCCTGGCTTTCAACCATTTTAAGTACACATACATACACACGTACATACACAGAGAGAGACACACATACATAGACACACACACACACATGCACACAGAGAGAGACACACATGCATACAGAGAGAGAGACACACATGCATACAGAGAGAGAGACACACATGCATACAGAGAGAGAGACACACATGCACACACACACAAACGCATACACAAAGGGTCAGCTGTTGGAGACGTTAGCCAGAGGAATGTAGACAAGCTGTCCAGTAACGTCAGTCCAGCTGCAGGTCAGGACAGGAGGGGAGCACAGAAAAAGTGGGAGAGACGAGGGTGAGGAGAGGAGAGGGTGAGGAGAGGAGAGGAGAGGGGAGGAGAGACGAGGGTGAGGAGAGGAGAGGGGAGGAGAGGAGAGGAGAGAAGAGAAGAGAAGAGAGGAGAGAAGAGATGAGAAGAGGTGAGGCGAGGAAAGGAGAGGTTAGGAGAATAGAAGTTAGGGAGGAGGGGTTAAGGAAGGAAGAGTGAAGGAGAGGAGGAGAGGAGAAGGACAAAGAAATGAGTTAGGAGGGAAATAAAAAAGAGTGAAGAGAGGAGAGGAGGAATACTGTAGAAGAGATAAAGAAGAAAAGAGGTGTGTAGAGATCTGGAGGGGAGTGGTGAGACCAGGGAGGGGGAGAATGGAAGGAGTTTAAGATTGGGATGAAAATGTGCAAACATAGCCTTGATCCTGGAACCATGCTTTGTGTGTGTGTGTGTGTGTGTGTGTGAGGGCGGGGATGTGTGCGTGCGTGCGTGCGTGTGTGTGTGTGTGTGAGGGCAGGGATGTGGGAGGGAGGGGGGTTGAGTGAGGGTAGTTTCATGAAAAATCTACTGAGCCTGATAAGTACTCATATACACACACACACTTAAGGGATTCACAGCTAATTACTGGGAAATCTTAATCATAGGTTTAGAGTGCTCTCCTGGCTCTCAGTAGCACTTTAGCCTGATTGAAAATGCTCCGAAGGAAACGTGAAAAACCCACATCGCTCTATTCACACAACCACCCACACTCACACGCGTGTGTGCGCTCACATGCACACGTGCTCCTACGTACACACACGCGTGACACATGTAAACACACGGAGCACGTGTGTTTTACGAGAGCCCATCGCTGTTCCTGCCCCGGCTCTGATGCTGTTTCTGCTCTGCCTAGGCTAGGCCAGCCTAGCCTAGCCTAGCCCAGCATAGCCCAGCATAGCCCAGCCTAGCCCAGCATAGCCCAGCATAGCCCAGCCTAGCCCAGCATAGCCCAGCATAGCCCAGCATAGCCCAGCTTAGCCCAGCATAGCCCAGCATAGCCCAGCCTAGCCTAGCGCACTTAAACTGAGCACAGCCTAGCCTAGCCAAGCCCACGTAAACTGAGCTCATCTTAGCCTTGCCTAGCCCACGTAAACTGAGCACAGCCTTGCCTAGCGCACTTAAACTGAGCACAGCCTAGCCTAGCCTAGCGCACTTAAACTGAGCACAGCCTAGCCAAGCCCACGTAAACTGAGCTCAGCATAGCCTAGACTAGCCCACTCAAACTCAGCGTAGTCCAGCCTGGTTCAGCCCAGTCTAGCATAGCCCACTTAAACTCAAGCCAGCCAAGTCTATCTCAGCTCAATCCAGTCTAATCTTAACCTTAATCTTACTCTCAACCCACCACGATTGCTATTGGTCTGTGGAAGCTCAATCAAGCAAACGCTTTGATTCACACGTTCATAAACTCCAGATTCCTCTCCTTGACTCTCCTCCTCTCCTGCCTCAGTCTGTTCTTTACATTCTCTCTCCTCCACAACTGGTTTTTCAACCTCTCCCTCATCTCCCTCTCTTCCTCCTCAACTCATTATGCTGCAAAAGATTCAACAGGATTAGAATGGAGTCAAAACTGGGCCCTTTCACAATGCAAAGCAGATGTGCCAGAAACGCGCACACACACACATGGCCGTGCACACACACGCACACACACACACACACGCACACACACACACACACACACACACACACACACACACACATACACACACACACACACATGGCCGTACACACAAACACACACACATACATGGCTGTGCACAAACTCTAAAAAAGCAAAGCGCCATAAGCAAGAACAACACACACACACACCACACACACAGCCACCGACACACAACACAAACACACACACACACACACACACACACACCACACATAGAAAAAACAACTCACACTGGCTTGTGCACACACTCACAGTGCACTCACATACAGTGCACACAAATAACTCACAATAAACCATGAGCAAGTATAAAGCACACACTCACGTGCAACACACAACTACACCATACAACACAACACACACACACACACCACACATGCTCGTGCACACCCCCACCCCACCCAACACACACACACATCTTACTGACACACACACCTGATGTCTTATACACACACACACAACTCTAATCAAGACCTGCGGCATTCTGGGCGGAGGGCAGAGGAAAGTAAAGACAAAAAACTAGCACTGTTGCTGAAGGAGAAACATTAAAATAAAAATACAAGTAGTACAAACGATATAAATAAGAACAAAAAACACACCCAATATAAAACCCAGCAGGGCCTGAGAGACACGATGTTCCCTAAAGCCGTCCGTCCTGATAGGTATTAGGAAAGATTAACAGAGAAAAAAGAGAACAAGAAAGAAAAGAAAGAAACATCTTTACATTGTTTTGCGTGTTGCTCGCATTTTTTCGGATAGGAGAGTGAGGTGTGTGCAGCTTAGTGTGTAAGGGGCGTGTGTGTGGATGGTGTGTGAGTGTGTGTAAATCTGTGTGTGAAATAGTAGGAATCGTGTGTAGTAGTGTGATGGAACACACACACACACACACACACACACACACTGCTGTCAGACACACACACCCACACACACACACACACACACACACTCTATCAGCCTGCGGCATTCTGGGCCGGAGGGCAGAGGGGAAAGTAAGCAAAAACAGCCTTGTTGCTAGGTTACCACCCAAATAAACCGCGGCCTGAGAGACGATGTTCCCGCCTCCTGACTGGAGTTTAGGACTCAGCTGAAAGGCAGAGATAACTTTACTGTTTTTGCGTGTGCTCGCATTTTCGGATAGGGTGCGTGTGTGCATGCTTGTGTGTGAGGGCGTGTGTGTGTGGGGTCGTGTGTGTGTGTGATTGTGTGTGTGTGGGATCGTGTGTGTGTGTGAGGTTGTGTATGTGTGTGTGAGTGTATGTGTGTGTGTGTGTGAGTGTGTATGTGAGTGTGTGTGTGTGTGTGTGTGTGTGTGAGGTTGTGTGTGTGTGTGAGGTTGTGTGTGTAAGTGTGTGTGTGTGTCTGTGTGTGTGTGAGAGAGGCCGTGTGTGTGAGTGTGTGTGTGTGTGTGTGTGTGTGTGAGGTCGTGTGTGTGTGTGTGTGTCTTTCCGAGGTTGGCTGTGAGCTCAGGTTCAGGAGTTGAGTCCTGTTGGAGCAGGTGTGTGTTGTGTTTAAACAGAGGAAATATCTTCCTGATTTATCTGTTTTCCAAAGGGTTTATCTTAGCCAAAAACATGGCGTCTTCTTTAAAGAGAGAGAGACAGATAGAGAGAGAGAGAGACATATAGAGAGAGACAGAGAGACAGATATATATATATATATATATAGAGAGAGAGAGAGATAGAAAGAGAGACAGATATATAGAGAAACATATGTAGAGTGAGACAGTGAGAGAGAAAGAAGTAGAGAGAGATAGAGAGAGAGAGAGACAGATAAAGAAAGAGACAGATAGAGAAAGAGAGACATATAGAGAGAGCCAGATATAGAGAGAGGGAGGTAGGGAGAGACGGAGAAAGATATTTAGAAAGAAGTTGCTGGCCGGAAACCTCACTTCCTGCTCAGTGTGATCAACCATGTACAACCCTGGGTATCCCGGGGCAACCCTGGGTAACCCCGCGTAACCCCGGGTGACTAGGTGTAACCCTGGGTAACCCCTGCGTAACCAAGGGTGACTAGGTGTAACCCTGGGATGAAGCTTGATGTTGTACTGGTGGTTACCTTCTCCCACTGATGACAGGAATGTGTTGGTTACTCAGAACACCTGATAGCTTCTGGGAAACCTTTTAATGTCTGTTAGAGCACACACACACACACACTCACGTGAAAACACTTTCTCACACATACACACACAAACACTGACACACACACACTCACACTCACACACACACACACACTGCCGTGAAAACACATTCTCACACACACACACATACATGTAGTGTATATTTACTTCTCAGGATCTCTCAGACACAGACACGTGGACAGCAACGCACACACACACACACACACACACACACACAAGCATACTGTAGACATACACACACACAAGCATACTGTAGACATACACAGACACACCACTGGAAAACAAGGGGGATTCCTGGGAGTAATGTTTAACAGGGAGACGCTTGGCTCCGCCCTGTGTTTGTGCTTCCACAGAAGACAGGGTGGTTTGCTTTAGATAGCTGGTGCTCAGGCAGATAAGAGACACAGATTTCACCTCAGTCTGGAAGTTCAGACTTGATGAAAAACTGTACGTTTCAGACCGCCTCAGACAAACACTCTGTTTGTTAGTGTTTTAGTTTCAGTCACTCAGTACAGCTTTGGTGTGTGTGTGTGTGTGTGTGTGTGGGAGGGGGTGTATGTGAATGAATGTGAAAGAGAAAGCAAGACAGTGTGTGTGTGTGTGTGTGTGTGTGTGTGTGTGTGAGGGTAAAAGAAAAAGCAAGTGTGTGTGCGAGGTGGGGGTAGGCGTGCGTGTGTGAGGTGGGTGTAGGTGTGTGTGTAAGTGTCTGTGTGTGTGCGTGCGTGAGGTGGGTGTAGGTGTGTGTGTCAGTGCGTACGTGTGTTTGTGTATAGGTGTGTGTATGCTTGCTCCCTGCTTTCAGAAGTCAGGCTGTTTGTTAGTGTAAAGTTGGACCATCACAAAGTGCTCATAAAACAGCCGTAAAAATCTGTGTGTTTACATGCCGAGTCCAAAGTACATTCACTACAGACTCAATGTATGTCAAACGTACCGTGTTCACTGTGTTCAAACATATTAAACCTTCCGTTTTACAGCCATGGCCATTAATATATTCCACTGCACGCATCATTACGGAACATAAATATGTAAACCATCGCTCTTTGGCTGGAATTTGGTTTGGATTTTAGAATAAAGGAGTTTAAAGTGTTTAGTTGAGGCTTAAATTCGACTGTACGACATCATGCTTTCCGAGCAAAGGAGAGAGGAAGGGCAGGGGAGGGGGGGGGTGAGGGAGGTCGGGTTGAAAAGAAGGAGGAGAGAGACTGGGAGGGATACAGGGAGAGAGACAGGGAGAGAGACAGGCAGAGGGACAGGGAGAGAGAGACAGGGAGGGACACAGGGAGAGAGACAGGGAGAGAGACAGGCAGAGGGACAGGGAGAGAGAGACAGGGAGAGAGACAGGGAGAGAGACAGGCAGAGGGACAGGGAGAGAGAGACAGGCAGAGAGAGAGACAGGCAGAGGGACAGGGAGAGAGAGACAGGGAGGGATACAGAGCGCTCCTTCGGAGCTTAGAAACATCACATTCCACAGGAAGGTTCCGACGTTTGATTCCGTTGTGACATTCCGTTGTGGTTAATAAGTGAGCTATACTGACTGTAGCTGCACAGGAAACCAACTCTGCTCATGCACTCCTGTAACTCCTCCCCCTTCCCCACCACACCCTTCAACCCCTAACCCTTCAACCCAGCACTGGCCCCCATCAACCCTGGGGACAGGTGTGTGAATGTGGGTGGTGTGTGTGTGGGTGGAGTGTGTGTGTGTGTGTGTGTGGGTGGTTTGTGGGTGGTGTGTGTGGGTGGTGTGTGTGTATGTGTGTGGGTGGGTGGTGTGTGTGCGTGTGTGTGGGTGGAGTGTGTGTGTGTGTGTGGGTGTGTGTGTGTGTGTGTGTGTGGGTGGGACAGGGTGGAGCAGGGAGACACTAGTCAGACTGTCAAGCCTGCAGCAGAGCGATCATTAGCACAGGAGATGTCTTCCTAAAGACTGCCTGACCCCTGACACACACACACACACACCACACACACACACACAACTGCTCTGTCAGACACCACACCCCCCCACACAACACACACTGGGCTTTGGGTCAGACACACACACCCCACACACACAACAACAACACACACACACACACACTGCTGTCAGACACACACCCACACACACACACACACTCCTGTCACACACCCACCCACACTCACACACACACACACACACACACTGCTCTGTCAGACACACACCCACACACACACTCACACACACACACACACACACACACTCACACATAACCACGTAGTCACTGACTCTAGCACCTTGGCTGTATGTGCTAAGGCATGTACCGCTGTAAGCCTACTCATCAATGTCAGGTGTGGAAATGATTCTGGAAAACCACAGGAATACTGAACAGTTCGCAAGCACTCAATACACTGTGTGTGTGTGTGTGTGACAGAGCATGTTGTGTGTGTGTGTGTGTGTGTGTTAGTGTGTGTGCAGTCGTGTGTGACAGGGCAGTGTGTTTGTGCGCGCGTGTGTGTGTGACAGAGTAGTGTGTGTGTGTGTGTGTGTGTGTGTGACAGGGCAGCGTGTGTGTGTGTGTGTGTGACAGGGCAGCGTGTGTGTGTGTGTGTGTGACAGGGCAGTGTGTTTGTGTGCGCGCGCGTGTGTGTGTGACAGAGTAGTGTGTGTCTATGTGCGTGTGTGTGTGTGTGCGTGCGTGTGTGTGTGTGACAGAGCAGTCATTGTGGAGCTGTTGTTCCCCTGGAGGAGTTGGAATCTGGCATGATGTCTCCATCGGAAACTCAAACCAATTACTGCTCCGCTCGCGCTTTCTAACACTTTGTATCCTTGGCTTGTTCTGGGCTGAAGGGACAACATGGAAATGCTGTTGTTACGATTTCCAGACCACAGAACCTTAGGATCATGTGTTCAAAGTGTTGTTCCCTAGCATACGTGTACTGCAAATATGTATCTGCAACATGTTTAAATTGTATTTTTATATGTAGCAATAGAGACAGACAGAGAGAGGGAGAGAGAGAAAAAAGAAAGAGAGAGAGAAAGAAAGAGACAGAGAGAGAGAAAGAGAAAGAAAAAGAGAGAGAAAGAAAGAGAGAGAGGGAGAGAGAGGGGGGGATAGAGAGAGAGGGAGAGACAGAAAGAGACAGAAAGAGAAGAGAGAGAGAGAGAGAGATGGGTGAAGTCAGGGAGACTAAAATGCAGAATGCTATCAGAATGAAAGAGAGCAAGGGAGATTTTTCTGTGAAAACACTCACCTGTCACTATGCATCTATGTGTGAGTGTGTGTGTGTGTGTGTGTGTGTGTGTGTGTGTGTGTGTGTGTGATGTAATGTCTCAAAGAACTACTCTCCTCCAGACTACTTTACCAGAAATACTATCATGACCTCAACTTATGCAAATTTCATTTTCAATGTGTCAAAGGAACTGGTGCGTAGTATGTTATGGTGTGAGAGTGTGTGTGTGTACAAGTGTTTGTCTGTGCGCACACGGCGTATGTGTGTGCGTGTGTGTGTGTGTGTGTGCGTGTGTGTGTGTGTGTGAGTGCCACGGAGCAGGACTCTGTAGTTGTGTAGTATGTTATGGCGTGTGTGAGTAGTTGTGTAGTATGTTATGGTGTGTGTGTGTGTGTAGTTGTGTAGTATGTTATGGTGTGTGTGTGTGTGTAGTTGTGTAGTATGTTATGGTGTGTGTGTAGTTGTGTAGTATGTTATGGTGTGTGTGTAGTTGTGTAGTTGTGTAGTGGTCTGCCTAATGTCTGTCAGATGGGGCCTCTCTCCAGGTCGTAGATGTGCATAATTTTCAGACTCGCACGAACTCGGTGTCTGGGTTT
>BROE01000028.1:2837933-2847335 GCA_036571765.1 Plecoglossus altivelis
TATTTAATGGCCAGTTCTAGTAGCACAACATTCTACCTCTCTGTTCTCTTCAGCACCTCATTCGCCTCCTCACATGCTCCCCGTCGATCCTCCACAAAGACAACGCCAGACTACCACAACAAATCCAGAGCTCTCACCGCGTGCCCTTCCCTCATTACCTCACTCGCGTCTCCGCATCCAGCAGACACACACTAAGCTCAGCCTCGTCGGTCCCCCGTCATCTAGCCTCAAATAGTCTATCCCCTTCCCTTACTGGCGTACACGCTAGGTCTCTAATCACTGCCCTGCTTTCCTCGTTCTCCCGTCTCCCCTCTGCGGCGTCGATTCTGTCCTTCTCTGCTACCCCCGCGCAGACGAAGAATTCCCAGCTGCAAAGGTTGGGTCTCTCCCCTACTCCTCCCTCTCTCACACCACCTCTCCCCATCTGGCTAACTGCGAGCTTTCAGTCTCCAATCTCACTCCAATACTCCCAACCACCACCCTCGGAGACACCCTTAGCAGCACGGGCTGCGGTCTCGAGTCCCCCTACCGTGTTGCTCACCCTCTACACATTTTACATCGCTCCCCCCCCCACCCCCGCTGGGACTCAAACGTACCGCTGCAATCCAGCTTGTCCCCTGCAGTCTCATCTGTGCATCCTCTCCTTGCCCTCCTCCTCCTCCTCCTCCTCCCATCCATCCAGCAGCGCCAGATTCTCAACCCCTTTCTTCCTCGTCTTCTTCATCCCCCTCCTCCCTCCCTCTCCTGTCGTATTTGTGGCGTGACATTCCCTTTGTCTTCCGTAGCCACGCCTCCAATTCACCCCGCCTCTGTTTTCCTCTCTTTTGTCCATGTCCATGATGTTCTTCATCATTGCTCTGTGCGTGTGTGTGTGTCTGGTGTGTGTGGTTTGTGTGTGTGTGGTGTGCTGTGCATGTGTGTGTATGTGTGGTGTGCGTGTGTGTGGTGTGTGTCTGGTGTGTGTGGTGTGTGTGGTTTGTGTGTGTGTGGTGTGCTGTGCGTGTGTGTGTGTAGTGAGTGTGTGTGTGTGTGGGAGAGGGAGCAGGTCCTTAATTAGGGAAATGGACCCGTGTCTGCAGGAGAAGATGAGAGAGAGGGGGGGGGAATAAAGAGGGAGAGACAGAGAGAGAGAGAGACAGAGAAAGACAGAGAGAGAAAAAGAGAGAGAGGGGGGGGTCAGAGAGAGAGAGATAAAGAGAGTCAGAGAGAGAGAGAGAGAGAGAGAGAGAAAGAGAGAGGGAGAGTCAGAGAGAGACACAGACAGACAGACAGACAGACAGACAGACAGACAGACAGACAGACAGACAGACAGAAAGAGAAAGAGAGAGAGTGCACTTAAGGATCACCAGCTCTGGTCTGGAGCTCAAACACGATTACATTAGTCTGTTTATGTTTTTCCTACATTCTACTGTAGCCAGGTATTTCTAGTATTAAGTATTAATCCGCCTATAAATAGAGCAATAATTCTTTGGCAGCGCCCTCTTTAAACCCACAAAGGAATGTGACTTAGCTCTAATCTACTGTATTGAACACTTCGCATAAAGACATCACTGTTTCCCACAGCCAAAGCGATTCAAGACCCAAACACCAACTGCAAACCTACGACCAGACAGGCCTCTCTCTCGGTCTCCCACACCCACTCACAGTGAGCCCTAGCTGGGCATGTGTGGTAGCAAAACACCCTAACCCAGCTCAATGGTTTCCAGGGTGTGTCCCACAGACACAACACACACACAGGGTATTATCTACTGTTGTTGTACTGGATAATTATATCATATAATTATATCTATTAGTGCTTTTGTGTCTGCTAACCGCTCCAATGTCAATATTGTTCTAGTGGGTCCTGGGAGCTCAGTGCACAGCATTATGTGGATCAGCTAAATGTGGGAGGATAGGTGACCTTTGAGAATGCCTGAGAAGAAAAACTTGGGCCTTGCACAAGATCAATATGTTTGTTTGAAATAAAGCATAGCTTTATCTTCCGATATTGTATATGGTATCATGATTTCACCATCATATCAAGCAGACATGTCTCTCTCTCACACTCTCTCACACACTCTCTCTCACACTCTCTCTCACTCTCTCTCTCTCTCTCTCTCTCTCTCTCTCTCTCTCTCTCTCTCTCTCTCTCTCCATATAAACACCATATGTACACCTATGTTCTTTAAACAGCAGGATCATAGGCCAGAACCAGGACATAGACTACATCAGTGTATAAGGAGGAAGCTCATAGCCAACCAGCCAGCTAGCCAAACAGCCAGTCATTCAGCTAACCAACCAGCTAGCCAGTCATTCAGCTAACCAACCAGCTAGCCAGTCATTCAGCTATCCAAACAGCCAGCTAGCCAGTCAGTCAGCTAGCCAAACAGCCAGCTAGCCAGTCAGTCAGCTAGCCAAACAGCCAGCCAGTCAACCAGCCAGTCAGCCAGCTAGCCAACCAGCCAACTAGCCAACCAGCCAGATAGCCAGTCAACTAGCCAGTCAGTCAGCTAGCCAAACAGCCAGATAGCCAGTCATTCCAACCAGCCAGTCAGCCAGCTAGCCAGTCATTCAGCTTACCAAACAGCCAGTCAGCCAAACAGCCAGTCAGCCAAACAGCCAGCTAGCCAAACAATCACCTAGCCAAACAGCCAGTCAAACAGCCAGCTAGCCAAACAGTCAGCTAGCCAAACAGCCAGCTAGCTAGTCAGTCAGCTAGCCAAACAGCCAGTCAGCTAGCCAAACAGCCAGCCAGCCAAACAGCCAGTCAGCTAGCCAAACAGCCAGCCAGTCGCCACCAGACAGACTGACAGCTAGCCATCCAGCCAGCCAACCAGCCAGCCAGCCAGCCAGCCAGCCAGCCAGCCAGCCAGTCAGCCACCAGACAGACTGACAGCCAGCCATCCATCCAGCCATCCAGCCAGCCATCCATCCAGCCAGCCAGCAGTCAGACACAGTGTTGAGCAGAAGTACGCCTGCTCCCTCTCTGTAGTCCTGAGTGCTTGTCGATTGATGTTTTAGTGTGGTTGCCACTAAAAGCCAAGCAAACAAGCTTGCTGTCAGACTGTGCCTCCTACAGCTGCTCTTTGCCCCTTTACAGTGTCCCGCCTTCTGATACACAGCGGTTAGTATGTCTTTAAGAATCGAGCACAGAGAGAGGTATTGTCTGTCCAGGTGTTGGAGGTCTAAAGGTGCGTGTGTGGGTGTCTGCGTACGTGTGTGAGAGTGCGTGTCTGTGTGTGTGTGTGTGTCTGTCTGTGTGTGTCTGTGTGTGCGTGTCTGTGTGTCTGTGTGTGTCTGTGTGTGTGTGTGTGCATATCTGTGTGTGTGTCTGTGTGTGTGTGTGTTTGAGTGTGTGTGTGTGTGTCTGTGTGTGTTTGTGCATATCCCCAGGGACTCCCCCCAGAGGCCCGTTTGCAGAGAAAGACCAGAAACCATTTAGACTTCCTCTGTCGTAGTTTGGTACGGAACACAACTTCAAACGCGGCTCGTAGCCAATGACAGCAGGGCGCACGCACGCACGGACGCCTTCAGGCATGAAGTGCTCTCGCACATTTGTCCTACCCACATGAAACCACCGCTCGCACCATCATGTTGGAGAGGACCTCCTCTCTCTGTCTCAAAGAGGTGCTCGGGCATTAAGTCCGCTGTCCTTGCCAGAGGAGGTTTGGCACCAAAGTTGCTAACATGAACGTAAAATAAGACGTTTTCTTTGGTTTCAGCGTAGTCCTCTGCGGTTCTTCTGAAATTATCTTCATGCACGTGTGCGTGCTTGTATGCGTGTGTTCCTGCGCAAGTGTGTGTGTGTGTGCCTGCGTGTGTGTGTGTGTGCCTGCGCGAGTGTGTGTGTGTCTGCGTGTGTGTGTGTGTGTGCCTGCGTGTGTGTGCGTGTGCCTGCGTGCGTGTGTTTATGTGCCTGCGTGTGTGTGTGTGTGTGTGCGCGTGTGTGTGTGTGCATCCTGCCGCTGGTGTTTTGGCCGAGCCGCTGTCCCGTGTTGTGTTAGCTCAGGGAGATCTGCGCCGGCGTGGACACAGGTTCCTCGGGGGAGGGGGGGAGGGTGAGGGGAGGAGGGGAGGAGTGCGCCGGGGGAGAGTTGGAGGCGGGAGCGGAGGGAGGGCGGGAGGGGAGGGAGGGCGGCGGGAGGAAGGAGAGGGCGTTGTGGGAAAGCAGCTGGCCTGGTGATGGTGGACAGAGGAAAGTCTCTCACCATCGTATCAAGGTGCTGGCACGGCAGACCAAGGCAGCCGGACACTGACAGCGGAACGATAAGAGAGCGGCACCGGTTGGCAAACTTTAGGGGAGGCGGCGTACTCTGCCGGGAAACATACCGAAGTTGCCACACAGCCCGCCACGTATTGCACTGGTGCTGTCATGGTGCTGTCAGAGTGCTGTGGGACAGACCTCGGACCGGTCGGCCGGACCGATTGGGGCGGTGGATTGTGGGATACGTTAACCGCCTTCTGCGTGTCGATGAGTCAAGTCAGACTTGGGGTTGAAACCGTTGAGAACATCCAGTTATGTTGTTTTACATGATGTAAATGTTTATTACTATTATAACTATAATATTATGTGTGATGTGATACCACGGCTTGTCAAGGGCCAGGACAGAGTACCCTAACCCTAACCCCTACCCCCTAACCCTTAACCCTGAACCCTGAACCCTAACTCTAACCCTGAACCCTAACTCTAACCCTGAACCCTAACTCTGACCCCTAACCCTGAACAGGGGCTAGGGAAGTGAAGATTGAAGGTTGGTACTGGACCACTCTCCCCGCTCCCCCTCCCCTCCCCCAGCTCCTCCCCCCCCCCACAGTCAGGACCCACAATGCTGACCTTTCCTGTTATGGAAACGAGTTGGTGTCCGTCCCAGAGTCGTTGCTTATTTAAACGGCCACTCGGGTCTCGTACGACGGGCCCGGTCCTTCCTGAACACTGGTTTATTATTCATGTTCTTACACGCCGTTCCTTGCCACCAAGTATTGTCCATGTCCAGAACATAATGTATTTTTATGCTGTTTTTTTCCTCCCCCTCCCATCCTTCTCTTTTATCTTTGATGCTTCCTGTGTTTACGCGACCTCACGGCACGATTAAACCAACGCCGTTAAAACGTTGAGAAACCTGTAACTCCACGTATTTTCTTCACGCTGTGTTTGCATTTGGCAACTTCGCAAACAAACCAAACTGTTGAACCAGAGAAGCAGACTTGCAACATCTTAGACACAGTAAACTGAAAAACACAGTTTTAAAAAAAACGCACCAAAAAAAAAACAGATTTTAAAGTCAGCCTTTCTTGTCAAGACAATGCAAAATAGCCGAACACCTGGTGAACGGCGTCGCAATTAGAGCCAATTTCAGCGTCCAGGTTTTGACAAGAGCCCCACCCAAGTCACTCCGCCCATCACTTTGATTAGGGTCTGAACGGGGGAAAATAACGTGACATGTTTTCCTTTGTAATGAAAGCAGAGGTGTGTTAATACAAGCCGCTTGAGTTTCGGAGGCTGGATGACTGCAGACATGGCTGTAGACGCAGGCTTCGGGCTTTATTTTGACCAGGACTTTCCGCATGATGTGATTAGAAAGCAATTTGCTCGCTGACGATCTTTCCCAAGAAAAACAGCAGGGTTTATTAAAACCAAACAAATGACACCATTTAGCCCAGAGACGTTAGAAACACACCACAGCTCCATGGTTTCGGTAACCTGAACGTACCCCCGCGGAGATAAAACTTGGAAACACACGTAGGTTCCGGAAGAGATCCCGAACGCAAAGGTTCTGGGCGCGGAACCCGATCTACGTTGAGATGCGTTTGCAGACCCAGAACCAGGGTGGAGAGTGAAAAGAGACGGACATGTGTGCTTGGACTGTTAGGTGCATGATAGCGACACGAGTTGCTAATCCACACTGAGGCGTGGTGTGTGTCAACAGTCACGACGGACCACCTCTACCAGTCCTTCTGTAAGGACCTGCCGTCTATTTGAACCTGTCCAGAAACCTTGCCTGAGTTGTGAGACTGACACACAACACTGAGAATGTGAGCATGTCGTCAAGACAACCGACACTGCCAACACTCACTGTTGCTAAGTCCCTTTGATGCAAAGACACACGTGAACGTGAAATAGGAAGGAAAGAAAGAGATCAAAATGAACGAATACCAACTATGACATGGCAAATACCTTCTCTTTTTTTAACGGTTGTATGTAGTCTCCCAGCAACTGCGTTGTCGAGGGCCGCTGTCCTGAAAGTTGGACTTGTTTCCCTGGCTCCAGCACACCTGATTCTAATGATGGGTCGTTAGCAAGCTCTGTGGAAGCCTGGTCATTAGAATCAGGTGTGCTGGAGCCAGGGAAACATCTAAAACCTTCAGGACAGCGGCCCTGGAGGACCAGGATTACCCACCTCTGGTCAAAACCATTCACCATACAACGCAGTTGCTGGGCAACTAAATATAACCGTTAAAAAAAGAAGCTATTTGCCATGTCATAGATGGCAGTCATCCACCCCTGTAGTAGGATATGAGGTCTGCGTTGTCCTTATGAGGCCAGTTTGCTGGTGAATATGTAGGCCAAAGGTCAACTACTTGCTACTGGCTGCCACATCTGCTGCATCAGCATGTCAGACTGTCCAACAGAACCACACATTGTGATCCCTGTTTACAGGAGAAAGGTTTCCTGTTTCCTACGCTTCAAAATACATCACAAAGCCAGATTTCCGTCACGTAAACTTGGCCAGCTCGTTTCTCTGACTTCAGAACGGCCCTTTCGCAAACGTACCTCCGAGGGGATTAGCCACCGTGACGCATTACGCCCGCGTGGGTGACTCTTCGTCGCTGCAAGCCCCTCCGAGGATGGAAATCGCCAAATCTGGCAACCTCGCTAGCGTAGCTTAGCATGTTTTTGTGGTTATTCCAGCCAGGGCTACGTAGTGTTTACTACAGAGCAGAAAGGCTAATTGTGCAGCGCTAATCACTGAGTTCTTTTGGCCACCCTTTCAGGATTTTGTGCTTTTTTTAGTGCACGTTTCTTTGTCACTATGTTTTCAAACAGTTGGCACACACACACACTGAAACGCTGACGAAAGGGGATATGTCCAAGTTCCTTTGAGGCATGTGGTTGTGTTTGTTTGGCAATTCAAAGGAATCAAAATCAAAACAAGTTTCCAGAAGTAGTTTGAACCTATTCTGGTTTCTGTTTGTGACTGCATGCTTTGAATACTTGCTAGCTCTAACAGCTAATAGCTAACCACCATGCCTGCCTATCTTGAGGTTTTCCCAGAGCAGCAGGTGATAAAGACGTGTCTCTCTCTGGTTCCTCTTTCTGAGGAGGGTGGGGGGGGGCAAGGGGGGGCAGGGGGGGGGCAGGATCGTCATGGCGTCCCTTGAGGAAGACTAGTGCTCCTGGGAAGCCCCCCTCCCACCCTCTGCGCCTCCCTTCCTCCTCTAGGCTGAAACATCTGCCTGTTGTTTCTCAAAGCAAAACCAAGAGTTTCGCCTTGTGAACGTCGCGGTTCGTTGGATATTTGTTTTCTCTTTCTTTGTTCTGTCTCCCTCTTTCTGTCTTCCTCCCTCCCCCCTCTCTCTCTCTGCCTTTCTCTTTCTCTCTGTCCTTCTCCCTCCCTCCCTCTCTCTCTCTTTCTCTGCCTTTCTCTTTCTCTCTGTCCTTCTCCCTCCCTCCCTCTCTCTCTCTTTCTCTGTCTTTCTCTTTCTCTCTGTTCTTTCTCCCTCCCTCTCTCTGTCTTTCTCCCTCCCTCCCTCTCTTTCTTTCTTTCTTTTTTCAATGTCTCTCCCTCTCTCTCTCTCTTTCTTTCTCTCTCCCTCTCTCTCTCTCTTTCTCTCTTTCTGTCTCTCTCTTTCTGTCTCTCTCTCCCTGTCTCTGTCTCTCTCTCTGTCTCCCTCTCTCTCTCAGGTGCGGGAGGAGAGAGTTGGAAGTTAACAGACCAAACCAAAAAGGTATGAGGTTTAGCAAACCCGTAATGGTTGAAACTCAAAGCAGATTACGTGTCTTCGACCTTTCCGTCTCGGCTCTGCACTCTTCAGAGAGTTCAGAGGTCAGAGGTCGGTCGTCCCCAGTTGACACGTGTGTCAGCGCTTAAGAAGTTCCGAGCGCCCAGCCACGGCGTTCTAAAAGGTCAAAGGTTACGAAGAACCCGACCTTCACCTGACCTTCACACCAAAAACACAATCCCCAACGACGGCAGGAGTTGACTGCAGAAACAGCCTCTCTCCTCTAAGTGATCGAAGGCAACGACGCCAAGCCACAGTTCCTGGACGCCCCAGAAGCGGGTCGAGCCTGTGCGTGGATCCCTTCCCCAGACTGAACCTAGTTACCCGTAAGAAGGACCCTTCGAGGGACTGACTTCAAACAAAGATGAGGAAACTTCACTCTCTGTACCCTGCCGGGGTCTGCGGGATTTATCAACCTCCCACCTGAGGTCTCCAGACTGACGAGAAACAGACGACACAAACCAGATGATTTAAACTTTCTCAGTGTGTGTGTGTGTGTGTGGTTTCAGAGGGGGGGGGGAGTTCAAGGGAGGTGAGATTGTTCTGGAGAGGAAAACATGGTTAGAGGGTAAGAAGGGGAAGGAGGGGAAGGGAGGAGAACAGGGAAGAAAAGAGGGGGGAGGGAAGGGTGAGGATGGTCCAGATTAAATATTGTAGCAGAATCTGAGCACCTCCAACACACTGTGTGACCACAGCCAAGATGCAGGGGGTGGGGATCATGCCAGTGTGTGTGTGAGAGTGTCAGTGTGTGTGTGTGTGTGTGTAGAGGGAGGGAGCAATATGTGTGTGTGTGGGGGGAGGGGAGTATGGGCGGTTTTAACACTGGCTGCTGTTATGAAGAAGGATGGCGTGGAGGTAAGTGTCTCACACTGACAAATGGCTAGAGTATTAAAACTAAACAACCAAAGCTGTGTTGGAGTGGAGAGGCGAATTCACGTCTTGTGAGTTTGTATGAGGCCTGTGTGGTGTGCGTATGTGTGGTGTGTGTCTAGCATTGCGAAAACTCGAATTCTTGTGGTGTGTGTGTGTGCTGTGTGTAATTGGTCGCTGCTTGGTGGTTTAAGCTACCTCCGATGTGTAGCGGGTGTGTGTGCTCGCGAGAAGTAAAGCGATCCCAGTCGGCAACCAGGGAGATGTGAGCCTATAGTTGTATGTGAGGAGGCTCCCTGTGAGTGTTCGTGATCGTGTGTGCTCGCTCGTTCATGTGTCTCATGTTCGTAGTCGTCTGTCCTGCATGGGGCCCTGCTGTGTGTGGTGTCTATTTCTTCTGGTGTATGTGTGTGTGTGAGCGTGGGCTCGCGTGTGTGTGTGTATGTATGGTGCGTGTGAGGCTGCTGTGTGTGTGTTGAGAGTGTGTATGTGTGTGGGTGTGATAGTTTAGTGTGTGTGTGTGTGTGTAATGTGTGTGTGTTGGTGTGTGAT
>BROE01000028.1:2859872-2864872 GCA_036571765.1 Plecoglossus altivelis
CACACACACATGCACACACACACACATGCACACACACACACACATGCACACACACATACATGCACACACGCGCACACATACACACATGCACACACACATGCACACACACACACATACACACACACACACATGCACACACACACACACCAGGTATATCATGATGAGAGGGTTTCCCAGACACAGCCCTCCACCACACACACACACACACACGCACACACGCACACACACACACACACACACACACATGCACACACGGACACACATGCACACACATGCACACACACACACATGCACACACACACACTCACACACATGTACACACACACACACACGCACACACATGCACACACACACACACGCACACACAAGGTATATCATGATGAGAGGGTTTCCCAGACACAGCCCTCCACCACACACACTCAGACACACACACACGCACACATGCACACACGCACACACACACACACACACACACACATGCACACACACACGCAGACACACGCACACACATACACACACATGCACACACACTCACTCACACACATACACACACACGCACACGCATGCACACACACGCACTCACACACATGCACACACACGCACTCACACACATGCACACACACGCACACGCATGCACACACACACACACACGCACACGCACACACGAGGTATATCATGATGAGAGGGTTTCCCAGACACAGCCCTCCACCACACACACTCAGACACATACACGCACACATGCACACACGCGCACACACACACACACACACACACATGCACACACACACGCAGACACACGCACACACATACACACACACACACTCACGTTGTCTGCTGTGGTTCGCTCTACCTCTCTGAGTCACTGATGGTTGGCAAAAGGTGCAAAGTGTCTCTTTCTTCCCCCCTCCCCCCCCCACACACACACCGTAGTGCTGTGGTGGCTTAACCTTCTTACACACACGTACACACACGCACACACACACACACACAAGCACACACGCACACACACACACACACACAAGCACACACGCACACACACACACACACACGTCGTAGTGCTGTGGTGGTTTAACCTTCAGGATTTCCTTGATGATAAGACAGAGGACCCCTGTGTTTGTTCTTTTGAACCTCCTCTACAGTGTTGCAGTGCATCTGGTTGCTCTGCCAGGAACTCTCTCTCTCTCTCCAGGAAGTTGTCTTACTGGTACAGGACGGGGCTTTGCCATCGCAAAGACACGTCTCTGCATCTCTGTGTCTCTGCATCTCTGTGTCTCTGCATCTCTGTGTCTCTGTGTCTCTGTGTCTCTGCGTCTCTGTGTCTCTGCATCTCTGTGTCTCTGCATCTCTGTGTCTCTGCGTCTCTGTGTCTCTGTGTCTCTGTGTCTCTGTGTCTCTGCGTCTCTGTGTCTCTGTGTCTCTGCGTCTCTGTGTCTCTGCATCTCTGTGTCTCTGCATCTCTGTGTCTCTGTGTCTCTGTGTCTCTGTGTCTCTGCGTCTCTGTGTCTCTGCATCTCTGTGTCTCTGCATCTCTGTGTCTCTGCATCTCTGTGTCTCTGTGTCTCTGTGTCTCTGCATCCCTGTGTCTCTGCGTCTCTGTGTCTCTGCATCTCTGTGTCTCTGCATCTCTGTGTCTCTGCATCTCTGTGTCTCTGTGTCTCTGCATCTCTGTGTCTCTGCATCTCTGCAGAGCGCTGTGTTCTGTTAGCATGGAGCTGATCCAAGCTTAGACATCACACATCTTAGCATGACTCCAGGAAGTTGTTTTACTAGTACAGGACAAGGCTCTGCCATCGCAAGACACGTCTCTGCATCTCTGTGTCTCTGCATCTCTGTGTCTCTGTGTCTCTGTGTCTCTGCATCTCTGTGTCTCTGCATCTCTGTGTCTCTGCATCTCTGTGTCTCTGCATCTCTGCAGAGTGCTGTGTTCTGTTAGCATGGAGCTGATCCAAGGTTAGACATCACACATCGTAGCATGACTGCCACCTGACAGGAGCTAGCAGAGTGCGAGGTGACAAGTTAGCATCACAAGATACTTTGGCTTCTCCCATAAAATGGGACAAGGGGGACTGCGTGTGTCTTTCGCTTGCTGGATAAAGTGTTTTCCTCGACGTTTTGAAGCAATGTATCGAAATATAGTGGAGAAGAATGATGGGCTTCTCAGAGCCATTTGTTGTTTTCTTTAAGTAAACATGAACTGAGGGTGCAACAGGCTGACGTTTCTCCAACATTTGAGGTTCATGACGCAGTAAAACATTTGTCTATCAAACCGGGCAACTAATTGCAAGCCCAGAAGGTACTCATCGGACTGCAGTAAAGTCTCAGAGAGGTTAGTTGTGTCCGGACATCGCAGGAAAGCTCTGAGCCAGCGTGTCTTCCAACCATGTCAGGAAAACCTGTGTGTTTTCTGCCCTTTTCCTCTAACCTTGTTTTAACGTTATGCAATGGAATTCACGAAACCCCCCTGAAGCAGTGTCAGGGGGGGGGATTGTGGCTAACGCCCCAAATGTCACTGTGTCACTCGATGAACGGCTTGTGGCCGCAAGGTGGGAGAGAGAGACAGAAAGAGAGAGAGACAGAGAGAGAGAGAGACAGAAAGAGAAAGAGAGACAGAGAGAGAGAGACAGAGAGAGAGAGAGAGAGAGGGAGAGAGAGTGAGAGAGAGAGAGAGAGAGAGAGAGAGAGAGACAGAGAGAGAGAGACAGAGAGAGAGAGAGAGAGAGAGAGAGAGAGAGGGGGGGATGCCGTCTCAGGGTCGCGGAGACGCACACGGGCGCGTCGTTCGCCCACATGCGTGGGTTCAGAGCGAGGCTTCTCTCAGCCAGCACTCGTCGCTCGCGCTTTGGTTATGATGCCGCCGAAAGAACAGGAAAGCCCTCATTTTGGAGCGTGTGAGAGAGCGCCGTAGTGTGTGTGTGTGTGTGTGTGTGAGAGCGCGTGTGGGTGCGTTGTGTGTGTGTTTGTGTGCTGGTGTGTTGGTGTGTGTGTGGAAGAGCGCGTTGTGTGTGTGTGTGGGTGTGTGTCGAGAGCGTTGTGTGTGGTGTGTGTGTGTGTGTCAGGAAGAGCGCCGCGTTTTTGTGTGTTGTGTGTGACAGAAAGCACGTCTGTTGTGGTTGGCGGTGATCGTGCTGCTTGTGCTAGGGGGGTCTTTTGACCCGCCCATGGCGCTCTTTCAGTCTACTAACATTTCTAACACCTGTTGCCCTGTCCTCTAACACGAACGCAAACGAACCCGTTCGTCCTAGGAGGAGGAGAGGAGGCGGAGTGGAGAAGGGAGGTGGGGAGGAAGGAGAAGAGAGGAGAGAGGAAAGAGAGGAGGAGGAGAAGGAGGAGGAAGAGGAGAGTAGGAGGAGATCAATACAAATCATCCTGCATCTCCAGTCGCAACCATTTCAGATCAAATCGAAACACATCTGTGTGTGTGTGTGTGTGTGTGTGTGTGTGTGTGTGTGTGTGTGTGTGAGAGAGCGCCGTTGTGTGTGTGTGTGTGTGTGTGTGAGAGCGCCGTTGTGTGTGTGTGTGTGTGTGTGTGTCAGAGAGCGCCGTTTTGTGTGTGTGTGACAGAAAGCACGTCTGTTGTGGTTGGCGGTGATCGTGCTGCTTGTGCTAGGGGGGTCTTTTGACCCGCCCATGGCGCTCTTTCAGTCTACTAACATTTCTAACACCTCTCTGCACCCCTGTCTTCATGACAACGCAACACACAACTCCGTTCTGTCACCTCAGGGAAGGAGAGGAGGGGAGTGGAGAAGGGGGGAGGGGGGAGGGAAGGAGGAGAGAGAAGAGGAGAGGACAAGAGAGGAGAGGAGGAGAAGAGAGGAGAAGAGGAGGAGTATGGAGGAGAGATCAATACATAATCTCCTGCAATCACTCCAGTCCACCATTTCAGATCAAATCGAAACACATCAGATGGGACTGTACAGAGACAGAGAGATCGCGCACAGTAAACTGTGTCAGAAGGCAGGGATGACCTCCGTGGGAGTGACCCACCCTAGCAGATGGGGGGAGGAGGGGGGAGGGGGGGAGGCGCAGTTCCCTCAGAGGGTGTCATGGCCGTTCACCGGGTCAGCTCTCTCTCCCCCCTCCTCCCCCACACACTCCCCCTCCTCCCAGGGGAGGGAGAGAGAACCCTGTCCAAACGCTTCGGTCAAATCTCACCCAGATGAAAAGAAAACAGTCAGGGAGCAGGTTCCTCGTGTTAGACGAGAGGTGGGAAATGTGTTTCGGATTTTCGGCCTCCTCCTCTCCTCTCTGCCCTCGTTAGATTTCTAGGTGGGAGGAAATAACCTCTCTGCAGGTCCTGTGGCGGCTCAGACAGACACACACACACACACTCACACGCACACACACTCACACACACACACACACACTCACACACACACACACACATGCGCGCACACATGCACACACTCACACACACTCACACACACACACACACACACACTCACACGCACACACACTCACACACACACACGCACACACACAACACACACGAACACACACACACACGCACACACTCACGCACACACACACACACACACACACAGCTCTCTCCCGGCCCCTGCTAGCTGGTGTGTGTGAGTGTGTGTGTGTGAGTGTGTGTGTGTGTGTGTGTGTGTGAGTGTGTGTGTGTGTTCGTGTGTGTGTGTGTGTGTGTGAGTGTGTGTGTGAGCCGGACCTGCATATCTGTTTCTTCCTTCCTCAGGGTTTGAGTTAACCCTCCAGGCATCTTCTACAGAACAGCCAGACCCCGCTAAAGAAAACAGCTTGCAAACGCCCTGGAAATCCCTCCATCTCTCTCATTAAAGATGCCATAGAGACCAGCTTGATTTTCCTGATTCAATTTAGCCCCGTGAAACCAGACCTCCGCCCATGCAACTAGGAGAGGAGGATAAAAGAGAGAGGAGGAGAGAATGCGCGCGAGTGTGTGTGTGACAGGATGTATCTAGATTATCTTCTAGAGAGAGAGAGGTAGAGAGAAACAGAGAGAGAGAGAGAGAAACAGA
>BROE01000028.1:2893651-2903888 GCA_036571765.1 Plecoglossus altivelis
TGGAAAGGAATGAGGGGAGGAAGGAGTACGAGAACGCAGGAGGGAGAGAGCGACAGAGGAGAAGGAGGGGGCGAGCAGGGAGGAGAACCACGGAGAAGAGAGACACAGAACGAGAGGCGAAGCGAGCGAGAGAGAGCTAGAGACCGACGGAAGGATGGAGGAGAGAAGGGACAGACACAGAGAGAGAGAGAGAGAATTGGAGAGAGAGAGATGGGTAAGAGAGATGGGGGGAATTGGAGAGAGAGAGATGGGGGACAGACAGAGAGAGAAGAGGAACAAGACGAGACGAGAGAGACACGAGAGGAGAGAAGACCCAGACCAGGAGAGAGAGGGACCAGGAGAGGAGAGAGACAGAGAGAGAGAGACAGAGAGAGAGAGACAGAGAGTAGAGAGACAAAGAGAGAACAGAGGAGAGACCAAAGGAGAGACCAGAGTGGAGAGACCAGAGAGGGGACGTGGTGCCCTTTTCCCTTCCAGAAAAGAACACCCGGAGCCCTCTGCTCTCAACAGCACGGACTGGCCTGGGGCGGTCGCAAACAAGGGCGTTCTAACTTGAACCTACCGCACAGAACAGCAGGTCCAAGTCAGTCAGTCAGACAGGCAGCCATTTGACTAAGCACTATCCCAGAAACGCCAACCCTCCAGGGGCCAGGCGGAGTGTGCGAGGTCCCGGCAGCTGCAGGAGGACCTGTTACGCCGCAGGGCGCAAGAAGCCAGGAGAGAGGGCTTCCTGTCTGCGTGGAAAAACTAACAAAGCCACAGCCGCCCGAGACAGACGGCCGACTCCAGCGGGGCGGTCGGCCTATGTGGGACAGCAGGGTTGCGTTTCTGGCAACCCAACAAGGGAGGTCAAGCATGTGTGTCTGTGTGTGATGTGTGTGTGTTCTCTGTGTGTGTTCGCGTGGTGTGTGTGTTATAATCGATTGAATCTGAACTGACTGAAGCTAACAGAAAGCAAGTAGTGCTGCTGTAATCTGTTACAGGTTTCCTTCTGAGTTACTCCCCCATTCACATTCCCTTCCTCCCCTTCTCCCCTTCTCCCCTTCTCCCCCTCTCCCTCCCTCTCCCCCTCCCTCTCCCCATCCCTCTCCCCATTCCCCCTCCCTCCCCCTCCCCACATTTTACTGCATCACATGAATTTCTAATCTAAACTCCAGAAAAGCAGTTGATATCTCATCTGGTTTAGAACTTTGAAGGGGGAGGGAACCAGGTTTTTTTTTTGTCCAATCACAGAAGGCTTTGCCTGGGCCTTTGGCTGAGTTAGATGAACTAAGCCAAAGGAAGGCGGTTGCCGTAACCCAGCAACAACCAATCAGACAGCCCCAGGTGCCTAGTGCAGTTTTGGGAGCGTCTACCTCGTGGCTGGCCACCAGAGCCTCTGGCCTTCACATGATCCCTCCTGCAGAGGGGGAGAATGAACAGACATCTCTTCAGCATCAGGTCTGTAAGAGAAACGCACAGAAAGACCAGACTGATGCAAGACGAGTGCGGTACGAAGACCAGGGGGGGGCAGGGCTGGCATTATGAGGAAGCCCTGCTGTTTGGCAAGACTACTTAGCATCTAGAACCATGGCGTCTTTCGTAACTGACCCTCTGAGAGAGACAGCGACTCTCAGGGAGAGCAAACCTTCAGGCTTTAGTGTGACAAAAGCAATGCCAGGATATTATAACACTTCAATAAGGGTCTGATGTCAAACTGTGGAGATGAAGACCCATCTGCTGCAGAGGGGAGTGAGTGAGTGAGTGAATGAGTGCGTGAGTGTGAATGAGTGCATGAGTGAGTGAGTGAGTGTGCGAATGAGTGCCTGAGTGAGTGAGTGAGTGAGTGCCTGAGTGTGTGAATGAGTGCCTGACTGAGTGAGTGCGTGAGTGAGCGAGTGTGTGAATGAGTGCCTGAGTGAGTGAGTAAGTGAGTGCGTGAGTGAGCGAGCGTGCGAATGAGTGCCTGAGTGAGTGAGTGAGTGCCCGAGTGAGCGAGTGAGCATGTGAGTGAGTGCCTGAGTGAGTGAGTGAGCGAGTGAGCGAGTGAGTGAGCGAGTGAGTGCCTGAGTGAGCGAGTGAGCGAGTGAGTGAGTGAGTGAGTGAGCGTGCGAATGAGTGCCTGAGTGAGTGAGTGAGTGAGTGAGCGTGCGAATGAGTGCCTGAGTGAATGAGTGAGTGAGTGAGCGTGCGAATGAGTGCCTGAGTGAATGAGTGAGTGCGCTCATAGGACCTTGCTCCAGCTGTGGTGGTCTTCAACACTGTCCACAGAGAGGGCTATCATCTTCACGTCACGCTTCTTGAACTTGTCGCTGATCTTGGCAGCGCAGGCCAGCTCAGTGGTGCAGACGGGGGTAAAGTCCCGGGGATGAGAGAACAGGATTCCCCATCTGGTAGGAGGAGGAGGAGGAGGAGGAGGAGGAAGAGGAGGGGGAGGGGAAGGAAGAGGACGAGGAGGGGGAGGAGGAAGAGGAGGCGGAGGAGGAGGAAGAGGAGGGGGGGGAGGGGGAGGAGGAGAAGGATTGGGAGGGGGAGGACGAGAAGGAGGAGGATTGGAAGGGGGAGGAGAGAGAGACAGGGAGACAAAAGATTAAGAGAGTGAGACTGGTGAGTGAAGGAGTAGGAGTGAGTAGTGAGTCTCTGTGGAGGAAATGCCTGAACAGAACCTCCGTGGGGAACACCAGCTGCACAGTCTGGCTGGGAAGAGCCTCCAGCTGCAGGAGCTAAGCTCTCCCCAGCGCCGGGGAGCGTGAGACGGACGGACGGACCGAGACACGGACGGACACGCACTCATTCGTCCGTTTGGCTCAATCTGAAACGCCACAAGGTTGCCTGCTTCTTCCTGTTTAAACCCAGCAGGAGCTCTGCATGGCAACAAGCCTCAGGTGTCCAAGGAGGGACGGAAACAGCTTCCACGAAGCATCGAGTCTCACAGGGATCCAGGCCTCAATAAGTCTGTGTCCCTCATCCATACCTCCTCTCTCCTGGGAGTCTGTAACCAGGACGACCAGAAGCCCTTACGGTACTCATGTTACCTGGACTCACGCCACGGAGACGGGCGTTGCAACAGAACAGGAACCTAAAGAGCCATTAGAGAACGTTGCTGATGACAAAAGCTTTGGCGAGCCACTCCCTGTGGAGCTCCCATTACAGCAACATGGTGATGAACCAAGACAACATGCTGGTCAGAGACCAGACTGTATCGACAGAACCTTCCTGTTGTATCAAACCAGGACCAGCCCAGCAAGTTCAAACAATGGGTCGCTAGCCCTCCTGTTGACACAAAGGAGTGGATTATTGTGCCATTTGAGAACCGGGCTTTGAAATACGATAACATGTCGCTGTAAAGCTATGAAAGATACTATGCATTACCATCTTATCCTTTCCACACAAAAAAAGAAAAACGAATTCAGGAGCTTTCGTTCCCCAACGGTAATCTGTGTGGGATGACAAGGTTGTTCTGAACTTCACCCCCAGACCGTTCCAGGGAAGGAGAAGTGGACTGAAGAGAGCCCATCACCTGTTTCTGAGCATTAGATACAGCCTCAGAGTCTGGTGGGGCCACAAGAGAGTCTGTAACAATACTCAAGCTTGAGGCAGGAAGTACAGCTGCAACCACACTGACATTTGCAACCACACTTACATCATGCTACCTACGGTGATGTGCTATACTGTGCAAGGCTTTAGTGAAGCTAACCATACGCCAATCACTGCCTCATGTATGCCTACCATGTGACCAACAAACACTGGCTTAGACATTTCTACTAGGCCATTTGATCTATTTGAAGTTTTACAACAGACCCTTTTAGACGCGTTTTCATAGACCAATAACCTAGAATTGCTTTTGTCCAACTAAAGTCTGAAGGTTTTCTCTGCACGCGTCTCCCTCACGCTCACCGTCTGTCTTTGAGGGTCAATCACGAAGGACTACGTCATGGTTCTACGTGATGAGTGAACTAAAGGATGAATGTGCAACATTTGAAACTCGCCAGCAGACACGCATACATGAACGCACAAAGACGTGCGCTTTTAAACAAAGCTAGCCTTGTTCTACGGTTGCTCTCACAGCCCCGGCTGGAAAGAGAAAGCCGATTCCGTAGTCTGTTTCTGCTCCAACGTTTGGCAAAGTCACAACAACAAAACAATATCGCTTTGCACGTGCAGGTCGCGAGGTGCACTCTGCATGGAGGAGAGATTATAATAAAGACTTGCGGTCAAATACATGGCGGGACCGAATGAGACCGAAAATTCATTTTTGTCGGTAATTGGTCGTTTATAATTAGGAAAACCTACATACCATTAGGATTCTGCCCCCTATTACATGTTGTGTAACCACCGCAAGGGGGCGCATGAGAACCTACTGTGTTGGATTCATTGATGAAAGCTTATTTATCGATTTCTAGTAGAAATCTACGCCGCCCACCAACTTTACTGTATTATCCAGCTGCGGCAGTAGTGTATACGGTAGGCTAGCGTATCTTTAAACCATTGCATTTTTAAGTCATTCTGAAAGTGCAAAACACATTCGATACAGATTAACGACGTCGATCAAATTCAGATGAACTCACGAGGTTCCTAGGAAGTCATGAAATTTGATTTTGCCGACGGTTGTGTTTGCTTCAAAGTTAGGGAACACGTCCCCCAGTAGGATTCCGGGCATGGTTGCAGTCCTCTCTCAGATCGTCACCGTACCAAACGTGAAAGAACAGAATGAACTCTGAATTTTGGTTGTTTGAAACCTGCGTGTTCGAGGGAGGAGCTTCTTACGTAATCAATGATGGACTGTTATACACATAACGTTTTACATCTAATTACAGATGACTGACAAAAGACTTAGTCTCAATATTTGTTTAAAATTTTAGGTGAGTAAAGTAGGCAAGCTATGAACTATGTAACTTTGAGTTTGTTTTTTGGGGGACGTAGCCCACAATTATGCTCAATAGCGCCCTTATTGCATTTCGCAAGATGGATAAATACCTTGCTCAACTTAATGCTTGAATTAAAACGTTTGTTGAACAAAACAAAAAAAGGTTTTGTTTCTTTATTCCTGGTGATAGTTATTTATTGTTTTCATAACTTAACATTCCGCTCACCGCGCTTCGCTCGCCGTCACGTGATCTGCCCCAGCAGAGAGAAGCGCCTTCCCACTGTGCTTTGCGCTGCCAATATCAAAGATGGCGTTGCTCGAAGCGGCGGCGTCGAACGTGATAGCGCTTGTCACCTGTAAAACGATGCGGTAGGGAGAACGACATCCTTTACTTGTAGTACTGACATCGTCCTACTGCAACCAATTTGGATTACAACAGCCGGTTCTAACCCCGAAAAAAGAGAGAAAAAATGCCGTCTCCCAAAGCCAAAAATGCCAGTCGAAGCGGAGGAAGCCCATTGAGTAATACTAATGGGCGCTACGAATTCATGTCGCTGAACCGAACACCTCCGCCTAACCTCCTTCCGCGTCAGGGCTCCGACCCAGCCACGGCTCGTCTCCGGGCGTCGGAAAGCCCTACGCGGCGCCGTGGCTCAGGGTCCTCAACATCTTCAACCGGAGCTCAAGGGATGCCAGAAGAGGACTGCATGCGGCTCAATCCGTCTTTCGTCGGGATTGCCTTGAGCTCCCTTCTAGCTATCGACCTGTGGCTCTCCAAGCGGCTGGGAGTGTGCGCCTGCGAGGAGTCGTCGTGGGGTAGTGTTCGCCCGTTGATGAAATTGATCGAGGTCTCGGGACACGGTATTCCATGGCTCATTGGGACCGGATACTGCCTTTACAAGAGCGACAGTCCCGCTGGGCAAGAAGTGATGCTTAACCTTCTAATGGGTAACCACATCTTTAATATGTTGATGGTTTTGAGCGCTCGGTGCCGTGTCCAGCTCTCTCGTTCTTCCTGCTGCGCTGACGTGAGAGAACTGCTTAATTCACTCAGCCTCGCAACAAACACGGCATTTATAGCGCTTCGCTGTCACCTCGCCAGTGTCTTATCAGTTTAGAGGGAGCAAAGAGAGAGGGGGAGAGGGAGAGAGACCACTGAGATGCACAGGCTGCTTGTCACAGCTTCTCTGTCCGAAATGTTCATGTTGCCATGTCCCTCATCTTCCTTACCTTTTATAGTAAAACACACACTGCACCTCTCTCTTCACAGGCTGCTCTCTCTCTCTCTCTCTCTCTGCGTCTCGCTGTCTCTCTCTCTGCTTCGCTCTCTCTGCCTCGCTCTCTCTCTCACTCGCTCTCTCTGTCTCGCTCTCTCTGTCTCTTGCTCTGTCTCTCTCTCTCTGTCTCTCTCTTGCTCTGCCTCGCTCTCTCTGTCCCACTCTCTTACCCTCTCTTTCTCTCACCCTCTCTCTCACCGTCTCTCTCACTCTCTTTTTAGATCTCATCCTCTCTGTCACTCCTGTCACCAGTGTCTGTTTCCTGTCCTCCTCCCCCCACACATCTCCCACCCCCTCTCACCTCCCCCACCCTCTCCCACTGTCTCCCACCCTCTCTCACTGTCTCCCACCCTCTCTCACCTTCTCTCATCTTCTCCCACCCTCTCTCACCCTCTCTCATCGTCTCCCACCCTCTCCCACTGTCTCCCACCCTCTCTCACCATCTCCCACCCTCTCTCACTGTCTCCCACCCTCTCTCAACCTCTCCCACCCTCTCCCACCCTCTCACCGTCTCTCACCCTCTCTCACCCTCTCCCTCCCTCTCTCTCTCTCTTCTCACTGCTGTGGCGGTAGCTCCACTACACCCGGAGGCTGAGCTGTCATCTCCAGTGTCTGTTTCCTGTCCACCTCCCTCCACACATCTGTCCTCTCTCACAACCGCCCTGAGGTGACCACGGCAACCGTTAGACCTGTGACACCTAGACACAGAACGCAGGCAAAAGTTATCTTGCTTTTCTATACACCAACTTAACCTTTTTGTGCCTCGCTTCAACATTCAGGTCAATCATACCACACGTCGTTACAGTATATCCTGTGTTTGTGGGGGGGGGGGGTAAGTGGGGCCGTAGCTCCGCCTCCTTCTGGCGGTTGTTAAACAGGGCATCTTCGCCACCTGGATCAGATCACTGAAACAAGACTGTCTGGTTTTGGTGCATGAAGAGGGAGTGGCTGCTAGTGCAGTCTGATCACAGCTGGTCCATACACACTCACACACGCACACACACGCACACACACTCACACACACACACTGTTGTATCAAGAGACAGAGACTTTTTGAGCACAACTAGCGAGCGTCATCTGTTGCCGTGACGTCTGGAGCAGAGTAGGACAAGGGGAGCGTGGCTAATGGTCATCCGTAACCACAGCAACCAAGCCCACACCAGTGAAGGTGCTAGCCCAGGCATAGGCTGAGTGGTCAGACTGAGTTGAAGCGCCCGTCCATTGAATTCATTGTTGTTGATGTTGTTGTTGATGTTGTTGTTGTGCGTCGTACAAGGAGGAGGCTGCAGCGTGTTTTGAACTGTAAATACAGACTGTGGCTTGAATCTGAGCACCAGCATACTGTGAGTGAACTCGGCTGAGAACGTCTGATGATCTGTTTCACTTCTCTCTAACATCCATGACGCTGGACACGCTCTGCTACACGCTCTGCTTAGAGAGGGAGATGTTCAAAGAAGCGTACAAGGAGAACGTTTTGGAACGTATTTTGGAACGTACCAAGGCTAGAACGTATAACAGCTGAAACAAATAACGGTGGTTCTCAACCCACTGTTGTCTCGATTCAAATACATGCTCGTTAACAGACTTCTACAGAGCTAGATAACTACCCGTGTATTAGACTCAGGTGTGTTGGAGCAGGGAAACATCTAGAAGTGTTAACTAAAGACCAGGGTTGAGAACCACTGACATAGGATAGCTGCCATCTAATATCCCTGACTCAGCTCTTCAGATCGGGCTCTAGTCTTGCTTCTGTGAGTCATCGTGGCTAGTTTGGAGGCCTGGAGATCAGATCATCTGTTTGAAGCTCTGCTCAGGCCAGCTGGGGAGGAGAGGAGACGAGAGGGGAGGGGAGTGGAGTAGAAAGGGGGTGGGGAGAGATGTGGAGAGGGGGAGAGGCGTAGAAAGGCGGAGAGGAGGGGAGTAGGAAGGTGGAGAGGGTGAGGGGTGTAGAAAGGCGGGAAGGGGAGCAGAGGAGAGGGGTGTTGGAAGATGGAGAGAAGAGGGGTATAGGAAGGTGGAGAAGAGAGGGGTGTAGGAATGTGGAGAGGGGAAGGGGAGGAGAGGCGTGTAGGAAGGTGGAGAGGGGAAGGGGAGGAGAGGGGTGTAGGAAGGTGGAGAGGAGAGCCAACACCAGTTCATCCATTAAAGTGGAGTATTAAATCACCTCTGGGATAAAAGTACTGCAGCTCTCTCATTCTCTCCTGACTTCAAACGCTGCTCCTCCACCTGGGAGAGGGTGTAGGCGGGCGTTAGGATCAAACGTGTGTGTGTGTGTGTGTGTTTCTGTCTGTCTGTCTGTGTGTGTGTGTGTTCCAGTGTGACAAGTAGGTGGTGCTCTCCATTTGCCATCACAAAGCCCCACACTCAGTCCTGCTCTCCACAGTCACATCATCATACTGTCTTCCAATCATGGCTTTTATCGACGCAGGAAAAACACGTTGGTTTTTTTCGCTTCTTGTTTCTAACTCCCCTCTCTCCTTCCCTCCCTCCCCTCCCCTCCCCTCCCTCCCTCCCTCCCTCCTCAGCCCTGCTCCTGGATCTGGTCCTGGTGGGCGTGGTCAAAGCTGTGGTCCGTCGGCGCCGCCCGTCCCACAACCGCATGGATATGTTCGCCACCTTCTCCGTGGACCGCTACTCCTTCCCCTCGGGCCACGCCACGCGCGCCGCCATGTGCGGCCGCTTCGTGCTGGCTCACCTGGTCCTGGCCGCGCCCCTGCGGGTCCTGGTGGTTCTGTGGGCCGTTCTGGTGGGCTTCAGCCGAGTTCTGCTGGGCCGCCATAACGTCACCGACGTGCTGTTTGGGTTCGTAATGGGCTACGGCCAGTACAACCTGGTGGAGCTGCTCTGGATGTCTCCCATTGGCCTGCAAGGGCTTCTGGGAGGGCGGAGCCTGGAGGAGGGCGTGGCGACCGGCCCTTAGCTGTCGTTGGACGGCGTCCTGTCGCTCAGCGCCGTTTGCTGAAGAGGAAGGCCGTTACCAACCAATCAGAGATCGGAGATGCTCCCTCAGAGAACAGTGACTGACGATAGGCTGGAACCATGCTACATCACACCCTGCTACACAAACTGTCCTCTGAACATTGTCACCATTAGCATTTAGCGCCTATGGAAGCTATAGTTGTGTGTGTGTGTGCGTGTGCGTGCGTGCGTGTGTGTGTGCGTGCGTGTGCCTGCGCGTGCGAAGGGAATGAGCTTGTTACAGTAGCCTGAGGGACGCATCGCCCTCAATACTTCCCCACTGGGAGTTCCACAGGATTACGTGGGAGGCAAGAATTCTCTCAACGATTTTATCCTTCTGATGTTCGGAAAGAATTGGGGGGATATAAATCGAGAGAGAAAGGAGGGGGGGGGGGAGAGAAGGAGAGAGGAGGAGAGGGGGGGAGAGTGGAAGAGAGGGGGGGAGAGGAAGAGAGATGGAGAGAGAGGAGGAGAGGAAGAGAGAAGGAGAGAGGGAGAGAAAGGAGGAGAGAGAAAGACAGAAGGAGAGGAGGAGAGAGGGGCGGAGAGGGAGAGAAGGAGAGAGAGGAAGAGAGGGGGGAGGAAGAGGGAAGGAGAGAGGGGGGAGAGAGGAAGTTAGGAGGAGAGGAGGAGAGAGGGGCGGAGAGGGAGAGAGAGGAAAAGAGAGTTCATGTGTAAAGAAGAGAAGCTTCAGAAGGATATAATGCTAATTTCTTGTTCAGCCTTTCATGTTTGGCCATTTTTTGAATCCTGTTGCTGGAACACGTGTTTGAGTGTTTGTTTAGAGGGTAATGTGAACAGTCTTTCCTCCAGGTTGTCTTGGTCTCTGAGGGAGACGTCTAGATCTCACGCTGGATAATTAGGGCGGTAGTTTCACAGTCTGTCGGGCCAAAAGGCTTCTTATTTTAATAACCATCCATGAATGTAATAGTTTAATTTCCGACTCGATTCAATGAAGCTTCACGATCTGCTGTTGCTCACGGTGAAGACGGGTCCGTCCTGGTGTGGGCCGGGTTTCAGAAGCCGGGCGCTCGATGGTGTGGGTGACCCACAAGCTGGACCACCTGGAAAAGCAGCCAGACTTTCTAACAGTACGAGGTTTGCACTGTTTCAGGAGAGGGGTTGGGAGGGGGACGGGGACGGGGACAGGGAGGGG
>BROE01000028.1:2909412-2931912 GCA_036571765.1 Plecoglossus altivelis
GGCTGTTGTGCATGTGTGTGTGTTTTTTTTTGTGTGTGTTTGTGTGAGCGAGTGTGTGAGTTTCTGTTCATGGGGAGGCGTGTGTGTGTGTGTTGTGTGTGTTTGTGTTTGTTTTTGTGTGTGTGTGTTGATGTGGTGTGTGTGTTGTGTGTGTGTGTGTTGGGTGTGTGAGTGTGTTGGGTGAGTATGTGTGAGTGTGCTGTTTGGGTTGTGTGAGTGTGTTGGGTGAGTATGTGTGAGTGTGCGCGTGCGCGTGTGTGTGTGTTGTGGCAGACCAGGGAGATGTGTGAGACAGACTTCAGACTTCAGCCGCACAGGCCAGTGGGTGGTGGTGACGGAGAGCAAGGAGGAGCAGCAGCAGCAGGAGCAGGTGGAGGAGCAGCAGGAGCAGGTGGAGAAGCATGAGGAGCAGGTGGAGGAGCATGAGGAGCAGCAGGTGTTTGACGCGGAGCAGGTGTTTGACGCGGTCATCGTCTGCTCTGGACACTACTCCTCCCCACACCTGCCTCTTACTGAGTTCCCAGGTGACTTAACGACCAACCAACTCTGACCAACCGAGAATAACACGTCCAGCTGTCTTCTGTGGGAATGGGTACTCTAACGTGCGTGTGTGTCTGCTACGTGTGTGACTGTGTGTCTGTGTAATGTGTGTGTGTCTATAATGTGTGTGACTTTGATGTGTGTGTGTGTGACTGTTTGTCTGTGTAATGTGTGTGTGTCTATGTGTGTGTGTGACCTTGATGTGTGTGTGTGTGTGTGTGTGTGTGACAGGGATTGATTCGTTTGAGGGTAGGTACTTCCACAGCTGGGACTACAAAGAGCCTGATGACATGAAGAGGAAAAGGGTGGTGGTCGTTGGCATTGGCAACTCAGGAAGCGACATCGCCGTGGAGACCAGCGGAGTGGCGGAACAGGTCAGAGATCATCATCACAGGTTCTCGTCTGAGCACACGCTAAAATAAAAAACAAAATATTTCTGTCTCAGAAGTTGAGAGTTGGAAGAAAAAAACAAACTTGAAAGTTGAAAATCCCCTTCAAAGACGTTTGACTAACTTGACTTAAATTGGATTATTTTCATTCTCTGACCTAGTGAGTTAGACCTGTCCAAGCTTCTCAAGGTGACTTGTGATAGGAAGCTGTTGTTGACCTGTACAGGTGTACCTGAGCACCCGTCGAGGTGCCTGGGTCCTTCGCCAGGTGTCAGATAACGGGCTACCTGTGGACATGAACTACAACACCAGGTTCGTCCACATCCTCTTCCAGCTGCTGCCGATGAGCTTCCTCAACTGGTTTGGAGAGAGGAAGCTCAACGCTATGCATAACCATACCATGTATGCTCTCAAGCCCAAACACAGGTGAGGAGCTGTCTGTCTGTCTCTCTACCTGTCTGTCTCTCTACCTGTCTGTCTCTCTACCTGTCTGTCTACCTGTCTGTCTCTCTGTCTGCCTGTCTGTCTCTCTACCTGTCTGTCTGCCTGTCTGTTTGTGTCTGCCTGTTTGTCTATACTGCCTACCTGCCTGTGTCTGTCTGCCTGTCTCTCTACCTGTCTGTCTGTCTGTCTGTCTGTCTCTGCATGTGTTCCTACCTGCCTGTCTCTACCTGTCTTCCTGCCTGCCTGTCTGTTTGTGTCTGCCTGTTTGTCTAGCCTGCCTGCCTGCCTGCCTGCCTGCCTGTCTCTGCAGTTCCCCTCTTAACTATGGAGATGAATGAGCACACATTTAACTCTGGCTGCATGCCATGCATCAGGCTGTATTGTGCAGTGCATCAGGCTGTATTGTGCAGTGCAGCAGCTGTATTGTGCAGTGCAGCAGGCTGTATTGTGCAGTGCAGCAGGCTGTATTGTGCAGTGCATCAGGCTGTATTGTGCAGTGCAGCAGGCTGTATTGTGCAGTGCAGCAGGCTGTATTGTGCAGTGCAGCAGGCTGTATTGTGCAGTGCATCAGGCTGTATTGTGCAGTGCATCAGGCTGTATTGTGCAGTGCAGCAGAGTAGCTGTGCATCACTCTTCTGTCTGCTGAGGTCCATGTCCCTGTTGTCCTGCATTGACCCTCCTTGCTTCCCTACTGTGGTCCTATCGATCCAGTGGTACATCTGACTGATGAATGCTGTGGGTACACCCTTCCATCTCTCCTCCTCCCTCCCTCCCTCCCTCCCTCCCTTTCCCTCTACTTTCCTCCCTCCCTTCCTCCCTCCCTCTCTCCACTCTCCCCCTTCCTCTCCCTCCCTCTCTCTCCCACTTCCTCTCCCTCTCTCTCTCCCCCTTCCTCTCCCTCCCTCTCTCTCCCCCTCCCTCCCTCTCTCCCCCTTCCTCTCCCTCCTCCCTCTCTCTCCCCCTTTCTCTCTCTCCTCCCTCCCTCTCCCCCTTCCTCTCCCTCCATCCTCCTCCCTCTCTCCCCCCTTTCCACTCCCTCCATCCCCCTCTCCAGGCTCTTTAGTCAGATCCCGGTGCTTAACGACGACCTTCCCCAGAAGATCTTGTCCGGCAGCGTGGTGATCAAACCCAACGTGAGGGAGTTCTCCGGTTCCAGAGTCATCTTCCAGGACGGAACAGCGGTGGACAAGGTCTGCTCGTCGTCTAGACGTCTAGACGTGTAGACGTGTAGACACCTCACGTTCACGTACGACAGCGCGGTGGTAACCCTGGGTTTTTCACTCCAAAGGTGGACGTGGTTGTGTTCGCCACAGGATACAACTACAACTTCTCCTTCCTGCCGCGAGACGTGCTGCAGATGTCTGGCCACCGGATGGCGCTGTACAAGCACGTGTTTCCCCCCGCCCTGGAACACAACACCCTGGCCGTGGTGGGGTTCATCCATGCCCTCGGAGCCATCATGCCCCAGGCTGAGATGCAAGCTCGCTGGGTGGCACGTGTCTTCAAAGGTAGCCTGAGGCTGGACGCTGTGGAAGAATTCAGGATTTTTCTTGTTTTTCATTAATAATTAAGCAGAGAATCTCTTTCTTCTTTATTAATAGCAAGCTCACATTGGAAACACACTAACTAGTATCCAAAAACCAGTTCTATTGATTAACGATTAATGTAAGCACACAAGAAATCCCAATCTCTTTCACAATTCTCAGCTGACTGATTAGCTATCTTGCTAGCATAATCAGCTAGCTTGCTATCTATCTAGCTAGCATAATCAGCATAATCAGCTAGTTTGCTAGCTAGCTAGCTTGCATAATCAGCTAGTTTGCTAGCTAGCTAGTATAATCAACATAATCAGTTAGCTTGCTAGCTAGCGATGTTGACTTGTCTCCTGGCGTTTCCTCTCTCAGCTTTTCTGTTTGCTTTTGTTCCAAAGGGCTCAAGAAACTCCCATCCAGCCAGGCTATGTTCAAGTCCGTTGAGAGGGACACCAAAGACATGGAAAAGAAGTGAGGCTCCACAAACACTAACTTACAATCACAACCAATCCCATCCATCCTCAGTTTCCACACGGTCTGATACGAACTGGCCATCCTCTCTCCACAGCTTCGTTCTATCCAAGCTAACTCCCCTACACGTTGATTTCGTCTCCTACATGGACGACATAGCAGGCGAGGTGGGTGTGAGACCTAACCTGCTCTGGCTGTTCTTCACGGACTACCCGCTTTTCAAGGAGATCCTGTGGGGGCCCGTGTCCGCTTACCAGTACCGCCTGACGGGCCCCGGGAGGTGGGAGGGCGCCCGCAGAACCATCCTCACCCAGAACGATCGCATGTACCAGCCCCTGAAAACCAGACAGGTCGGTCCGTCACAGTTTCGATCCCACAGGTCCGTTTTCAGGGGTCGTTCTGACTGACATCTTCCTTCACCTCCTCTCCCAGGTGGATGATCCGGAACCTTCCTTGCTAGGACGTCTCTTCAAGATCAGTCTGATGGTCGCGGTGGGGGGAGGTGCTGTCTACTACCTGCACCGCCACCCCCCCTACCACCTGGCCTCCCACCTGGCCTCCCTCCTCGCCTCCGTCCGAAGACACACACACAGCCCCTGACGTGCTCCAGGCAAGGGGAAGATCAACAGATCTCTAATTCACCCCAACATGTCTTCTATCACATCACACTCTCCTGCCATTTTAAGGCAGCTGTGATTACAAATCTAAGACAAAGAACCAGATCTCCTTTATCCTATTTTATACTGTTTTTGATGGCTCCTTCCGGCCCGGAAATCGAATCGACTTTGCGTCTATGTTGGTGCCAATTGTGGCGTATGAGACTAATGTTGTCACTTCACCTTGTCAATATGCATGATTCGCCATATTTAACCTTTTGCACCATGAATAAAACATGATCATTATAAATATGTGTGCCCTGCTGTGACGATGTGTCCAGTGTTTTACCAACCGATTCCTGCTTCGAATAGCAAAGCTCTTTCTCTGAACAGCACATCTGAGTCGGTTCGGTAAAGATTCGGATGGCTGAAGTGAACGATTCTTCTGAAGCTACCATCGACCACAGTAGCACGTTCCATCAATACCTAATGATTCCCTCGGTGTTCGTAATTACAGTGTTGAGTCTTGGCCATATGGTGGCAGGAGTTTGAATCTTTTAGTTCATGAATACTAAAGTAAAGAGTTAAGCTAAGTGATCATCCATTTCCTCTCCCCTAGAAACATCTAGAACAGTCACGCTCAGGGAAGTCAATCCTCTGTCAATGAATAATCGGTAGACGTGTTTCTGTGGTCTAGAACAATGCTTCATCCAGCCTGTATAATCTGTAGGGGAACGTGAGTGAATGAAGCTGCTATCAGAGTGTCCTTGACAGCTCCTCCTCCATCTCTTCACACGGAAGATCAAAGGTCGTCACCATGGGAAAACAGGGAGTTGCGCAACAGGAGTGGGTTTCTGCCAGTTTTTTCAGGATTTTCGACATTAGTGCTATGTCGTTTGGACATCGCCAAGGCCCCAGCGAGAGGTGAAAAACGAGAGTTAAGAATTACAAGTTAGTTACAAGTTAGGAATTTAATCCTGTAGTCTGAAAACAAACCAAACCATTGCAGCAATATCCATGCTGTTTGATGACGTTGCTCTGTCTCACTGGGTCAATGTTTGTTTTTCACAGCTCAACTGACTGCAATAGCTGACTGATCTTCCCTCTGCTCTCCCTGTCAGACAGACAGTCAGACAGGCTGGCAGAGAGGCTGGCAGACAGACAAAGAAGCAGACAGACAGACAGACAGACAGACAAAGAGGCTGGCAGACAGACCAGACAGACAGACAGACAGACAGAAAGGCTGCCAGACAGTCAGACAGACAGACAGACAGAAAGACAGTCAGACAGACAGTCAGACAGACAGTCAGACAGCCAGACAGACAGGATGAGTCGTCGCGTAGCAGTGATCGGTGGTGGGAGCTCAGGTCTGACCTGCATCAAGTCCTGTCTGGAGGAGGGCCTGGAGCCGGTGTGCTTCGAGTCCAGCGACGACATCGGGGGTCTGTGGAGGTTCAAGGTGAGCTCTGAGAGAGACGCAGACAGGAGAGACCACTTCAATGGGTCACATGTCTGTTCGGACCCCCTGCAATACCTCATTATGACATCACAGCAGACCGGAGAGAACCATGAAGGTCTTGCCTCCCTGTGTCTGAGCGGCGTCTACCTGCGGTGTCTACCTGTCTCCTGTGTCCACAGGAGAGCGCGGAGCCGGAACGTTCCAGTATATACCGCTCCCTGGTGGTGAACACCTCTAAGGAGATGATGTGTTTCAGCGACTACCCCATGCCTGATCACTTCCCCAACTACATGAAGCACTCCCAGCTGATGCAGTACTTCAGACACTACTCGGAGCACTTTGACCTCTTGAGATACATCCGTTTCCAGGTCAACCCTCTCGCCTTTTTCTATTTGCTGGAATCCAAACTGCAGTTTGGAAAGGTCCTCATGTAGCGTGTTTGTGTGTGTGTGGATGCGTGTGTGTATCCTTTCGTCCTTACATTTTTCTGTGTGCTTCTTTTCATGTGATACTGTGTTTTCTTGTGTGTGTGTGTGTGTGTGTGTATACGTGTGTGTGTATCTACGTATGTATGTTTGTATGTATGTGTATGTACGTGTGTGTGCGTGTGTGTGTTTCTCACAGACCACCGTGCGGAGTGTGAGACAGAGGCCAGACTTCCCTGACTCGGGGCAGTGGGAGGTGATAACAGACGACAAGGACGGACGGGAGGAGACGCACGTTTTCGACGGTGTTCTAGTGTGTTCCGGCCACTACACACACCCCGTCTCCCCCTTCAAACATTTCCCAGGTCTCCCTGCTCGCCACACTCCTCGCAGCCAGTTTTTTCGTCCCAGACGTTCGACGGCGTCCTGTTGATAAGGAAGCGCGTGTTGCGTAAACGTGAGTGCCTGTTTTGTGTTCTCCAGGCCACGACACGTTCAAGGGGAGGAGCTACCACAGCTGGGAGTACAAGGATGCTCACGCCCTCCGAGGGAAGCGAGTGCTGGTGGTCGGCATCGGCAACTCCGGAGGAGACATCGCTGTGGAGATAAGCCGGGCCGCAGAGAAGGTACGACCGACTGTCAGGTGAAGCCACGCCCCTTTCAGATCTGCCCATCACGTTGTCGCTGATAACCATCTGACCGTTTACAAACACTTCCTGTTTACTTGCCTTGTGAGATTTTGTTGTCCCCCTGTCCCCCGTCCCCCGTCCCCCCTCAGACATTCTTAAGCACTCGAAAGGGGGCCTGGGTGATCGGTCGTATGTCCAGCGGAGGTCTTCCCCTGGACATGACAGCCATCACCAGGAAGAACGCCCTGCTGACCCGCCTCCTGCCCAGAGCTCTGGTCAACTGGACCGCCGAGAGAGACCTTAACCACAGATACGACCACAGGCTGTATGGTCTTCAGCCTGCACACAGGTGCTGCACCATGACAGGCGTCTGTCTCTACTACCTGTCTCTCCCTCCTGACTCCTACCTGTCTCTCCTTCCTGTCTCTCTTACCTGACTCTTACCTATGTTACTTGTCTCTCCTATCTGTCTCTCCTACCTGTCTCTACTACCTGTCTCTCCCTCCTGACTCCTACCTCTCTCCTACTTTGTCTCTCCTACCTGTCTCTCCTACCTGTCTCTACTACCTGTCTCTACTACCTGTCTCTACTACTTGTCTCTCCCTCCTGTCTTTTCCTCTTGTCTCTCCTACCTGACTCCTACCTATCTATCTTACCTGTCTATCCCTTCTGTCTCTCCTACCTGTCTCTCCTACCCTGTCTCTCCTACTCTTCTCTCCCAGGCTCTTGGACAGGAGGCCGCTTATCAATGACGACCTTCCCGCCCGTGTCCTCCAGGGGGCGCTGGTGATGAAGCCCAACCTGCAAGGGTTCCGGGGCTCCGGAGTCACGTTTGAGGACGGAACCCTGGAGGAGAACATAGATGTCGTGGTGTTTTGCACCGGTTACAATGGAACGTTTTCCTTCCTCCCCTCGTCTCTCTTCCAGGGTTCTGGAGGAGAGATGACTCTCTATAGGTCAGTTCTTATCAGGATGGGAGTCCGCAGTCTCGCAAACTTCATACACACGCTTCTCTGGATGAAAACACACCGTTTTTAAGCTCCATCCATGCCATATAATAGAGAGCAGATGAGGAAATCCTGGAACGTCTTGCGGATGTTTCAAGATATCTGTGTTTGACAGTTTGGTTTACATTTGCTTGTCCTGGGTTGTGGTTTCCAGACGTGTGTTCCCTGCATCTCTAGAGCGCCCCACCCTGGCCATCATGGGTCTGTTTCAGACTAAAGGACCCATCATGCCCCTGGTGGAGATGCAGGCACGCTGGGCTGTACGGGTCATAGCAGGTCAACACACACAGATACACACACATTGACACACACACACCCTGACACACACACACTGATACACACACACTGATACACACACTGACACACACAGACACACACACTGACATACACACACAGACATACTCACACAGACACACACCCACTGACACACACACACAGACACACACAGACACACACACACGGATATACACAGACACACGCAGACACACTCAGAGATACACACACTGACATATATACACATGCAGACACACACACACTGACATACACACACGCAGACACACACACTGGCATACACACTGTCATACACACACACACACACACACAAACACACCGGCATGCACACAGAGAGACATACACACAGACACACACACTGACATACACACAGACACACACACACACACACACACATGCAGAGACACACACACTGACATGCACATAGACAGACACTGACATACACATAGACACATATGCACAGATACACACACAGACACACACTCATGCAGACACACACACTGACAGACACTGACATACACATAGACAGATGCACAGATACACAAACTCTCTTTTTTCATCTCAGGGTTACACCTGCTCCCTCAGCAGAGTCTCATGCTGACTGAAATAGAGACCGAGAAGAAAAGACACATGAAAAGGTAAATGCACAAATTGTAATAGAGGTGGTTCGCTCAGTCCAACACGCTTTAAGCTCGGCACGCTAACAAGGTCTGTCTCTGACCCTTCAGCTACTCCTGCCCCAGACAAGCTTCTCTCCAGGTAGACTTCATATCATACCTGGACTCCATCGCTACGGAGGTGAGCGGGTACAGAAAGGTGGAGCGTTGACTCGTATCGTCTTTACGTTGGGTCGATATTATGGGATGTTTGTTTCCTCCCACCCAGGTAGGGGTTCGACCCAGTCTGTTCAAGCTGCTGTTGACTGATCCCAGACTGGGTCTGGAGGTTCTCCTGGGGCCAGTCACCCCGTACCAGTACCGTCTAACCGGGCCGGGGAAGTGGGCCGGGGCCCGGAACGCCATCCTCACGCAGTGGGAGCGGGTGGCCAAGCCCTTCAGAACCAGGTTGGAACCAGAACCACACACCAGACCCTCAAGCCGTCTCTCCTTCCCCAGGTTGCTCACCCTGTTTGCAGGGTTGGTGGTGCTGGCTGGACTGGCGTTTCACCGTCGGCTGGAACCAGACCAGCTCCTGAAGGGCATCCCCTCCCTGATAGAGGGGATGTGGTAGAGGCTGTTACTCCACCAGAGGATCTACCATCATCTACCATCATCTACCATCATCTACCACCATTTACTATCATCTACCATCACCTACCATCATCTACTATCATCTACCACCATCTACCACCATCTACCACCATCTACCATCATCTACCATCATCTACCATCATCTACCACCATCTACCACCATTTACTATCATCTACCATCATTTACCATCATCTACCACCATTTACCATCATCTACTATCATCTACCACCATCTACCATCATTTACCATCATCTACCACCATCTACCACCATTTACCATCATCTACTATCATCTACCACCATCTACCATCAGCTACCATCATTTACTATCATCTACCACCATCTACCATCATGCACCAGCAGGAAATAGACCAGGGAGAAGCAGGAAGTTACAGAGGAAGTAGGCCAAGGACAAGCAGGAAGTTGTAGAGGAAGTAAGCAAAGGAGAAGCAGGAAGCAGCAGGGAGTAGGCTCCTCTTCTCTTTCCCTCTTCTCCCCTCCTCTCCTCTTCTCCTCCCCTCCTCTCCCCTCCTCTTCTCCTCTCCTTCCCTCCTCTCCTCCCCTCCTCTCCTTACTCTCCTCTCCTTCCCCTGGTAGACCTACCCACTTGAGCAGTCACCCACGCGCGCACATACTGTTCCTCTACGTGCACACACACGTATAGACACACACATTCACTGACTTAAAGAGAAACACGCTGTGATTTGGTGCTTCAAAGTCACCCCAAGCCAGTACCGTCTGAACAGCGAGACCCAGTTGAACGTAGCAGTGACGTTACATTGTGCTTTTCGTATTGGACCTAAATGAATACGTTATATTCTTCATTTGATCCTTTACAAAGTAAACTGTCAAAGAAGTTTGAGATCGGGTGTCATTTCTAGCTAATCGTTGAATTTTTTTTCGAAAGACTTCGGTAACTCCGTCTATAAAACGCTGACGTAAACTCCGCCCTCTATACTTATCTGTAGTGTTCAGGACACTTTCATTTTGCAACTTTACATTTCTGCTGTCGGTGTAACAGGTAATCCAAGGCCATCGTAAACTAATATTGATCTCCTTTTGTGATTTTCAGATATGCATTTTGTAATTCGCTTATAACTTTATGCAAGAAACGTTGGTCCATGTTGTTTTCAAGGCAATTCACGCATACTTCTTGTCAATGATGAAGCGACACATTTTGATTAAACGGGTCCAGTCAGCATTTTAGTGGAAATTTAAGCTGCGACTATGTAGGATGCTTTTAAAAAAACGTTAACAAGTTAATAGATTTGAAATAAAACGGCGATTCGACTGCTATCAGCTAAATATACTAGTATGGTAGTTATTTGTTATTTGTAACCACATCTATTGCGGCGTAAGCCTACAAGAGGTTGTAATAGCCTGGTTGTTTAAAAGGGAGTTGGTCAGGCCGTAACTCTGCAGGTTCTAGATAACCTGCGGGCACTAGTGCAACTGTCCGACCACCTAAAGGCAGTAGGAAGCTGGAACTTGTTCTCCTTCAGTCCTTCCCTGTTGTAAATGTTCATATATATCGCTCGTGTTTAAGCCAACCTGCCGTCTTCAGACAAACAAGATGAGTCGTCGCGTAGCAGTGATCGGTGGTGGGAGCTCAGGTCTGGCCTGCATCAAGTCCTGTCTGGAGGAGGGTCTGGAGCCGGTGTGCTTCGAGTCCAGCGACGACATCGGAGGGCTATGGAGGTTCAAGGTGAGTCGGAATATGACAACGATCGTAAAGCTAAATTCTCCCAATTGGAAAACCGCGCTTATATTTTCTGCGGGGTTGCCAGGTATTTTAAGAAACAGCGGTAACGTAAATGCTCTCCTTGACGTTCACTTTGCAGGAGAACCCAGAGCCAGACAGAGCCAGCATCTACCACTCCGTCATCATCAACACTTCGAAGGAGATGATGTGCTTCAGCGACTACCCTATCCCCAGCCACTTCCCAAACTACATGCACAACTCCCAGATCATGGAGTACTTTCGAATGTACGCTGACCACTTCCAGCTGACCAAGTACATCCGTTTCCAGGTGAGGTCATCGTCGTCGTTGTTGTTGTCGTGGGGTCAGAGGTCATGTCTGTCTGGTCTGGTCTGTCTGTCTGTCTGGTCTAAGTGCATGTCTGTCTGATCTAAATATCTGTCTGTCTGTCTTAAATGTCTGTCTGTCTGTCTTAAATGTCTGTCTGTCTGTCTTAAATGCCTGTCTGTCTGTCTGTCTGTCTGTCTTAAATGCCTGTCTGTCTCTCTGTCTTAAATGCCTGTCTGTCTGCCCATTCAGACCAAGGTGCTGCAGGTGCGTCAGAGACCAGACTTCTGCCACTCTGGCCAGTGGGACGTAGAAACAGAGAACCAGGAAGGAGAGAAGAAAAGGCTTGTGTTTGATGCTGTGATGATCTGCATAGGACATCACTGTCACCCTCATCTACCTCTGCATGACTTCCCTGGTGTGTGTCTCTGTCTGTCTGTCTGTCTGTCTGTCTGTCTGTCTGTCTGTCTGTCTGTGTGTGTAGGTTCTACAACATAGGTGTCGAACTCCGGTCCTCGAGGGCAGCTGTCCTGAAGGTTTTTGATATTTCCCTGCTCCAGCACATCTGATTCTAATGAATGGGTTGTTATCAAGCTCTGTGGAAGCCTGATATCAACCCATCATTAGAATCAGGTGTGCTGGAGCAGGGAAATATCGAAAACCTTCAGGACAGCGTCCCTCGAGGACCGTAGTTCAACACTCCTGTTCTACAACCTCACGCGCTGCGACGTTCTCCTGTGGTTCTCCTAAGAGGTCCTAAGTCTTCCCAACCTCCTAAGTGTTCCACACGCTGCTGTTATTTATATCGTCAAGTTGATTCCAGCTGAGGTTAACCTTTCACGCTGTTGTATAATGTCAACAACGGGCAATACAGAAGGCATGGACTTTGATCTGCGTCTAAAGGAGGGTGGTGATATTAACTGAGTGTCTCCTTCTTACTCTGAGCAATAATTGATATCTATTAGTAATCTATCTTACTGTTTTTTTTTTTTAGCTCGCTGTGCCAGGGGTGAACAGAGATAGATAAATGCATTGTAACGAAGTAGTGTTATAGGCTAGCTTGTTTTGGCTGCAGGAAAAACTGTACTTTCTGTCTGGCTGTACCTGTTATCTTTTGGTTTGGGCGTAGTACCAAAAGCCACTGAGAAAACATTGAGTTGGAACAACATTGATTCCACGATGAGGCGGTGAATTAAACTGGAGAATCAGGGCCTTTCCAAGTGTTGTGAAACTCCTTAATCACCTATGGAAATCTCTCATAATTAGAATATTTCTTGCGGACGATGGTTGGGCAATTTGGATGAAGTGGGGAGCCTGATTAAGGGAGGTGTGTGTGTGACTTGCAGGAATCGATACGTTCAAGGGGACGTACTTCCACAGTCGGGACTACAAGACCCCAGATAAGTGGAGAGGGAAGAGGGTGGTGGTCATCGGTGTGGGGAACTCAGGTGGAGACATCGCTGTGGAGCTCAGCAGAGTCGCTCAACAGGTATCGCACACACACACACACACACCCCTCTACACACACGCACGCCTCCACACACACACACACATCCCTCTACACACACGCCTGCCTCCACACACATACACACACACACCCCTTCACACGCAGACACACCTCCACACACACGCACACACACAAACGCCTCCACACACACACACACACGCACGCACGCCTCCACACACACACACACGCCACTACACACACACACCTTAGTCAGTACTGCTTTACACTTTGTAAACTCATCTGTGACTAATAAAGAAATTCTGTACCAGAGGTGTTGTGTTTACTCAAGCTTTAAAGATTGTTTTTTACATGTCATATTATTCTTTGGTTGCTATGGGGTTGAAAGGCCAAGCTAGGGGCAAAAGGTTAAATACTAAAAAAACCCAAGCTACTGTTTTCCAGAATAAATAAAGATACGCTTTAATTGTACTGCACTATAATCAGACTACTGCATGACAAATCCTTTTGAAAGTTTTTTTTTCTGATTACAGATTAATGGCACCTAGCTGGTGCTTATTAAATTGTGATCACATTTAAATAATCCAAGGTCAAAGGTCACCTGTATCTGTTGGTTGTCCCCTCCCTCCAGGTGTTCCTGAGTACCAGACGAGGGGTGTGGATTTTGAACCGCGTGGGAGATCATGGGTTTCCCTTGGACATGCTTTTTAACCGAACTTTTCTTCTTCTAAGAAGAATTCTGCCTTTTGGGATGTTCTGCTCTTTGGGAGAGAGACAGTTAAACAAAAGATTTGATCACAGTCTGTACTCCCTGAAACCCAAACACAGGTGTGCACAGCCACATTGTCCGAAAGCCTCACAGGACTCCATACATTTCATCAAAATCATCACCGGTCACGGTGTCTGTGAATCAGAATCAGAACTTAGAAGATAATTAACTTAGAAGATAATTTAGAATTCTGAACAAATAAGCCAGATTCTGATTCTATGGTTCTAAAACGCCGGTGTTTTGACACCCCCCCCCCTCCAGGCTGTTCAGCCAGCACCCCACGGTGAACGACGAGCTGCCCAACCGCATCCTCTCCGGGACGGTCAAAGTGAAGCCTAACATCCAGAAGATCCAGGGATCCAGTGTTGTGTTCTCCGACGGGACGGTCGAGGATGACATCGACCTGGTGGTAGGCTCCCCTCTCTCCCTACGCACACGCACACCATGACATCACTACGCACGCACGCTCGTGTTTGATAGCTGATTGGTGTCTTATACGGCTAATGAAGCCATTGAATCTGTTTGTTTACAGGTGTTTGCCACAGGCTACACTTTCTCCTTCCCCTTCCTTGGCTCCGAGGTTCTCTCTGTGTCTGGGAACAAGGCGTCATTGTACAAGTACGTGTTCCCTCCGGGGTTAGAGCGCCCCACGCTGGCCGTTATGGGGTTGGTGCAGCCGCTGGGAGCCATCATGCCTATCTCTGAGATGCAAGCTCGCTGGGCCACGCGCGTCTTCAAGGGTAAATAACACCGCCAACATCCTCTCTTCTTGTCTGCTCTTCAGCCCCGATCTCATTTACCTGCTCGACCACTCGTCACACTTCCCTTGTGTCTCTTAAGGTTTGAACAACCTTCCTCCCGTGGCGAACATGCTCCAAGACATTAAGTACAAAGAAGAAACAATGGCTCAGAGGTACATCAAAGACTCCAGTCCTGCCACTCATTGAAGTGTTAGTAATTACGGGCCTAGTGCTGAGTTGTGTCTGAGTCACTGTGAGCACTGTTTACGAGGATGTCTCCGTCTGAAGGATTAAGGTGGCTTTCTTAAGGTCTGCAGGAACGTTGGGGGTAGATCGAACGCTGGTTGAGTCTACTAAGTCCCCTCTCTGTCTCCCAGGTACGTGACTTCCCAGAGACACACCATCCAGGTGGAGTACGCACCCTACATGGACGAGATCGCCACGCAGGTAGGGGTGCGTCCCAGTCTGTTCAAGCTGCTGTTGACTGATCCCAGACTGGGTCTGGAGGTTCTCCTGGGGCCAGTCACCCCGTACCAGTACCGTCTCATCGGGCCGGGGAAGTGGACCGGGGCCCGGAACGCCATCCTCACGCAGTGGGAGCGAGTGGCCCAAGCGCTGAAGACCAGACCTGAAGACTCCCCGGAGCTCTCGCAGTCCTCCACCCCCACAGTCCTCCTCTCTCTGGTGCTGGTCGGTCTGGCTACGGCAGCCTACCGCTGGAGAGAAAGTCTGACGGGCCTCCAGAGGGACCCTGCTGCCCTGCTGGACAGGGTCAAGGTCTACCTGCCTGGCCTCTGAGCTGGGGACTGCTCTCATATCCACTGGAGGTAGAAAGAGCTGTCAGACAGCATTCCTCTCTGTTTGTTGATCCGCTTGCTATAGCTTTGAGAGATAATGCGTGGGGCTCGTTTTATTCATATAAAGCTAAATATACGATATAATATAATAAAGAGCAACTTGGTTCAGTGCCAGGAACCCAAACAAATAAGTAGTTGTGGTTAGCATGTCCCAGTTCTGGCACTGGAGAAACCTGCTTGATAACACAATGTGATGTAAGTGGCAGTGTGGCTCCTTGACAATACGTCACTTCACAAAGCACCCATTTTGCTGCGTCGTTTCACTGATAAGTTTAGAGAGTTTAAAGTCTCAACCACTGAACAACTGCTGATTTTATTAAAAAGTTTATTTCTTTTAACCAATAAAAGCAGTCAGATTAATCCACCACTTGTCTCTTTGATATCGAATGAGCTTTCGCGGTTTAATTCTTTATACGGGAGATAATAAAGGATTACGTACAACACCAATGACCGTCTATCTCATATTGAACGACTCTTCCCAAACCAGCACGCAAACAGGAGCTATGTCAAGCAAGCCCGGTAACTTAAGTCTGCTAGTCCAACCTGTTTTTCAAGGTAGTTTCTCGGCATTTTATGTTTTTAACCCACATAATGCATTTTTATCCTCTAATTAATTCTTCTCTAATTCATGCCATAATTCAAAAAACAGTATCCAGTTTTTTTAATTTTTTTTGTAGATTATGTTTTTCTGATCTTAAGTAAATGCATTGTACTAAAACAGAGTGGACAATGCAGATTAAAAAAGGTGCCTAGGCCATACTGATCAAGAACTTCACTATTTATTACTATAAATGATGGTTTGTTGTTTTCTAAATACTGATGCCAACTGTATTAGAGACTGTCTGAGTCGGGCGCTTCAATTAACTGAATACATCAGAAAGATTCATCGCTCAGGTGTTAAATAAAAACATGAAACTCTCCCCGGGGTGAAGAAACAAGCAATGCGTGACCGCTGGATCAGTTCTGACATGATGTGGAATTTGTCACTGAAGAGAGAAAGTGAGTACATCCGCAGACTTTTCGGGTGAATCTACTCATATTTTAGCGACGCTTCGTAGGCGTCCGTGTCTGCGTGGTGACGTCAGGCCGCCGTGGATTGGCGGTCTGCCATCTTTGATTGTGCGACAGGCCGCGGCGCGAGCGGGGCCTCACTCAACTAGAGCTACACTGTCGCACGAGATAACGGGTGGGTGAAAACATTGAAACACAAGAGGAACACACACCGAAAAGATATTCACGTCCGAATTACAGCGGACATATTGAAAGAGAAGAAACACAGTGTGAACGCTGGAAAAGAAACCAGGCCCGTGCAAGTGAGGAGCAGCTGTTAGTTGCTAGTGTGCGCTAACCATCGTTAGCTCAACTAGCAGGCAAGCAAGCTTTTGTAATCCGCCGGCCACACAAACTCGCACACCGCAGTCCAGCCCAAATTCAGACGCCTAGTCTGGCCGTACGACAGACTACAAGACAATCACAGGACCGGCGGCACCAGGTATGTGCGGCTCGTAAAATATATTTCTGTGTAACGTTGTCGGGGGAGGCGATGGTGGCGTTCAGCCTAACCTCATACTTGCTAAACTGGAGTTAGCTTGCAAGCTAAAAAGCGCTTGGTGTCCACGGTACAGGGGGAGAAAAAAAAACCCTCAGTGTGATGTGGATGCGATGGCGACCCGAAAACCGAAACTGAGCATATCGAGCTTCACACCGAGCTGTAGCTGTGCAGAAGCTAAGATGTATGGCTACCTGCTTAGCTACAGACATATCTTTTTAGTTACATGTTAGCAACCACCCATGCTGCCAACGTACTGAAGTAGCTAGGTGGTCTGGTTTGCCGGGTAATTAATTGCAGCATCGTAAGTCACCATAGTAGTTAGCTAGCAGCCTTGATTATTTAGCTCTAACCTTTCGGTTTGGACTGAAGAGGCCCCTACCTTACCCACCCTGCCTGTTCCAACCAACACGACATCGGCCGGTCCAGCGTGAAGACATCTTGCAGTTGGCTGAATCAGGATAGCTAGCTACTCCTAAAGTATGCAGTGGGCATTTAGGTTTAGAGTGAATTATACCACACACACATCCGATGGATTAGAAGACCGAGTTTGGATGAGTATTATTGTATTTGGGATTGAGACCGAGAAAGGTAAAGTTGTATGCACGATTTTCCTTCGCTCGAAATGCTCACGCTCTCAATACCACATTTCAGTCCAGTGAAGTTGAATAATTTAAACGAGGCACCAGTTAAACCCTAGTCGCCAATCGCTAACTTAACGCATAGATGCGAACTACATTAACCAGGTCTTTTTTTTTACCCCCCGAGTTTTAATCGTGGCTTGTATGAATGTACAAAACGCGTGTTGCTGGATTAGTGAAGTAGTCAAAAAAATGATTCATCATTTCCATCTGCACACTCACGAACAAGCTGATAGGGGCTGGCTGGCTAGCAGGCGTGCATGCATCATCACCGGGTCAATACTCGCAGGGGGGCCGAGAGAATTTAGGGATTGAATTGAAGGGCTTAGACAGCATCATCTGGCCCTTTGGATAGAGAATTTGATTTTTTTTCGGACGAGCTATTATTCATATAGAGGAGCTATTTTGTTGTTGAAAAACGGATGCGTTTGACCGATGGTCTCCTAGATGCCCGTGATTTCTAACATCCTTCAAGTTCTGACCCTGTGACCTGTCATGGTGTCCTGAAAATGTATATTTTAGTGCTGGGAAGTTGTTACATCAGCATAATGAATCTGCATTCTTCAGTCTCTAAAGAACAAGGGAGAGATTGATGCTTGCATCTAATCTCCTCTCCCCTTCTGGATGGGGAGATAATGATGTTGTGTCTTCTCTTTGGACTGCTGGCTAGATTGGCCCTCTTCCTCCTCATCTGCTCTCCTCCTCATCCTCTCCTTTTACTCCTCTCTCCTCCTTTTTATTCCTCGTCTTCGTCCTCCCATTCATCAGCTTTGATCCAGACTTACAGACTTGGTCTCCTTTACAGTCTTGCAGTCTCCTTTCGTCTGGGACTCCTGTCCTACTGTCTTCCAGACAAAGTGATGTTTCCATGCCCATTACATGCCCACGGCTCCTGTGTCGTGGTCCCTGCTGTCTTGGCTGGCTGTTATCCTCCTCCTGGGTGTGGGAACGTGAGAGGAGGTGACTCAGGCGGTTGTCCTACGCAGATGGCCTCTCTGCTCCAGCCTCCCTGCTCCAGCCTCTCTGCTCCAGCCTCCCTGCTCCAGCCTCCCTGCACCAGCCTCTCTGCACCAGCCTCTCTGCACCAGCCTCTCTGCACCAGCCTCCCTGCTCCAGCCTCTCTGGTCCAGCCTCTCTGCTCCAGCCTCCCTGCTCCAGCCTCTCTGCTCCAGCCTCCCTGCTCCAGCCTCTCTGCTCCAGCCTCCCTGCTCCAGCCTCCCTGCTCCAGCCTCCCTGCTCCAGCCTCCCTGCTCCAGCCTCCCTGCCTCAGCCCTCTGGTCCAGCTCTCTCTGGTCCAGCCCTCTCTCTCCAGCCTCTCTGCTCCAGCCTCTCTGCTCAGCCTCTCTGCTCAGCCTCTCTGCTCCAGCCTCTCTGCTCAGCCTCTCTGCTCCAGCCTCCCTGCACCAGCCTCCCTGCACCAGCCTCCCTGCACCAGCCTCCCCCCAGCCCTGCCACCACCTCCCTGACTCCAGCCCCCCTGCTCCAGCCTCCCTGCACCAGCCTCCCTGCTCCAGCCTCCCTGCTCCAGCCTCCCTGCTCCAGCCTCCCTGCTCCAGCCTCCCTGCTCCAGCCTCTCTGGTCCAGCCTCTCTGGTCCAGCCTCTCTGCTCCAGCCTCTCTGCTCCAGCCTCCCTGCTCCAGCCTCCCTGCTCCAGCCTCCCTGCTCCAGCCTCCCTGCTCCAGCCTCCCTGCACCAGCCTCCCTGCACCAGCCTCCCTGCACCAGCCTCCCTGCTCCAGCCTCTCTGCTCCAGCCTCCCTGCTCCAGCCTCCCTGCTCCAGCCTCCCTGCTCCAGCCTCCCTGCTCCAGCCTCCCGGCTCCAGGCTCCGCCCAGTTCCCCTGCTCTGCTCCAGGGCTGTGGAGGCAGAGTGCAGTTCACCGCTCTGAGGAGGATTCCCTTCATGTTGTCCTTTTGTCTCCTCTGCCTCGAAAATAAACAGAGCATATTAGATCCACGTCCGATTCCCTTTGGCTGCACTCTTTGTCTCCTGAGTAGCCCTGGGAGAGGAGGGATGACGGAGGACCTCCGGGGGTGAGGCGAGCCCTAGGGGAGAGCGAAAGCAAGCGGAGGACCAGGCTTGTGTCGTGTTGAGACACGAATCTGGGACATTTGACACGCGATTGAGATGAGATGAGAAGGGGAGGTGGCGGGGTCTGGCGCAAGCGGGAGATCCATTTGCGGTCGTCGGAGGTTGGAATCACCGCTGACCTGCTTGCCTTGTGTGCCACAGTAAGAGGTCAAGAGGCAGAAGGGCTGGGCGGAGTTGAATCATCCCCCAGCTCATGGAGGGACGTAGGCTGTAGGAGCCTGATGTAGAGAACATTGTCCTCAGGACACTAGCCCCCTCCTCTCATCTCCTTCCCTCTCCTCCCTTTCCTCTCTCCCCCTTCCCTCTCCCTCCGCCCTTCCCTCTCTCCCTTCCCTCCTCTCCTCTCCCTTCCCTTTCCCTCCTCCTCCCCTCTCTCCTCCCCTCTCCACTTCCCTCTCCTCCTCTCTCTCTCCCTTCCTCCTCCCTCCTCTCTCTCTCCTCCCTCCTCTCTCCCTCCCTCTCTCCTCCTCTCTCCCCCTTCTCTCTCCCTCCCTCTCTCCCTTCCCTCCTCTCTCTCCCTTCCGTCCTCTCTTCCCTCCCCTCCTCTCCAGCTCCCTCCTCCCAGTCACCTCTCTCCACTGCTGTCCCTCCTCTCCCCTCTCTTCTCTCCCTCTCGCTCTCTCCCTTCCCTCTCCCCCCCTCTCCTCCCTCCCTCTCCTCCCGTCCCCCTCTCCTCTCTCCATCACCTCTCTCACTAGCTGTCCCTCCTCTCCCTCTCTTCGCTCCCCTCCTCTTTCTCCCTTCCCTCTCCTCCATCCCCTCTCCCCTCATCTCCCCCTCTTCTCTCCCCTCTCCTCCCTCTCTCCCTCTCTTTTCTCCCCCAGACTAACCCTTCTCCTCCTAGGGGTTTGGTGTTGTCTGCGCCTCTTGCTTCAGTGGAAGTATTCCCACCTGTCTCTCTGTCTGTTATCTCCCTGCCGCTCTCTCTCCCTGCCGCTCTCTCCCTGCCTGCCTCTCTCTCTCCCTGCCTGCCTCTCTCTCTCTCTCCCTGCCTCTCTCTCTCTCTCCCTGCCTCTCTCTCTCTCCCTGCCCCTCAGTCTCTGCATTACGTTCTGTCTTCAGAGCAGCCCCATGTCGTTCGGTGGACTTGCGTGTTGCGGGGAAAGTAATGTGTTGCTCACGTGCGAGGTGTGCAGAGGTTGCCTGGCTGGCCTGGATGGCTGCGTCACTCTGAAGCAGGCAGACAGGAGTCAGGACAGACCTGAAGGGGGCGTGGCCATGGCAGCCTCTCTGAGGGCAGGTGCTATGTGGATGTCAAGGCTGTTTAAGTGGGTGCTGCTCCCCCCTGTCCCTCCCCCCTGTTCTTCTCCCCCTGTCCCTCCCCCTCCTCCCCCTGTCCGTGTTCCTGTACCAGAACATCAATTATGAACGACCCCTGCAGGGCTCAGTAGAGGCCACACACCTCTCTGTCCTTTCTGGATCTCTTCCTTTCCCTCTCCTGTTCTGTCCACATCCTCTCTCTACCTCTCTCTCTCTCTACCTCTCTCTCTGTCTGTCTCTGTCTCTCTGTCTCTCTCTCTCCACCTCTCTCTCTCTCTCTCTCCACCTCTCTCTGTCTCTCTCCACCTCTCTCTGTCTCTCTCCACCTCTCTCTGTCTCTCTCCACCTCTCTCTGTCTCTCTCCACCTCTCTCTCTCTACCTCTCCCTCTCTACCTCTCTCTACCTCTCTACATATCTCTCTTTCTCTCTCCCTGTCTTTCTCTCTCTCTCTTTCTCTCCCTCATCATGTTGTCTCCCTTTTCCCTCTCTCTGTGTTCCTCTCACTCTTTCTCTCGCCCAGCCTCGGTAGCACACCAGCGTGCTGTCTTAGGTGGCGTCGGCATGGCAACTTGACATGCCCTGTGGAGCGAAGCGAAGGCATTGTGATGGAGAGGTGAAGAGTCTCTCTCTTCATTCCATCACCCTTCACAACCACAACAGAGTCCTTTCCAGACCATGTGATGCCCCCCCCCCCCCCCCCCAGTGTCTCTCTCCAGGATCCGTGTGCGTGTGTGTGTGTAACCTGATTCTATACATTAGTCTTGCAGTGTTCTCTTAATAGCAGCTTACAAACTGGTTGGTTTGTTTCGCCCTGTGGATTCTTGTTGTAGCAGGTCACACGAGTTCTTGCACACAACCTTGGAGTCATTAAAGCCACTATTGACTCATGAACAGTTTCCAGAACCCAGCAGAGTTAACCAGACTATTGAGAGATGGAGGGTAGCATTCTGGATGCTACTGATACATACATGTATTGCATTTTGGTTCCTATTTAATCAATCCAGAGCTAAAGCCCTCCCTCACTCCTCTTCTCTTCCTCTCTTTCTTGTCTCTCCCTCTCTTTCTTGTCTCTCCCTCTCGTCCTCCTTTCTCCTTCTCCTCTCTCCCTCACTCCTCTCTCCCTCACTCCTCTCTCCCTCACTCCTCTGTCCCCCTCGTCCTCTCCTCTGTCTCTCCCTCACTCTTCTCTCCCTCACTCCTCTCTCCCTCACTCCTCTCTCCCTCTCGTCCCATCAGGAGGCTGGTTCTGGGGGTGAGACAGGAGACCAGACTCGATGAGTTTCCAGCGAAATGTCCGAGAAGTCAGGGCAGAGCACCAAGGCCAGAGATGGGAAGACCAAGTATGCAACCCTTAGCCTCTTCAACACCTACAAGGGCAAATCTCTGGAGACCCAGAAAACTGCAGGTGAGCTTCCCCCACAGAGCGGCTGCATGCCTGTCTGCCTGGGCCTCGCTTGTCCTGATCAGACCACGCCTTCTGTTAACACACACACACACACATGCACTGAAACATATCCGGAACTGATACAGACAAAGACGGACGGCTTTAGCCAATCAGAAGGGAGAGAAGTTGTGTTTGCGTTGATTGTCTGTTTTTGTCCCAGTTTGAGTGGTAGCTCTCCTGTTACATGGCGTAACCTAGTAAACTCCCTCCCCTCTCTCTCTTCCCCTCTTCCTCTGTCTCTCCCTCCCCTCTCTTCCCCTCTTCCTCCCTCCCTCTCTCCCTTACACCATTCCTCCCCTCTTTCTTCCCCTCTTCCTCTGCCTCTCTCTCCTCCTCCCTCCCTCCCTCCATTCCTCCCCCCTGTCTCTCTCTCTTCCCCTCTTCCTCTGTCTCTCCCTCCCCCCCCTCTCTTCCCCTCTTTCTCTCTCTTCCTCTCCCTCCCTCCCTCCCTCCCACAGTGGCTGCCAGACATGGGCTCCAGAGTTTGGGCAAAGTTGCTGCCAGCAGGCGCATGCCCCCGCCAGCCAACCTGCCCAGCCTGAAGGCGGAGAACAAGGGAAACGATCCCAACGTCAACATCATACCCAAGGACGGCAGCGGCTGGGCATCGCGGAACGAAGGAGAC
>BROE01000028.1:2936912-2941629 GCA_036571765.1 Plecoglossus altivelis
CTGTCTGAAGGGGATATGGGAAGGACAAAGATGCGTCCCCATGGACTTTAACTGTAGCTGTGCATTCAGTACAGATGTCTGGTAATAGTCTTACTTATCCCTCCTCTCCCCTCTCCCTCCTCCCTTCTCCCTTCCTCCTCCCCTCTACCTCCCCTTTCTCTTCCTCCTCTCCTCTACCTCCCCCCTCTCTTCCTCCTCCCCTCTTCCTCCTTCCCTCCTCCCCTCTCCCTCCCTCCTCCCCTCTCCCTTCCTCCTCCCCTCTCCCTTCCTCCTCCCTCCTCCCTCCCTCCTCCCCTCTCCCTTCCCCCCTCACAGGAGCAGATGAAGCAACAGCAGTGGCAGCAGCAGCAGCAGAGCGGGAGGTCCGTGTCCCCCTCAGGGGGGTCCGGCCCCCCTCAGCAGCAGCAGCGCTCTCTGTACCAGACCATGGGCCCCCACCATCAGCAGCAGTTGGCCTCCATGGGCTTCGACCCCCGCTGGCTCATGATGCAGTCTTACATGGACCCTCGCATGATACCTGGCAGGCTGCCCATGGATGTGCCACCCTTACACCCTGGTACGCACTACCTGTCAATCAAACATGACAGTAAAACTCACTTTTGGTCTGTCTCGCTCTCTCCCTCACTCCTCCCCTCTTTTTCTGCCTCGGTCTCTCTCTGTGTAGGTGTAGTTGTAACCCGTGTCTCCAGTGAACATGCCTGACTGTTGTTCTTCTTCCAGGGAGAATACCTCCTAAGCAGATCATGCGACGAGAGCCAGGAGATAACTCCAGCTCCAGCTCCGACTCCTTCGATCACCTGAGCCGACCTGGCCGGGAGCACGGGGTCCCCTCAGAGCCCCGCGTGGTCTGGGGCTCCGAGCCCTACGCCCAATCGGAACCTCTGCCTTCGGTCACGCCCCCTAAGGGGCGGGAGGACAAGGAGCCCAGGTGAGAGGGAAGAGTTTGGTGATGGAGTGCTGTGGGAGGAGCTTGGGGAACTTTGCTGTTGGGTTATGTTGTGTGGTTGCTTGATTCTAACCCTCTCTCTCCTTCTCTCTCTCCCTCTCCCCATCTGTCTCCCTCTCACTTTCTTTCTCCCCCTCTCTCTTTCTCTCTCTCCCTCTCTCTCTCCCCCTCTCTCTCTCCCTCTCCCCCTCTCTCTCTCCCTCTCCCCCTCTCTCTCATTCTCCCCCCCCTCTCTCTTCTGGCTGTCTCTCTTTCAGGCTGGATGCAGGGTTAGATCTGGACAGGGGCCTGTCCTCCATGTACTCCCAGGACTCCCTGGAGCCCCGAGGGAAGATCGACTTCTTCAGGGAGCCGTCCGAGCCCCCGTCTGCCTTCAGCCAGGGCCCTGAGGAGAGGGCCCCCACGGGGCCCAGCTTCGACCCAGAGGAGCCGGGTCTTCCTAGCGGAGAGGAGGTGGAGGCCCTTGGCCAGGCCATGCTCCACAGGAGCGTGTCCCAGGACGAGCCCCGTTTCGACAGCCTCTCCATGGGAATGAAATCACTGGGGGTCCAGGATGCAGGGGAGAGGCCTGAGGACAAGGCCCGACCGGAGCCTTTCTCCCAGGCTGCTGCAGCTAACAAGGCTGCACCTCCTGTGGACCTGCTCTACAAACCTGACAAGCTGCTCCCACCCGCCCCCAGCAGACAGAAGACTGAGCTGCGTTGGGGGGGCCGGGCTGGGGCAGGACGCAGGGAGGGGTCGGGGGCGGAGAGGCCCATCCGACGGTCTGGACCCATCAAGAAACCTGTTCTGAGAGACATGAAGGAGGAGAGGGAGCAGAGGGAGGAGAGAGAGAAACGGCACGAGAGAGGGGAACGAGGAGAGAGGCCCAAGAAAGAAGGGGGCGTGTCCAAGGTCCAGTCTGCCGCTGCCGCCGTTTCCGAGGGCTCCAGGCCCCAGACGGAGGGGAAGAGGGAGGCTGTTGACCCAGAGGAAGTGCCCCAGGCTGGGCCTCAGAGGACCAGAGACACCCTGGCCCCCTCCGGGACCCCCCCTACCACTGCTCAGGAGGACAAAGCAGACAACAAACCAGCCGCCAGCGACAAGCACCCTGAACCCAAACTGCCCCCCAGGAAAGAGTCTAACCTGCCCCCCCGCGCCTTCCGTAGGGAGGAGAGAGAGAGGGAGCGGGATCGGGAGAGAGAGAGGGACAGGGAACTGGACAGAGACAGAGAGAGGGACAGGGATTGGCCGGTGGACGCCAGCTTCCGGGGGCGTGGCCGCGGAGAGTACTACTCCAGAGGACGCAGTTACCGGGGGACGTACGGGGGGAGGAGTCGGGGCGGTCGGGGGCGGAGCCGCGGCGACTATCCGTACCGGGAGCCTCGGTCTCGCTCCGACCTCCCCGTTGCCGGGGGCACTGCAGCCGCCTTCCGCTGCCGCGAGGAGAGCGAGACTCGCAGCGAGAGCTCGGACTTCGAGGTCATGCCCAAGAGGCGGCGCCGGCGTGGGTCCGACACGGACACGGAGAGCGAGGGGGGACGAGAGTCCGCCAGCGACACGGGACCGTCCGACCGTGAGCCCAGCACCAAGCCCAGCCGGCCCCTCAGGAGAGAACTTCCAGGGGAGGGGAGGCCAGGCACACACAAGCCTGGGTTTGGGACCTCTCACCTGGGAGAGAAGGGAGGCTCCAGGGGAGAGGAGGAAGGCAGGCCCAAGCCAGGGTTCCTGCCCAAAGGAGAGCCCTCTAGGCGGGGCAGAGGAGGGCTATACAGCCGGCGTGGTGTGGCCCGGGAACGTGGGGGGCCCCGGTCGGCCCCTCTCAGGCGACCGGGGGCCAGGGAGACGTCCTCCCAGTGGCCCTCCAAGCCCATGGAGACCTTCAGGCCCGAAGAGGCGGAGCCTAACAGATACGATAACCCGCCCCTGGACCGCCGGCCCCCCAAGTACGAGGGCAAGAAGTTTGGGGCTGTGGGCCCCCAGAACAGCAAGGAGAGGCCCCGTCGCCCTAGGCCAGCCCGGCCCCCCAGGCAAGACAAGCCCCCCCGCTTCCGCCGCCTAAAGGAGAGAGAAGCTGCCGTGTTGGCTGGGGGGGAGACGGCCCCCCTGCCCCCCGCAGCCCTCCCCTCAGTGCCTGTGGCCCCTACCCCCGTCTCACTGTCCCCCACCCTGTCCAGAGCCCCTGGGACACCCGTCACAGTGCCTGCTGAGGTGGTGGCCCCCGGGGGCCCGGACCTCCCCTCCTCCACAGAGGCCTCCTTGCCAGAAGGAACCAGTCCCCCCGTGACGGCGGTGGGAACCAAGTCTCCAGATCTGTCCAATCAGAACTCGTCAGACCAGGCTAACGAGGAGTGGGAGACCGCCTCGGAAAGCAGCGACTTCAACGAGCGCCGAGAGCGAGAGGAGAGGAGGGGGGCGCTGGAGGCCGCGTGCGCTGCCGCCCCTGCCTCCGCCCCCGCCCCGCCCCCCCCTCAAGGCTCCGCCCCTCCCAGCAGGAGCCCCACCGAGGGTGGGGTGACCCCCAAGAGAGAGGCGTTTCCTACAGCCAAGCGGAGTTTCTCCAGTCAGAGACCCACGGAGAGGCAGAACCGACGGGGAAACAGTGGGGCCAAACCTGGCCGTGGTTACGCTGGTGCCAAGGGGGAGAGGAGAGGAGGGCCCAAGACCGGACGCCGAGGGTGAGCGCCGGCGGGGGCCATCTGAGATTAGGGGCGGGGCTTAAAGTTGACCTGCAGAAAGAGACGGCTGCTTTTAGACAAAATATATAAATAAATTTAAAAAAAATCACGTTTCACATGGATGTTATCAGCTTTTGGATTCTAATCTCTTGAGTTCTTGGTTGGTTGTGAGGAGGGGAGTGTGTGTGTGTGGCGTGTGTGCGTTTGCGTGTGGACACCTAATTGTCTCCAGCTGTGGTATTAATATCCTCCTATATGCAGGACATATTTGATTCCTCTCCTCGTGTGTGTGACTGTGTGGAGTTAAATATAGCCAGAGGTTTAGAGTATTTATAGTCTGCTCCTTCCACTGTGGTCCTGCCTCTTGAAGTCTGAACACACCATCTCTTTCTTATTCTCTCATCTGTCTCCCTCCATCTCGCTCTCACTCATCCCCCCCCCTCCCCTTTGTCTTTCTGTCAACTCTCCCCTCTCTGTCACTTACCCTCTGTCTCTCTCTCCCTCTCCCCTCTCTGTCACTGTCTCTCTATCTCTCACTCTCCCGCCCCCGACGTCTGCTTCCCCTTCTGCCCTTCGTCTGTGCACTTACCTCTGTCTCACTCTCCCTCCCCCCACTCTCTCCCTCTCCCCTCTCTGTCACTTACCCTCTGTCTCACTCTCCCTCCCCCCACTCTCTCCCCCCGCCTCGTCTTCGCCGCTCTGGCGAGCTTCTCTCTCTCTCTGCCCTCCCCCCGTTCTCTGGCACTACCGCTCTCTCTGCTGCCGTTCTGTTTCTTCCGCCCCCCCCCTTTTCTCTCCTCTCTCCCCCCATATCTGCAAGTCTCGTGGGTTCCTCTTCTTTGTTAGACATTAGAACCTTTGTCGGTCCAGGTTCTCTCGTGTACCTGGTCACTGACGCACGAAACGTTCGTAGAAGTGACGTTTGTCGCAACTAGAAGCTCTTCGGCCCTCTCAGCCCCCTCGCCTCTCGCCTCAGTCATATCTCGCAGTCTCGTGGTTCCTTTCTTGTTAGAACATTAGAACTGCTAGTGCTGTCTGGAACTTTCCCAACTCTTTGGGGTGTTGTGTGTGTGTGTTGTTGATCGCATTCTCCTCTCTGTATATTCTACATACT
>BROE01000028.1:2942928-3004608 GCA_036571765.1 Plecoglossus altivelis
AATATAGCCAGAGGTTTAGAGTATTTATAGTCTGCTCCTTCCACTGTGGTCCTGCCTCTTGAAGTCTGAACACACCACTCTTCTCTTCTTCTCTCTCCATCTGTCTCCTCTCTCCATCTTCTCGCTCTCTCACTCATCCCCCCCCCTCCCCTTTGTCTTTCTGTCAACTCTCCCCTCTCTGTCACTTACCCTCTGGTCTCTCTCTCCCTTCTCCCCCTTCTTGTCACTTACCCCTCTGTCTCACGTCTCTCCTCCTCCCCCCCTCACTCTCTCCCTCTCCACCTCTCATTGTCACATTTACCCGTCTGTCTTCACTCTCCCTCACCCCCTACTTCCTCCCCTTCTCCCCTCTCTGTCACTACCTCTGTCTCACTCCTCCCTCCCCCCTCTCTCTATTCCTCCCCCCTCTCCACCCTCATGTCACTTACTCTCTCTCTCTCCCTCCCCCCTCCTCTGCTCACTTACCTCTTCTCATCTCCTTACCCTGTTTTCTCTCCCCCCTCTTTTCTCCTCTCTCCCCCGTCATATCTCAGTCTCGTGGTTCCTCTTCTTTGTTAGAACATTAGAACCTTGGTGCTGTCAGGTTCTCTCTTGTACCTGTCACTGACACGAAACGTTTCGGTAGGAAGGTGACGTTTGTTCGGCACTAGAAGCTGTTCCGGCCGTCTCAGCCCCCCTCCCTCTCGCCTCAGTCATATCTCAGTCTCGTGGTTCCTTTTCTTTGGTAGAACATTAGAACTCTAGTGCTGTTCTGGAACTTTCCCAACTCTTCTGGGTTGTTGTTGTGTGTGTGTGTGTGTGTGTGTGTGTGTGGACTTCTCATGAATGTGTGTGTTTGTATGTTGTTGATTCATCTCATTAACGCGTGTGTCTCCACCCTGTCAGAACCGGCCCCCAGAGCTCTGAGGGGGTGTCTGGAGGGGCGGGCCCAAGGCCCAGTAAGGACCAGGCCGCACGCCGCAAAGACGAGGCCAAGCAGGGGGCCAAGAAGCCCAAGGAAAAAGAGAATGCTCTGTCCCAGTTTGACCTCAACAACTACGCCAGTGAGTCTCGCACACACACACACACACTTCCCTACACACAGTGACAAACCATTGCAGAATCCAGGGTACAGAATGGTAGTACATGGTTTGGGTTTCTTGGTACAGTGAGTGAATTCTGTCGCTCCCTCCCTTTCTCTTCCCCCCCTTTCTCCTTCCCTTCCTCCCTCCTTCTATTCTCTCCTTGTCCCCCTTCTCCTTCCTCCCTCTCTTTTTATCCTCCTCTTCCTCTCTCCTTCTCCTCCCTCCCCCTTCTCCCTCCCTCCTTCTCCCTTCCTTTCGCCTCCTCCTTCTCCCTTCCTTCCTTCCTTCCTTCCTCCTCGCCCTCCCTCCCTCCTTCTCCTCCTCCCTTCCTCCTCCTCCTCCCTCCCTCTCCCTCCTCCCCAGGTGTGGTGATCATCGATGACCACCCGGAGGTGACCACCCTGGAGGACCCCCAGGCCAACACCACAGACGACGGCTTCACAGAGGTGGTCTCTCGCAAGCAGCAGAAACGTCTGCAGGACGAGGAGAGACGCAAGAAGGAGGAACAGACCACACAGGTGAGGGGGGGAGGAGAGGAGAGCAGGGTGGAGGACCGGACGGAGAAGAGGAGGGAGGGAGGGAGGGAGGGAGGAGAGGAGAGCAGGGTGGAGGACCGGAGGGAGGAGAGGGGAGGGAGGGAGGAGAGTAGAGCAAGGTGGAGGACTGGTGGGAGGGAGGGAGGAGAAGAGGAGGGAGAGAGTGGAGGAGCATGGGAGTAGAGAGAGAGCAGGGAAGCATGGAAATAGAGAGACTGCCCCAGTGCCCTCTGGGTCCTAACTCCTGCCGTTTGTTTCCAGAACTGGGGGAAGAAAGGATCTGGAGAGAAAGGCAGAGGGGGAGGAGGAAAACTGCCTCCTAGATTTGCCAAAAAACAACAGCATCAACAACAACAACAGTCCTCCCAGCCTCCCCCACCGCAGGCCCCCCTCCCCCAGCCCCCCATCTCTGCCCTCCAGCATGCCCACCCTCCTCCCTCCCAGCCCCCCCCTGCTGCCGTCTCCACTGCCCCCCGGTCCCCGGAGATAACCCCGGCCCCCCTCCCCGCCGCCCCCCCTGCCACGGTGGACTTCGCCTCCAAGACCCTGCCCCCGGCCCCCGCCCCACACAGCACCCTGGGAACGGAACTGTGGGAGAACAAGGTGGCCAGTTCCACGGTTCTCCCCAACGTTAAGAAACGTGAGTTCCGCTCAGAACCCAGAGACGTGAGTTCCACGCAGACCTCCCAGAACCTCCTCTCAGCCTGCTGCCAGCTGCTAACGTACCTCTGCCTCTCTGTGTGTTTCAGTGGGGGTCATAAGCACGCCACAGCCCCCCTCCGTGAGTGCCTGGAACAAACCCCTCACCTCCTTCACCGGGACGACCGAGGTAGGAATACACACACACACACACACCCCCGCGTCACAGCAGGGAGGTTAGACATCACTGATACCCTGACGCTTCAGTTCAGAGAGCCAGTCATACTAGTGCGTGGAGGGGTGAGATGGTATGAAGTCTAACTGTGTGTGTCTCTGTGTGTGTGTGTGTGTGTGTGTGTCTGTGTGTGTGTGTGTGTGTCTGTGTGTGTGTGTGTGTGTGTGTGCGCCTCTGTGTGTGTCTCTGTGTGTGTGTGTCTCTGTGTGTGTGTGTCTCTGTGTGTGTGTGTCTCTGTGTGTGTCTCTGTGCGTGTGTGTGTGTGTGTCTCTGTGCGTGTGTGTGTCTCTGTGTGTGTGTGTCTGTGCGTGTGTGTGTGTGTGTCTCTGTGCGTGTGTGTCAGGGTGTGAAGGTGGGTGTGGAGGGTGGGGTGGAGCTGGGTCTAGACAGCATCCAGTTCGGGGCCCCGTCCTCTGCAGGAAGCACAGACAGTGACGGAGGTTCGGCCCTCCTGGAGGCAGCAGGAGACAACAAGCTGCCGGCCCCTAAAGAACAGAGACAAAAGCAGAGCCGGGCTGGACCAATCAAAACCCAGAAGGTACACACACACACACACACAAGCCATCACCTGTGACACACACACACACACACACACACACAAGCCCTCACCGGTGACACACACACACACACACACACGAGCCATCACCTGTGACACACACACACACACAAGCCCTCACCTGTGACACACACACACACAAGCCCTCACCTGTGACACACACACACACACACAAGCCCTCACCTGTCACACACACAATCTCACGCAGACACTCACACGCATAATTATTTATAGAAACTTCCCATCACACATATCCACTTGTAGCTGCACTGGTGCTGTTATTAAAAAGGATCCCAGTGTATCCAGAAGGTTCCTTATGTGTCTCCCTGTCTCCAGCTGCCAGACATGGAGCCAGTGGAGACCAAGGGCTACAAGCCTGGTCCCATCGGTAAGGAGCGCTCCCTGAAGAACCGCAAGGCCAAGGACGGGCGTGCAGGGGAGGGCGAGGGCCTGGAGGCGGGCGTGTCTGGGGTAGGGGGAGGCCGTCCGGCCAACTCCAGCCCCCCTACCACGGACCCTGGCGTGCCTGAGCTGGGGGGAGACATCGAGGGCATGATCACGGTGCCCTCTGCAGAGTACACCAGCAGCTCCAAGGTACAACACTCCTCCACTGTGTCTGCACAGCCACTGGAACACACTGAGGGTATTCTAACTGTGTGTGTGTGTGTGTGTGTCTCTGTGTCTGTCTCTGTGTGTCTGTCTCTGTCTCTGTGTCTCTGTCTCTGTGTGTGTCTGTCTCTGTCTCTGTGTGTGTCTGTCTGTTCTCTCAGGAGTCTGTGACCGACTACACCACTCCCTCCTCCTCCCTGGCTGACAGCGTCCCCACAGTCGGCAGCAAGATGGAGGAGAGCCTGGTGGCTAATGTGAGGAGCAGCACAGTTACAGCAGCACAGCCACTATAGCGCACCCACCATAGCGCAGTCACCATAGCACACTCACCATAGCGCAGTCACCATGGCGCAGTCACCATGGCGCAGTCACCATAGCACACTCACCATGGCGCAGTCACCATGGCACAGTCACCGCAGCACAGTCACCGCAGCACAGTCACCGCAGCACAGTCACCGCAGCACAGTCACCGCAGCACAGTCACCGCGGCACATTCACCATAGCGCAGTCACCGCAGCGCAGTCACCGCAGCGCAGTCACCATGGTGCAGTCACCATGGCGCAGTCACCATAGCGCAGTCACCGCAGCGCAGTCACCATAGCGCAGTCACCGCGGCACAGCCACCATAGCGCAGTCGCCATAGCGCAGTCGCCATAGCGCAGTCACCATAGCGCAGTCACCATAGCGCAGTCACCGCGGCACAGCCACCATAGCGCAGTCACCGCGGCACAGCCACCATAGCGCAGTCACCATAGCGCAGTCACCATAGCGCAGTCACCATAGCGCAGTCAGCGCGGCACAGCCACCATAGCGCAGTCACCATAGCGCAGTCACCGCAGCGCAGTCACCGCGGCACAGCCACCATAGCGCAGTCACCGCGGCGCAGTCACCGTGGCGCAGTCACCGTGGCGCAGTCACCGTGGCACAGTCACCATGGCGCAGTCACCATGGCGCAGTCACCATGGCGCAGTCACCATGGCGCAGTCACCATGGCGCAGTCACCATGGCGCAGTCACCATAGCAACACAGTCCTGATAGCACAGCCCTGATAGCACACTCACGATAACAGTGCTAATAGCACAGTCCTTGTATGTCATAACTCATGTGTACAGTAGTGTGTACAGTACTGAGGTTCTGTCCCCTGTCTCCACCAGGTGGCGCTGCCCCACCTGCCTCGCAGGGAGGCCCTGCAGCAGAGCTCCAGCCTCAGCACCGTCTCCCCTGCCACTGTCGACCTCACCCTGAAGGTGACCTCTCTCTCTCACACACACACACACACACCCTTTACTGTACCATCCCTGACCCTCACACTCAAAGGCTCTCATACTTATCAGACAGTCTAGAGATGGGCTTTTTCTCACTGTTTGCTCTCTCTCTCTCCTTCCCCCCTCCTCTCTCTCCTTCTCTCCCTTCCCTCCTCTCCCGTACTCTCTTCCCCCCCCCCCCCTTCAGATGGAGTCGGCCCGGAAGGCCTGGGAGAACTCCCCCAGCCTGGGGGAGAAGAGCTCCCCCGTCACCTCCTCCTCCTCCCCCATCACCTCCTGCCCCGCCTCCTACTCCTCCTTCTCCTCTGCCTCCATGCCTCAGATCCCTGTGGCCTCCGTCACGCCCAGCACCTCCCTGTCAGGTAAGTGAGCACACACACACACACACACACACACACACATACTTACCAACACTGCACGGTCAGGGTTTGTTTTCAAACATGGTTTTAGTTTTATATCTGAGGATACGACCATCACATATCATCTCCTGAATCTCCACTCTTGCCCGAAGGCCGATCATGTCCGCCTCTAGTCTCTCTGTTCTCCAGTTGACCTTCCTAACCCTCCCTCTCCTCTCCCTCTCCCTCACTACTCTCCCTCTTCCTCCCTACTCTCCCTCCCTACTCTCTCTCTCCCTCTCTCTCCCTCTCCCTCCCTACTCTCTCTCCTCTCCCTCCTCTCCCCCTTCCTCCCTCCCTACTCTCCCCCCAGGATCAGGGACCTACACTACATCCTCCCTGGGCACCAAGACTACCACGGCCTCCGACCCCCCCAACATCTGCAAGGTGAAGCCTCAGCAGCTGCAGGGTGGGGCCATGTCTAGCAGCAGCTTCTCCCAGCTGGGCTGTGTGGCCCCTCTGTTATCCCAACAGCAGACCCCCCAGGTGTACGTGTCCCAGTCTGCAGCAGGTCAGCGCTCGCTTGTTCTCTCTCACGCGCACACACACACTCATCTAAACTCTCTCTCTCTCTCTCTCTCTCACACACACACACACACACACACTCACTCACTCACTCTTCTAAACTCTCTCACACACGCGCGCACACACACTCTCATCTAGACTGACTTTGCAGCAGGTCAGTGCTCACTTGCGTTATCCCTGTCTCACCCACACACACACTCATCTAAACTCTCACACACACATGCGCACACACACACTCACACATACACACACTCATCTAAAGTTAGTCTGCAGCTGTTATTTAGTCCTACATTCTATTACCCTGCTCTTTCTCCTCCTCTTTGTCCTCCCCCTCCTCCTCTTTCTCCTCCTTTTCCTCCTTCTCTTTCTCCTCCTCCAGCTCTATTCCCTTCCCCCCCTTTTGGGAAGCTAGCTAGCCGTTAGCTCATTAGCTCTGGGAGTCCCTGGAGCAGACATCATGACCTCAGATTATCTGTCTAATGAGCTCTCTTTTACACTGGGAGAATTGTAGTCAGCACACACACTCACCCTCTCTGACTCTCTGTCTCTGTCTCTGACTCTGTCTCTGACTCTGACTCTCTCTCTCCCTCTCTGTTTGACTATCTCTGACTCTCTGTCTCTGACTCTCTCTCTCTCTCTCTCTGACTCTCTCTCTGTCTCTCTCTCTGACTCTCTCTCTCTCTCTGTTTTAATATCTCTGACTCTCTCTCTGTCTGTCTGACTCTTTCTGACTCTGTCTCTGTCTCTCTCACTTGCTCGCTCTATCTCTCTGTGTCTCGCTCACAGAAATATTGGGGGGAAATAACACCTGCCCTCTTGCCGCACACAGCCAATCAGGGCAGCCGTTAGTCGTTGACCAGACTTGACAGCAACAGGTCTTTTAACTTGGTCAGTTTGAACTTGATCTTTAACCCTCTCTGACCCCCAGGCTCTGCAGCCCAGATCCCAGCCTTCTACATGGACACCAGCCACCTGTTCAGTACCCCTCACCCCCGCCTGGCCCCGCCCTCGCTGGCCCCGCCCTCGCTGGCCCAGCAGCAGGGCTTCCAGCCTGGACTGTCCCAGGTCAGAGCCACCCCAACACACTCACCCTGCGGGGGGGGAAAACATGACCAGGCTTTGCATACTAACGCCACCTGCCTGTGGCTGTGTTCTGTGTGTCCTGTCTGTCTGTGTGTGTGATCTGTGTGTCCTGTCTGTGTGTGTGTGGGTTCTGTGTGTGCGTTCTGTGTGTGTGTGTGTGTGTGTGTGTGTGTGTGTGTTTTGTACGTGTGTGTGTGCATCTGTTCTGTGTGTGTTCTGTCTGTCTGTGGGCGTATGTTCTGTGTGCATGCGTGCATGTGTGTGTTCTGTATGCGTATGTGTGTTTTGTGCGTATGTGTGTTTTGTGCGTATGTGTGTTTTGTGCGTGTGTGTGTTTTGTGCGTGTGTGTGTTTTGTGCGTGTGTGTGTTTTGTGCGTGTGTGTGTTCTGTGTGCGTGCGTGTGTGTTCTGTGTGCGTGCGTGTGTGTTCTGTGTGCGTGCGTGTGTGTTCTGTGTGCGTGCGTGTGTGTTCTGTGTGTGTGTGTGTTCTGTGTGTGTGTGTGTTCTGTGTGTGTGCGCCTGCGCGTGTGTGTGCGCATGCGCTCTGTTTGTGTATGTGTTCTGTTTGTGTGTGCGTGTGCTCGCATTCTGCAGACCACGGCCGTGCAGCAGATCCCGATCCCCATCTACGCTCCGCTCCAGGGCCAGCACCAACACACACACCAGCACACACACCAACACACACACCAGGCCCAACACACACACCAGCACACACATCAACACACACACCAGGCCCAGCTGGGTCTCAGTGCCGGCCCTCCTGTCTCCCAGCCCCAGGACCTGTTCAGCTCCTCCCTGCAGCCTTACAGGTGACACACACACACAGTGCCCTCTCTGTCTCTCTCACACACACACACACACACACACACACACTGCCCTCTCTGTCTCTCTCACACACACACACACACACACAACGTACCCTCTCTGTCTCTTTCGCACACCCACACACACACACACACACACACAACGTGCCCTCTCTGTCTCTCTCACACACACACACACACACACACACACACACACAACTTGCCCTCTCTTTCTCTCTCTCTCCCTCCCACACACAACACAGTCCCCCCTCACCCCCCCCCCAGCTTGTAGGCGTGCCTCTAACCTCATGTCCCCCCAGGTCCCAGCAGGCATTCATGCAGAGCAGTCTGTCCCAGCCCTCCATGCTGCTGTCAGGACCGTCTCTGCACAGCTACCCAGGGGTGCAGGGACCTGAGCTGGCCAAGCCTCAGTCCAGTCTGGCCTACCAGCAGCCCTCCTCCACCCAGCACATCCCCATCCTGTTTGAACCACAGCTCAACCAGCCGTCTGGCATGGGCAGCTCCCAGCTCATAGACACTACTGCTGCGGTACACACACACACACACACCTGCGGCAGGTAACACAACCACACAAACCTGCTGCAGGTACACACACACACCTGCTGCAGGTACACACACTCACCTGCTGCAGGTACACACACTCACCTGCTGCAGGTAACACACACACACACACACACTCACCTGCTTGCGCGTACACACTCCCTGCTGCTTGTACACACACACACACCTGCTGCTTGTAAACACACACCTGCTGCAGGTACACACACACACCCCTGCTGCAGGTACACACACACAACAACAACCTCTGCAGGTACACAACACACAAACCTGCTGCAGGTAACACACACACACCTGCTGCATGGTACATACACACACACACCTTTCGCAGGTATACACACTCACAAACACTTGCTATATACCCACCTTTGGCCAGCTTCAAAGTGGGTCATAATTATAGTCCTCACAAGCTAATGTTTGTTTTATTGTTTGTGTGTGCTTGTGTGTGGCATGTGTGCTTGTGTGTGTGTGTTTCAGGCTCGTCAGGGGATGAGTCAGCATTCTAACATGTACTCAGGACAGGTGCAGCAGCACGGCCAGAGCAGTTACTATAGCAACACCCAGTCTGCAAGCTCTGCATGCAGCAGGTAAACACACCACACACAAGCACTTGGCTGTGTACATAATATAGTGTTCAAGACACCTTCAACACCCTTTCCTCCCCCCTCCTCCCCCAGGTGACAGTTCCTCTGCCAGGCTCTCAGCTGTCCATGTCGAACTTCGGCTCCGGAGGAGGCCAGCCCCTCCTGGCCCTGCCCCCCACCCCGCCCCAGGCTCCGCCCCCCAGCATCAACAGGCAGCCCCCGGTATCCCAGGGTTACCGAGGGCTCATGGGCCCCAGTCATGGCATGATGCAACCTCCATCCAGCAAGGTAGCCTGTCTGTTAAGCCTGTCTGTTCAGCCTGTCTGTCTGTTGGCCTGTCTGTTGGCCTGTCTGTTGGCCTGTCTGTCAGCCTGTCTGTTAGCCCGTCTGTCGCTGCCTGGCTCTGTTAGCCCGTCTGTCTGTTGGCCCGTCTGTCTGTTAGCCCGTCTGTCTGTTAGCCCGTCTGTCTGTTAGCCCGTCTGTCTGTTAGCCCGTCTGTCTGTTAGCCCGTCTGTCTGTTAGCCCGTCTGTCTGTTAGCCCGTCTGTCTGTTAGCCTGTCTGTCAGCCTGTCTGTAGCTCGTTTGTCGCTGGCCGTTGGCTCTGTTAGACCGTCTGTCTGTGTGGTAGCCTGTCTCTGCCTTTCTGTGTATGTCTGTCTGTGCCTGCTTGTATGTTAGCCTGTTTTTCTGCAGTGTGATCTAACGTGTGTGCGTTGTTGGTGTGTGGTGTGTGTGTGTGTGTGTGTGGTTGTCCAGATGGACATGGATCTGAAGTTGTTTGGCTCTGGGATGGACATCAAACCAGGGACTCCACCCAGCGCCAGAAGCACCACGCCCACATCTAGTCACTACCGCTATGACAGGGTAAGCGTCTCCACACACACACACATGGGCAAGCCTCTCTCTGCTACTCAACATCGCTCTTCTCCTCTCGCCCTCTCTTCAATGCTTCTCTCCTCCTTCTCTCCCTGCTCCTCCACACCCTCCTTCCCTCTCCTCTCCCTCACACCCTCTTCTCCTCTCCCCTCTCCTCCACACCTCCTTCTCCCCTCTCCTCCCTTAACTCCCTTCTTCTCCTCTCCTTCTTCCTGCTCCTCCACACCTCCTTCTCCTCTCCCCTCTCCTCCACATCTCCCTTCTCCTCTCCCCCTCCTTCTCTCCTGCTCTCCTCACCCCCTCTCCTCTCTCCCAGGGCTAGCTCCACCTCCCCCAGCAGCCAGTCCAGTAAGATGAACAGCATGCTGTACCAGAAACAGTTCCAACCCAGCTCTGCAGGCATGAGAATCACACAACACTTCCCTGGCCAGTTCAACCCACAAGGTAATCACATTCTCTCTCTCACACGCGCACACACCCACACACACGCGCAACACCCACACATGCACACCGCACACACACCACACACACAAATGCGCACACAACACACACCACACACACGACTCTTTCTCTGTATCTCTCTCTTTGTTTGTCTCTCTCTCTGTCACACACACACACGTATAAACGCTCTTCATCTCTCTCTCTCTTCTCTCTCTCTTTCTCTCTGTATCTCTCTCTGTGTCTGTCCTGTCTCTCTCTCTCTCTCTCTGTCTCTCTCCTTGTCACACCACATAATACACACAGCTTCCCTACCTGTGATAGGTGTATTATTACCATTAACATCTTGTTCTTCCTGTCAGATGCTGTCTCAGCCCAACATGGTGTCCCCCCTGGTCAGGCCCCCCCATGCCAACTCCTTCTCTGCGGGTATCCAACGTTCAACCATGGGCCCCCCCATGGGCCCCCCCATGTCCCCCTCCCTGGGCGGAGGGCTGATGCCTCACCCCCGGCCCCAGCACGCTCCCAGGGGCCCGCCGGGCCCTCCCATGGCTCCCAGAGGGACACAGGCAGCTCTGAAGGCAGAGCAGGACCTTAAGGTACAGGGTCAGGAACAGGGAGGGTGTTGATGCTGATGGATAACTGGGGGACTCTGTCATTGGCTCGCGGAGCTGGTGATGGCCTGACTGGATGCTTGATTCATTTGTTTTCTGTAGTTGTTTTGTCAGTGGATTGATTGACTGTGTGTCCAGTTGGCCGACTGGCTGATTGGCTGACTGTCTCTGAGGAGCGAGAGAGGATGTGTGAGAGAGATTGTGAGTGAGAGAGAGTGGTGAGTGAGAGAGAGGGAGTGAGAGAGAGTGTGAGTGAGAGAGTGAGTGGGTGAGAGTCAATGTAAATAGATGGGACAGCGTTATGGCCTTGTGACCAGGATTATCTTTTTTCGCAACCCAGCGTGCTGGCTAGAGCATGGAGATGTCATAGCACTTCCTCTTGCGCGAGTTTTCATAGCCCATCAGTGTAACTCACTATATCTCGTGCTCTCACACGGCGCCTACACCCACATACGACTCTCACTGTTGTCTTCACACACATAGCACACTGCGCTAGCAGCACACACACACCAGCTATCATGGCTGCACAGCACACTATTACTATCGCAGCAACACACTTCGTTTCTCGGGTGTATCTTGCTCTGTGATTTTGTTCTTCTATGTGCTCTGCTGTCTCACACAGCATACAGGCGGTTAGTTTGGAGATTCACTCTGCTACTGTACTCTCCTCTTCTCTCGGTCTCTCTTGTTCTGCTCTCTGTTTTTTATCTCTGCTCTTGTGTCTGTCATGTCGTGCGGTTGTTTCTTCGTCTCGCTTCTCTTTTGTCTCTTGGTGGCCTGCTACTTGGGTCAGCACGAGAGGCATATGTCCACAGCTTCCTTTGTGGTTATGGTTGGTGGTTTATTACCTATTAAGCATATCTTGTTCTTCCTGTGCTAGGATGCGTGATCTCAGTCTGACAGATGTTGGTTGTGCCCCCTGGTCAGGCCTCGCGCCCCCATGCAACTCCGTTTCTGTTTGGGGGTATATTTTGGTCCATACGTTTGTTCAAAGCCGGATGGGCCCCCGCTCTCCTCCTGCCAGTTTTGGTGGTCGCCCATGTCCCCGCTCTCACGTGGGCGGAGGCTGATGCCTCACTCCCGGGTTGGTTTGGTTTTTGCGCCCAGTCACGCGCTGAGCTCCGAGGGGGAGCCCGCCGGCGGGGGTTTATGCCCTTATGTGTGCCAGATGGGACAACAGGGGTCACAGCTCGGTGAAGGCACGAGCAGGACCTGTGTAGAGGGGTTACAGCTTGAGTTTTGGGGATGGTACAGGAACAGGAGTAGGGGGAGTTTGAGTTTTGGGAAGGTGTTGGATGTTTGAATGGGGTAATGGCGTGGGGGACTCTTGTGAGTTTTTGATATGCTCGCGGAGCTGGTGATGGCCTGACTGGATGCTTGATTCATTTGTTTTCTGTAGTTGTTTTGTCAGTGGATTGATTGACTGTGTGTCCAGTTGGGGTTGTATGGTTCTTGTGGTACTGGCTGAGTTTGGGTGACGTTTGGTGCTTTGTGAGGTGTGTTTGTGTGTGAGAGGAGTGTGTGAGGTGTGATTGGTTGTGATTGGTGGTGACGAGGTGTTAGAGTGAGGGTGTAGAGTTGTTTGTGTCAGTGTGGAGGGAGTGTGGAGTGTGAGTGATGTTAAAGTGAGTGTGTGAGGTGTGATGAGAGTGTGTGAGGTGAGAAGGTGTTTTGAGTGTGGGAAGGTGATTTGGTGGAGGTTGATGTGGGAGAAAGAGTGTGTATATGAGAAAGTAGTTTGGTGAGTGTTGTGAGATAAGTGGATGTAGACGTGAGTGAGAAGATAGTGGTAGATGGTGTTATGATAGTTTGGTGGAAGTGAGAAAAGGGATGTGGGTGATGATTGGTGTGTGTATGGAAGCTGTAAGTGAGTGGAGATAGGTTGTTGTGATGTTTGGGAATAAGTAGTGAGTGGGGGTTTTGTTGATCGGTGTGTTTGGTGAGTGCAGGATGGAGGTGATTTGTGTGTTGTAGTTGAGTTTTTGAGAAGAGTGTGAGTATTGTTAGCGGGTTTTATTAATCTTGTTTTGTGATGGGGGTTGTTGTGTGTGTGTATTGAGTGAGAGTGTATGCGTGTGTATGTGGATTTGGAGTGGTTGTTTTGAGGTGATGAGAGTGTTGGGTGTGAGTGTTGATTGCGTTTTTGTAGAGTTGTGAGTGTGGTGAGGTGAGTGGGGTGAGTGATGGGTAGTGTTTGTGTGTGTGAGGGGGGAGGGAGAGTGTGGGTGGGGTGAGGGGAGGAGGTTTGTGTGTATTGTGATGAGGAGGTTGTGTTGTTGGTGTTTGGTGTGTGTATTGAGTGTGTGAGTGTGAGTTGAGGTGGGTGGTGAGAGGAGAGTTATGTTGAGTGACGAGGTATGTAGTTGTGTGAGTGTCGTAATGAGGTGGAGTGGAGAGTTGAAGTTGTAGACGTTTTTGGTGAGGAGAGAGTGTTTTGTATGAGTGATGATCAGGAGTGGGTTGGAGATGAAGTGTGGGATGGTGAGGGTGTGTGTGATAGAGTTATTGGGTTGTGGAGGATAGGAGAGTGTGGGTGTGATGAGAGAGTTGTTTGGGATGATATACGGGTTTATGTGCGAGATGAGTGTGTTGAGTGAGAGTGAGGGTAAGTGTGAGTGATGAGAGTTGTGATGGAGTTGTTGGTGATGAGTGTTGCTGATGGTGGAGAGTGTGTTTGTGTGTGTGTTTGTTGGGTGAGAGTGTGTGTGTAAGTGTGAGTGAGAGTGTGTGTGAGTGAGAGTGTGTGTGAGTGAGAGTGTGTGTGAGTGAGAGTGTGTGTGAGTGAGAGTGTGTGTGAGTGAGAGAGAGTGAACTGACAGTTGATTGGCTGTGGGACTGACTTGGTTCTGAGTATTTGCTGTGTCGTGACTCCTATTACAACTCTGCCCCCAGGGATGCAACATAAAGGGCACAAACACAGAAATCTGCCAATCAAAAGTACTTTTATTAAATATAATAAGGGACTGTAGAGACAACACAGTGCCCCTGTCACTGCAGTGCCCCTGCTACTGCAGTGCCCCTGCTACTGCAGTGCCCCTGCCGCTGCAGTGCCCCTGCTACTGCAGTGCTGGCTGCAACACGAGAGAAAGAGAAAATGTGTCCTAGATTGAAAAAGACTCAGGTGACGCTAATGAACCGGTTGACTTGCAGGCGAGTTACCAGGGCAACGAAACGCAGATCAGAACGCTCCCACATAACAACTCTCTCTCTATGTGCTCCACCCTCAGGCCAAGCAGAGGGCGGAGGTGCTCCAGTCCACCCACAAGTTCTTCTCGGAGCAGCAGCAGCAGTTGAAGGTTCCCTCCGTCAGCAAGGCCTCTCGTCTGGACCAGGCTGGCAAGCCGTCCCTGGACAGCATGGCCCCCAACCACCAGGCAGGGGGCGTCCTGGACCGCTCTGAGCCCGACAAGCCCTCTCTCTCCACAGGCAAGCCCATTCGGACTGGCCCCATCAAACCTCAGGCCATCAAGCCAGAGGAGGGCAAGTAGCTTCCTCTCAGACCGTGGAGAGGAAGAGAGTCCAGCTTCTCCATTCACTCACACACACACACGCTCTCTCTCTCTCACACACACATCAGCCTTGAGGAAGGAAGGAAGGAGGGGGGGGGTCCAAATGTGAATGGTTACTGAGTAGAGGGTTACTGTAATAACACCCCCCCCCCCCCCCCCCCCGCCCCCGCTCCTTCCCCCTCGCCTGACCGCTGCAGGATGGGGGAGGAGGGTTGGATGACACGACTACACTAGCTGTACTGAAGACGTCTACTGTTGTGGTAGAGAAAGAAGGAGGGAGGGAAGGAGGAAGGAAGGAAGGAAGGAAGGGAGGAGATAAAAAATGAAATGAGATTCGCTGCTGAGTTATCTGCTTCTCCAACTCTCTGACTTGTTCTGTCTGCAGAACGACTCGTTAGAAAAGGGGGCAACTATATCGTCTTTCTGAAAAAGAAGAAAAAAAAGAAAAAAGAATCAATCTTTTTGTTTTTGTAGTTGAACGAACAATCTTATTTAAAGATGTATTTTAGTGAAGCACACATTGTTTTGTTTCCTACCCTCCCATCAGTACTAACCCAGACCAGAGGGGGAGAGAGAGAGTGTGTGTGTGTGTGTGTGTGTGTGTGGCTTAATCTCTGCATTGCGCCGTCACACACACGCTCAACCTAGTACTCAATCGTTTTGTCCATTTTCTCCGAACTGAAATCAATTGAATCAGGAATTCTACTGCTCTTTGTTTAACCCGAAAAAAAGAAAGAAAAAAAAGTCAAATTGAATCAGTTGATGAATTGATTTGATGATTGATTGATCTGTTGATTATTCAGCCTACGAGCTTCTACTGCCTTCTGTTCTCATCTTATGCCTGAGGAGGTTGTGCGTGTGCGTGTTTGTGTGTGCGCGTGTGTCCTGTATCTTTAGCCAAAGGATCATTTGCGGGGTGGGGAGGGATATGACGTCACAAAGCCTTTAACATGCCCGTTGCTGCGGCAACGGTGTTTGGAATGAGGGTTATTATGGGCTGTTTCCAAACGGTTAGTCCGGATAGACGTTGCCTGGATCTCGTCAGAGGGGACTGACACACACACTTTCATCACTTTCATACACATCCTCGCTGTCTCACACACACACACACACACAGACACTCTTCTCTGGAGAGCAGCGGGTGTTTGCTGGGTCCTAGTACCCTCTCTTTGCAGAATCGAGCCTTGTCAAGCGCAAGGGTGGCGTAGCGCCCGCTAGCACGTAGACGGAAAGAGATATATGCAGCGCATGGAGGAAAGGGAAGAGACCTCCTTCATGGGACTTGTAGTTCTGACGGAGTGTGGACTTGTAGTTCTGATGGGGCAAGTCAGGCAGTAGGAAGCCGTGTTTCCTTTTTCCATGTTGAGAGAAAAGAAGGCGTCTCCCAGCACCCTCTCACTCCTCCCCCTCACCTCTGCCCCCACCACCACCACCCGCAAATACCCCCAGCCCCTCCCCCGGTATGGTGGTTACCGCGGTAACGAGTGTCTTTGAGGAAGATGCAGGTTTTTACCCTGAAGGGGGAGAGGGTGATGATGATGATGATGATGATGATGATTTGGGTTTTATTTGTTTTTTTTTTCGTTTTGTTTAGTTTTACTTGTACAGGGGTTACATCGCTGTATTAAAATATGTACGGTCATATTTACATTCTCTTGGTTTGGTTACAGAAACTAATAAAATAATATGCTGTTAAAGTGAATCTGTGTTATGCTGATTTTGAGTAGTCGGTCTGTTTTAAGTTGACTCATCCAGTGTTTGAACTGAGTTGCAGGTACCTTATTGCGCCACAAGGGGTCAGTATGACTGTTTAGGTGTTTGCAGGTGAGAGATGATGGAAAGGTCAGGTATTACTTCCTGCGTGTGGGGTGATCCAAAACAAACAAATAAACCAGCTTTCTTATTTAGAGTTTATTTGTTGTGGTGGTGTACATCTGTACATGCCCTAGTATTGAGAAATGAAGCTCAAAGGAACATGCGATACATTTTTTGCTTATGTTGAGTTAACAGGTACATCTTGGCACTCCAACAGATCTTTACAAACTTTAGTTATACATATTATGACTATCGATGACTTTACGAATCGAACCATCCAATCATTCTCAGCACGACACATGAAAAAAAAACATCTTGTAACCAAACAGTAGAAAAATAATCCCTCTATAAACATGTTTAGCAGGTTTGTGCCACGGCGAAAACCATCCCTCTGACACGATGTCTACAAGGTAGGGTTCCCGCTTACACGGTTTGTTTTAGCGCCCGTGGGAGTTTAATAACAAACGCAGAAAGACTCATCGTAACCTCTACTGCCACAAGGTTAACGCTTAGCAGAGTTATCAGTCTCAGAAGCTGGACAGGTGAAGCTCACAACCCAGACGACCACAGTAGCAGTTGAACACGCCACCCGCCCCCGTGAGCCAATCAAACCTGCTCGACAGAAGCCACGGGGCTTCTCACGCTTCCCCCGGAACGGCGCCGGAACATTCGGACGGCGTCTCAATTGTCTAAGGTGGCCGCTGTTTGTGAAGAAGACTCTGAAAGACAGGAGGTGAGGAAGGTTCTAGAGACTATGGGGATGCCCTCGGGCCGGCCCTCCGGCCGTGCGGGCCCTCAGTTGGCCTGTGGGCTCCCCAGCTTCACGTCGTAGGACACGATGTGGAAGTTGTCCCAGGCGAACAGCTTCCTCTGGGCCAGGTTGTAGTCGATCATGCTGTTGTAGCGGTACTTGTTCTTGAAGGGCACGGCGATGGCTTTGCCCTGGCCGCTGGCCGTGTCGAACACGTGGTTGACGGTGGTGTCGGGGGACGTGTAGCTCGCCACGGTGTACAGCCGACCGCAGATCATGAAGGCGTTGGCCACCGCGTTCTTCCTGATGCCCGTCTCCCAGCTCTGCCTCACCTCCAGGCTGTGAGGGTCCAGCTGGGATACCACGATGGCCCCTTTGGCCTTGTTGGTGGAGTAGATGGCCCACAGACCCTGCTCGTCCACCCCCAGGTCCACGTCGGTGTAGCCCCCCCAGGAGTAGGGGAACTGGCCGTGGAAGCCGGCGTGGGGCAGGTCGCGGCGAGCTGCGATGCTCTCGGAAGCCAGGTCGTAGCGCAGGATGGTGCGGCTGCGGCGGCGCTGGTAGTACAGGGAGCCCCGGTAGAGCGTGGCTCCTGTGCTCTCTACGGGCTCTGGGAGCAACAGGACCTGGGGGGGGAGGAAGAGGAGGGGAGGAAGGGTGGTGGGTGGGTGGGGGTGGGAAGGAAGGGAGGGGGTGGTGGGGGGAGGAAGAGGAGGGGGTGGGGGGGGGGGAGGAAGAGGAGGGGGTGGGGGGGGGGAGGGAGAGAGAGAGGGGGGGAGAAGTGGAGGGAGAGGGGGGGAGAGAGAAGTGGAGGGGGGGGGGGGGGGGGGAGATGGTGGGGGAGATGGTGGGGGAGATGGTGGGGGAGATGGTGGGGGAGAGGGAGAGCAGGAGTGGGAGAGGAGGAGTAGAAGAAGATTGGAAGAGAAGGAGAGGGAGAGATGAGAAGAGGAGGCGGAGTAGAAGAGGAGCGGAGGAAAAGAGAGGAGCAGAGGAGGAGAGTAGAGAGGAGCGAGTGCTACCTTGAATGGGAAGCCCCGAGCAAACTGCTCCATGTCCTCGTAACCAAAGAGCTGTCGGACCTCTGAGCCGACCGTGTCGATGCGCCACACCATCTCTGGCCCGTAGGGGGCGTCAGCCTCAGGGTCCTGCATCCATACACCGTACTTCCCAGCGATGGTGTCTGCTCTGCGGTGAAGGACTGGCTCGCCCACGGACACTCTCAAGCTCCCACAGCTGGGAGAGGACAGGAGAGAGAGGTAGAGAGACATAGGAAAGTAAGAGAGAGGGGAGAGAGAATAGGAAGTAAGAGAGAGGGAGAGGTAGAAGCAGATCATAGGAAGGTAATAGAGAGAGGAGGGAGAGAGAGAGCATGCAGTAGCGCATGTAAGGTGTAAGAAGGCTCCGGGAACCTGTTGAAGATGGGAAACGAGGACGAATGAAAAACGCAGTGTGACACCTGAGGCTGGACTGAGGTTAGAGGCTGGACTGAGGCTAGAGGCTGAGGCTAGAGGCTGAGCTAGAGGCTGGGGCCAGGAGGCTGGGGCTGCTGAGGCTAGGAGGCTGAGGCCAGGAGGCTGAGGCCAGGGGGCTGAGGCCAGGAGGCTGAGGTTAGGAGGCTGGGGCTGCTGAGGCTAGGAGGCTGAGGCCAGGAGGCTGAGGCCAAGAGGCTGAGGCCAGGAGGCTGGGGCCAGGAGGCTGAGGCTAAGAGGCTGGGGCCAGGGGGCTGAGGCCAGGAGGCTGAGGCCAAGAGGCTGAGGCCAAGAGGCTGAGGCCAGGAGGCTGAGGCCAAGAGGCTGAGGCCAGGAGGCTGAGGCCAGGAGGCTGAGGCCAAGAGGCTGAGGCCAGGACCTGGAACAGAGACTTTCAGCCTGTCACTGGGGGAAACAGATCCATCCAGCCTTTCCTAAAATACCCAGAGGGAAGAACGCTGCAGGCAATACTGGATGCAAGGTTAAATATAACGATATTAATACCAACAACATCACATTTCAGCCCTTTGTGGCGTAAGGATTAAAATATCCTGCTCCTTAGTCATCAGAGGTTTAAAAAAAAAAACTAGTCCCAAACACTCTTGTGTGGTAGAAGGTTCCAGAACCGGGTCAAACTGGACCCTTCCTGGTCTAAAGAGGCATGGGGAGGAATGTGGGGAAGTATTCAAACCATGCTTGCTAACAGACATCCTCTCCTCCACCTTTGTGTTAGCTGTAGGATGCGTTTTAGGGGCCTCTAGGGGGAAGTTTTGGCAGGGGGGGGGCAGGAGAATGCTAATTCTACGTTGTGTCCGGTGTGTGTTTGTGTGGTGTGTGTGTCTGTGTGTCTGTGGCGCGTCTACGTGCCGTGTGTGTATCTGTGTGTTTGTTCGTCTGAGTGCGTGTGTGTATGTGTGCGTGTCTGCGTGCGTACGTGTGTGTATCTGTGTGTTTGTGTTTTTTTTTTTTTTGGAAGTGGGCGTGTGTGTGTGTGTCTGTCTGGTCTTCTGTCTGTCTGTCTGTCAACACCCTGTCTGTCTGTCTGTTCTGTCTGTCTGTCTGTCTGTGCGTAGTGTGTGTGTGTGTGTGTGTGTGTGTGTGTGTGTGTGTGTCTGTGTGTGTGTGTGTGTGTGTGTCTGTGGTGGGTTGGTGGGGTGGTTGTGTGTGTGTGTCTGTGTGTGTGTTGTGTGTGTGTCTGTGTGTGTGTGTGTGTGTGATATCTGTGTGGGTGTGTGTGTGTGTGTGTGATATCTGTGTGGGTGTGTGTGTGTGTGTGTGTCTGTGTATGTGTTGTGTGTGTGTGTGTGTGTGTCTTGGCCTGTGCTGTCCACTGAGCTCTCTTGACTTGGAGCAGGAACCTCAGTCACGTCAGCCTTCATCTCCTGGGGGGAGGGAGAGAGAGAGGGGGGGGGAGAAGTGGAGGGAGAGGGGGGGAGAGAGAAGTGGAGGGGGGAACAGAGGCAGAACATTTGTGCTCAATACCTAGGTAGAGCTACGAGAGGAGAGGACAGAGGAGAGGAGGAGTAGAAGAAGAGGGAAGAGAAGGAGGAGAGGAGAGATGAGAAAAGAGGAGCGGAGTAGAAGAGGAGCGGAGGAAAAGAGAGGAGCAGAGGAGGAGAAGTAGAGAGGAGCGGAGTGCTACCTTGAATGGGAAGCCCCGAGCAAACTGCTCCATGTCCTCGTAACCAAAGAGCTGTCGGACCTCTGAGCCGACCGTGTCGATGCGCCACACCATCTCTGGCCCGTAGGGGGCGTCAGCCTCAGGGTCCTGCATCCATACACCGTACTTCCCAGCGATGGTGTCTGCTCTGCGGTGAAGGACTGGCTCGCCCACGGACACCAGCTCCCCACAGCCTGGGAGAGGAACAGGGAGAGAGAGGTAGAGAGACATAGGAAAGTAAGAGAGAGGGAGAGAGATAGGAAAGTAAGAGAGAGGGAGAGGTAGAGAGACATAGGAAGGTAATAGAGAGAGGGAGGGAGAGAGAGAGCATGAGTAGCTGCATGTGAAGGTGTAGAAGGCTCCCGGGGAACCTGTTGAAAGATGGGACACGAGGACGATGACAAACGCAGTGTGACAGCCTGAGGCTGCTGAGGACAGGAGGCTGGGGCTGCTTAGGATAGGAGGCTGAGGCTAGGAGGCTGAGGCTAGGAGGCTGGGGCCAGGAGGCTGGGGCTGCTGAGGCTAGGAGGCTGAGGCCAGGAGGCTGAGGCCAGGGGGCTGAGGCCAGGAGGCTGAGGTTAGGAGGCTGGGGCTGCTGAGGCTAGGAGGCTGAGGCCAAGAGGCTGAGGCCAAGAGGCTGAGGCCAGGAGGCTGGGGCCAGGAGGCTGAGGCTAAGAGGCTGGGGCCAGGGGGCTGAGGCCAGGAGGCTGAGGCCAAGAGGCTGAGGCCAAGAGGCTGAGGCCAGGAGGCTGAGGCTAAGAGGCTGGGGCCAGGGGGCTGAGGCCAGGAGGCTGAGGCCAAGAGGCTGAGGCCAGGACCTGGAACAGAGACTTTCAGCCTGTCACTGGGGGAAACAGATCCATCCAGCCTTTCCTAAAATACCCAGAGGGAAGAACGCTGCAGGCAATACTGGATGCAAGGTTAAATATAACGATATTAATACCAACAACATCACATTTCAGCCCTTTGTGGCGTAAGGATTAAAATATCCTGCTCCTTAGTCATCAGAGGTTTAAAAAAAAAAACTAGTCCCAAACACTCTTGTGTGGTAGAAGGTTCCAGAACCGGGTCAAACTGGACCCTTCCTGGTCTAAAGAGGCATGGGGAGGAATGTGGGGAAGTATTCAAACCATGCTTGCTAACAGACATCCTCTCCTCCACCTTTGTGTTAGCTGTAGGATGCGTTTTAGGGGCCTCTAGGGGGAAGTTTTGGCAGGGGGGGGGGCAGGAGAATGCTAATTCTACGTTGTGTCCGTGTGTGTGTTTGTGTGTGTGTGTGTCTGTGTGTCTGTGCGCGTGCATACGTGCGTGTGTGTATCTGTGTGTTTGTGTCTGAGTGCGTGTGTGTATGTGTGCGTGTCTGCGTGCGTACGTGTGTGTATCTGTGTGTTTGTGTCTGAGTGCGTGTGTGTGTGTGTCTGTCTGTCTGTCTGTCTGTCTGTCTGTCTGTCTGTCTGTCTGTCTGTCTGTCTGTCTGTCTGTGCGTACGTGTGTGTGTGTGTGTGTGTGTGTGTGTGTGTGTGTGTGTGTGTGTCTGTGTATGTGTGTGTGTGTGTGTGTGTGTGTCTTGCCTGTGCTGTCCACTGAGCTCTCTTGACTTGGAGCAGGAACCTCAGTCACGTCAGCCTTCATCTCCTGGAACCCTGGAGAACTGTACTCCCAGGAGGGGTCTAGGAGAGAGCAGGAGGGAGAGAAGGAGGGAACGTAAGGAGAGACATGGGGAGAGAGGGGGGGAGGAGAGAAAGAGTGATGGAGACATTGAAAGGTAGCAGGGAGGAATGAAGCCAGTCAGAGGTGATGAGAAGCGCTTCCTCAAGGTGTTTCTCCCCAGCACCAACACACCTGTCTCTGCCCGTCCACATCTAACCTGCAGCTCTGCTGGAGAGACATGAGGACACTACAACACAGACCACCTGGTCTATCACTGGACTAGCACAGCTTGTCCACACCTGGTCCACTCACCTCTCAGACTCCCACTGTCTCCCTGACTGACAGGTCTGGACACCAGGTGAGAAAGAACACTGGAACCTGCAGACAAACACACACAGAGACACGCACACACAGAACCACATACAGAACCACACACACGCACACCACAACACAAAAAGATCTTCAATTGGATGATCATGCAAAGTACGGTTTAACCCATCATAAAGAACATGTACACAGAAGAGCTGAAGATATGTGTGTGTCTTGTGGCATGTTGTGGGGGGTGGCTGGTGGGGGGGGGGAACGTAGTTGGCAATGGAGAGGGCAGACTTTGGGTGGCAGCATCAGAGACGCGAGATGAGTCCAGAGGGTAGAGGTCAGGGTGTAGAGGAGTGGGCTCTCGTGCAGGGGAGGGAAACAGGTAGGAAAAGCATTTAAGCAAAGAGCTTTTAAAAACGGGGAGAGGTAGAGTGAGACCATTTTTGTGTTGTTTTTAAGTGGCTGAAGTTTAAATAGGGGGGTTGAACAGGTACACATACTGGTACGTTTCTAGCACTACGCTCCTTCAAATATTCAAACAGTGAAGATATAAACAAAGATTATGTAAGGCTTGGTGGACAGGTATAAAAGGGTTTCTCAGAGAAAGTATTTTACAGCATGCAAGATTCACGAGCGTGTTTGAACAATCACATTACCCTTTGCCATGCTTAATCATTTGGATACTCCGAAGTATTCCAAAGTGCGTTTGGTCTTAACACATCCACCATATGGATAACTAATAACCAGTGTCACCGGCTGGCTGCAGTGTTTGAGGGATCCCAGAATCATGGCTTCACTGAAGGCAAATGTGAAAGCTTGACGCTCGTTTCTTTGTTTGAGGAAGACAATCCCTAACCCTTGGCCATCACCCAGCAGGCCTAGGCAGGAAACCTACAACAGTCCCTCCCTGGGAGTTAACAAAGCTTTCTAGACGAAACAGAAAAGCTCCAATCTTGCTAGGACTTTTCTTTGCCCCCACCCTAAAAACCTTCTGGTCAGGACTAGAAGGCTGTAGGGACCCTTCCAGCTCCACGTCAGACCCACAACTTCACGCCTTTCCTATCATCGTCTGAACTCCACCCTAAAACAGCAGGTCTGCCTGGCCCTCTGTAATGCGAGATGGAGAGGTGGGGAGGTGGAAGGAAGACTGAAGGCAGTTGATGAATGACTTTCTAGAAAGGTCCCACTGTGTGTCCTGGCACAGCAAACATCCCCACAGGACACACACATTAATCAGCACAGGAAAACAAGCCCCAGTCATCCCAGTGTGGACTTAGCTGTGTGTATCACATGCGCTTGATGACGTTTCAGATCAGAACATGAAGCTTGTGAACTAAACCAGGCCAAACTAATCAACTCCAGTCTGAACTAATCAACCTTTCCTAATCCAGGTCAGAGATCTGCTGTCGGCTCACCTTCCTGAGGGTGTCAGGATCTGATCTGCTCCGTGTGTGTGTGTGTGTGTGTGTGTGTGTGTGTGTGTGTGTGTGTGTGTGTGTGTGTGTCTGCCTCCTTCCACACACTGTGTGGTAAGGCAACCAAGCTTAACACAAACTAAACACAAACCCTCACCTTAAACCTCCAGCTCAGACACATCAACCCTCATCTAGGGTTAACCCCTGACAGTAACCTTCCCAGCAGCCGTCTGAACTCGGATGAACACTACCTGGATCACTGCTTACTGGATCATGCTTACTGGATCATGCTTACTGGATCATGCTTACTGGATCATGCTTACTGGATCATGCTTACTGGATCAGCGCTTACCGGATCAACGGTTACTGGATGAACGCTTACTGCATCAGTGCTTACTGCATCAGTGCTTACCGGAAGAACGCTTACCGAATTGGCGCTTACCGGTAAAACGCTTACTAGATGAGTGCTTACTGGATGAATGCTTACTGGATCCTTTTTAGAGCTCTTCCTCTAGGCTAGGGTGTCCAATCCTGGTCCTTGAGGGCCGCTGTCCTGAAGGTTTTCCATGTTTCCCTGCTCCAGCACACCTGATTCTAATGAAGGGTCGTTTTCAGGCTTCCACAGAGCTTAATAACAACCCGTTCATTATAATCAGGTGTGCTGGAGCAAAGAAACATCTAAACCTGTAAACCATCTAAATCTTTCCAGAACATTCTTCCTATCGCTGTGTGTCTGTGATGTGTTCTCCATCTGGCTCCTCAGGGGGTCTCTGTGTGTTTTAGCCAGCCTGCGCTAACATGAGGAGCTAACATGAGGAGCTAGCATTAGGAGGTAGCATAAGGAACTAGCATGAGGGGCTAACACAAGAAGGTAGCATTTGGAGCTAGCATGAGGAGCTAACACAAGGAGCTAGCATGAGGGGCTAACACAACGAGCTAGCATGAGGGGCTAACACAAGGAGTTAGCATAAGGGGCTAACACAAGGACCTAGCATTAGGTGCTAACCAGATGCCATGCATGGGGGCCTGAGACAACAGATGAACTCTTAACCCTGGTGCTCCCTTCCGGTCACTGTGATCCTCCGTTGTGGTACAAAAGGTGAATCACAATGACCCTAAAGCAGCATCAGGGTGAACACTGTTGTGAAAGATCGCTGCTGGGCTTCTGGGCTTCTGGGCTGAAACTCCCCACCATCAAGACTGGTGGCCTTTGAAGGGGACTGATGTCGCCAAAGCTCTGAGGTGAGACCTGGATACCCTCCACCCCCCTCGCCCCTCCCTCACATTAGTATCATGTTTCCAACCCCCCCACACTGCCCCCCCCCCCCCTCCCCGGAGTGTCCTGTACACAGAGGGAACCACCGGTCGTAAAGCAGGACCCGGTCATTAACACGGGTGACTACCAGACCTGGGCTCCATGTTCTCCTGGTCCCCAGCATCGTCACCACAGGCTGAATGCAAAGAGGGAGACGTCACAAAATCCTCTGTGCACCCCTGTGCGGCCCAAACACATACACAAATACACACACACACACATACATACACATATGCAGGGCAGAGACACACACCCCAGAGACACACGAAACTCAGAACTTCTTACCTGCTATCCCTAAATACAAACAGTGGAAAGAAACTAGAGTGTGTGGGAATACTTCTCTGATTCCCCTCCTGTCACCCCTCTATCCCTACTATGTCCTCATCTCTATCGCCTCTCATGTCCCCTCCCTGTCCCATCTCATCCCCTCTCTGTCCGCTTTAGTCCCCTCTCACTGTCGCCCTCACTGTCCATACTGCTCCCCTCTCTGTCCCCTCACTGTCTTCTCTCTGTCCCCTCACTGTCACGTCTTCTGTCTCTCTCTATCCCCTCTTGTCCCTCACTGTCTTCTGCTCCTGTCCCCTCTCATATCCCCTCTCACTGCCAGAAGTTAAGCAGGCTCTGTGAAAAGTGCTACGTTAGCCACTCTAACCTGCCCCCTCTCTGTCCCCTCACTGTCCCATCACTGTCCCCTCTCTGTCCCCTCACTGTCTTCTCTCTGTCCCCTCACTGTCCCCTCTCTGTCCTCTCTCTATCCCCTCTTTGTCCCCTCACTGTCTTCTCTCTCCTCTCTACTCCCCTCTCCTTCTCCGCACTACTTATCCCTCATCTGTCCTCACTGTCCCCGATCACTGTCCACCCTCACTCCTGTCCCTTCATCTGCCCCACTCACAGTCCCTCTCTGTCGCCATCTTATCCCTCTCTGTCCCCTCTCTGTCCACCCCGCTCCTCTCCGCTCCTGGTCCCCATCCCATGTCCCAGTTGAGCTTACTGCAGGACAACCTGAGTCTCAGTGGTCTCATGAAAGGGACGCGAATGCCAAATCACCCTGAAACACACCCCCCAGCCCCCACACCACGCCCTGACGCGTTGCTGGCATCCGACAGACCACAGCACCAGAAGACGGAGTTTCCCCAACAACCACACACATACTCTTCAGAGTGGACCCAGTAGCCAGCACCACCACAACCACACGACATCCATGGTGACGCAAGTCCCTGGTCCATGGTGTACAGGATAGATAACGAAAGTGTCTTGGTAAAGCTGGTAGTGTGGTGTGGTCGCCGACGAGGCTCTGGCTCACTACTGAGTCACTGGGACAACAGGGAAGCGACACACAGCACACCACGACGTTACGAAGTCCAGACTGCACCAAGAGAGACGTTCAACGTTGTCAGACTGTATCCCTAGCCACAAGCTTACCAGAAGTTGTGATCCATGGCTACGGAATATTTTATGCGCAGGCAAGCTGGGTGTGTTTGTTGGGCGGGATGGTGGGGCGCTGGGTTGGAGTTTGGCTTACCTGAGGATTGGTTCTCATAGCTGCCACTACTCAGTAAGGGGGGCTTGGGAGACAATCAGAGTGGGACATCCCACTCGTAGTCTTCAGTCTCTCCACTCCACATCCTCAATGCTCCTACGCACCTCCGTCTGCAGGCTTTCTCACCTCCCTCTCCAGACGCTCCTTCTCCCCCTGCAGCAGGCTCTTCTCCCCCACGGCCACGGCCAGGGCCTCCCGGATCTTCTGGATGCCGCCCTCGGGCCCCCCGGGGCCCCCTGTCGTCTCTCCCGCTGTCAACTTGGCCACCAGCACCTCCAGCAGGCTGAGTCTGGCCTTCAGTCCCTCCATCTCTGGGCTTCCGGCGGGGCCGGGCTGAGGGCAGCTGGCCTCGCTAGGGCTGGGCACGGTGAAGGTGTACTGACAGTGTCCAGAGCGGTCGTTGGCCTTCCAGAGGGAGGCTCTGTCCTGCGCTTCACCTCCCAGCAGAGCGGAGCTCAGACACACGCACAACAGGAGAAACATGGTGCTCTGGGCTGAAAAACCCACTCAGTGGAATCCCAAACTCTGCTATCTCTCTCTCTCTAGCTCTGTCTGTCTGTCTCTCTCTCTCTCACGATCTCTCTCTAGCTCTCTCTCTATCGCTCTTTCTGTCTTCTTCTCGTTTCTTGGAAAGTCACCGAAAGATGAAAAGAGTCTAGAATCTTCTGTCACTGACCTGGGATTCTTTCTCAAATGCCCTGTTTTTAAATGTCTCTTTCTCTTGTTCCTCTTTAAAACAGGACTGTGGTCGCACTTTCGCTGTTTTCTCCGTTGGTCTCTTCTTCGTTGTGTTTGTGCTCTCCTCTGGTCTCTCAGGACAGGTTCCACTGGGCTGTGAGCTCGTCTCAACAGCTCACAGATATTTATACAGTCCGGACGGGAGGGAAGGAGGGAAAGCGAGGTGAGGTGAGAGGAAGGGAGGGAGGGAGGATTTGATGGAGGGAGGGAGGCAGGGAGGGAGGGAGGGAGGGAGGGAGGGGGAGAAAGAGAAGGAAAGAAAGAGGAGAGGAGAAAAGGGATGTTTTGAGTTTATGTGTGTGAAATCCATATGAATGGCATGTTCTGTTTGTAGAATAGAATGTTTTCTCTCTATATAGAATCCCTGTTTTGAGTGCTTTGATGAACTCTAGAAACTCTATATGTAGAGTTCCAGAACATCCTACCAGGACAGGGGGACCTGCTGGAGGCCGGTCCCCAGCCAAGGACATCAAGCTGGGCTGGATGAGGATAGGGTTACCCCCTCCTAGGAAGAGGTGTCCCCTTTCTAGCGGCTGTGAGGCGGGGCCTAAATATGACGCGTATAGGTGACATGGAGTGTCTAGATGGAGGGTCAGGGGTCAGGGGTCATCTACCTTGCAGGATTCTTGGGTTAGACGTTACACTGCATGGCTTCATCTGACTGGGTTTGTTGTGATGGGCTGTGTGTGTGTCTCTCTCTCCCCCCCCTCTCTCTCTCCCTCTCTCGCCTTCTCTCTCTCTCTCTCCCTCTCTCTCTCCCTCTCGCTCTCTCTCCCAATCTCTCTCTCTCCCTCTCTCGTCCTCTCCCTCTCCCTCACTCGCCTTCTCTGTCTCTCTCCCTCACTCGCCCTCTCTCCCTCTCTCTCCCTCTCTCTCCCTCTCTCTCGTCCTCTCTCTCTCTCCCTCTCTCCCTCCCTTTCTCTCTCTCCCTCTCTCTCCCTCACTGCTTCGTGAGACAGAGTTTTACAGTGCCTTGTTTATTTTCAGAGATGAAAGAGTTGCGTGTCTGTTTATCCTCCTCCTCCTTCCTCACTCTCTAAACTCTTCATGTGCGCTCTCTCTCCCTCATCTTCTGTTCCAGCTGACCCCTCCTTCCACCCCTACCCCCCTTCCCCTCCCCTCCACACCCCCTCTCCCCTCCCCTCCTCACCCCCTCTCCCCTCCCCTCCCCACCCCCTCTCCCCTTTGCCCGGCAACCTCACCCACAGGACTCTCAGGGCAAAAGGGAGAGAGAGAGAGGAAGAAAGAGAGGGAGGTAGGGAGGAAGAGGGAGATGGAGATGAAGGACACAGTAAACACACCTACTGACACAAGCGAAAACAAGTCTCCCTCCCTGCAAGTTGCCGCAAGCCTGTTGCCATGGTCGCGTCCTCTGACCTGCTGAAACACTGCGTAAGGCTGCAGGCTGTGCCAGTGATTATCTGGAGGATTGAGGTATGCGTTTGATTGAGGAAACACTGATTTCGAGGGCAGAATTTCTGGATGGGGCACATCCTCTGAGAGGAAATATCAAGGAGGGAGGGAGGGAGGGAGGAAGGGAGGGAGGGAGGAGATGCATTGAGAAAGAGAGCCGGAGGGCCGAGAGATGGAAATTCAGTAGGCGAAAAACAGAAGAACAGAAGAACACAGGTGGTGGGAGAGGAGAGAGAGAGATAGAGGTGAGAGGAGACTGGTGAGAGAGGAGAGAGAGAGGAGGGTGGGGAGAGAGGAAAGAGAGAGTAGAGGGAGAGAGGTGACAGAAAGAGAGAAGACAGAGAGAAAGACAGAGAGAAAGACAGGAGAGAGAGGTGAGAGAGCGAGGAGAGAGAGGAGAGAGAGAGGTGTGCAAAACCACAAACAGGTCCTTTGTTCCCCTGTGAGTCACAGCTGATGTTTCCAGCATGTTCCTGAGGTGCACAGACATGCGTATCAGGTGCAGACTGGACACTGCGAAAGGGGATTCCTTCTCCGTGGAGAAATGTGAGGCGGTCTTCAAGTAAGTGTGAGTGACTGTGTGTGTGTGTGTGTGTGAGTGACTGTGTGTGTGTGTGTGTGACTGTGTGTGTGTGTGTGTGTGTGTGTGTGTGTGTCTGGAGCCACAGGTTGGCACAGCTCGTCTCCCGCCATTAAAAGTCACGACTGCTGCTATGCCCGGAATCTGAGGTCATCCACAACCAGCGGCACAAAAACCAAAACACGTTGTCTCGCCAACGAGGGTGTGTTCCTTCCTCTCGCCATCACACGCGCGCACACACACACACACACGCACACACACCAGGAGTTGAGGTCTGTCATCCAGGAGACACTGAGACGATAGCTGATCTCCTGGATGACAGGTGGGAGAGATGGACAGCAAGGTGACATCACTTCCTCTCATCTCTCTGGTCTTCAGGTCATAGGTCAACCCAGACCTCCAGGTGGACAGACCTCCATCTCAGCTACTGTCCTCAGCTGTGTTTGTGGAAGCACCTACCCCCCCTACCCCCTCCCCCCAGTCCTGTACCAGCCAATCAGAGCTCTGACCAGACTCTGCTTTATCACCACCCTGGGACTCCCACCTGCCAATAAAACAAGGACTTTGCGAGCGACCAATAAAAGTACCTTATAATGGGATGAGAGCTAGACCAGAAGGCCTTATTGGCTCAGAGAACAGAGAGAGAGAGGGGGGGGGGTCACCTCCCCTCCTAACCCTCTAATATCTGGCAGCACAAACGACCAATCATCTCCTTCTGTTTCCCACGTCTGTCTCCTCTCATTCTTTCCTCTCTGCTACCTTGCTTCTTCACAGCTCCAGCCAGACCAAACCAGATCAAACCAGATCAAACCAGACCTCAGCCAGATGCCCTTTCCAATCCCTTTATTTCAGAGCAACATTACAGTATTTCACAGTCTGCCAATGCAATGTCAGAGTATAGTACATCGTTACTGAATCAATATTTACACCTCAAATAAATTAACTTAAATACAAAAAATAACCAACAAAAAAAACTAAACAATGCAGGAATGATAATGGTTAGGGCTTGTTAGATGCTACACATTTTCCAGATGCCGAGTTGTCACCACTTTTGGCAGTGACATAATTCCTTTAAGTGTGTGTGTCTGTATGTGTGTGTGTGTGTGTGTGTGTGTGTGTTTGTGTGTGTGTGTAAGTGTGTGTGAGTGCTACACAGCCCAATTTGTCACTTCATCTAACACACATTTCTGAGACACACACACACACATCATGCCAATTTCATTTCAAACCCTTCAGAATCTACACCACAATGACCCTGGCTGTTTCACACACGTGCACACACACTCTACACACACACACACACACTCTCTACACGCACACACACACATACTAGAAAGACCCTTTACGTTCCCATGGTGATGGCAAAAGCAGCAGACATTCAAGAAGCCGGAGAACCTTCCAGAAGAACAATAAAGAACCTCCCAAAGGAACAATATTACAGAACCTCCAGGAAGAACCATATGGAACCTTCCAGAGGAACCCCACTACAGAACCTAGATGAGACCAGAGAGCAGACTGGGTCAGGACCAGCCAGCCAGAGCCCAAGACAAGAGGGGGGCAGCGGTGACCTGGGGGGGGGGGAGATCAGACATGATGCAAAAACAACAAGGACGTTATGAAACAAGGAGGATGAGGAGAGGGGCGGGGCTACGGCCCGGGCAGTTTGAAGTGGTCTCGTCCTCGCTCCCTTGCCTCGCTCCCTGCCCCTGCCTCGCTCCCTGCCTCGCTCCCTGCCTCGCTCCCTGCACGCTCCCACTTGCCCCGCTCCTTGCCCCGGCCCCTGCCCTCCTCCTGCCCCAGCCCCTCCTCGCTCCCTGCCTCGCTCCCTGCCCCGCCCCTGGCCTCGCTTCCCTGCCCGCATCCCTGCCCCGCCCGCCTCGCTCCTAGCCTTCGCTCCCTGCCCCTGCTCTCCTGCCCCGCCCTGCCCGCCCTGCCTCAGCTTCCTGCCCCTGCCTCTCCCTGCCCCGCCCCTGCCTCGCTCCCTGCCTCGCTCCCTTCCTCGCTCCCTTCCTCGCTCCCTTCCTCGCTCCCTTCCTCGCTCCCTTCCTCGCTCCCTTCCTCGCTCCCTTCCTCGCTCCCTTCCTCGCTCCCTTCCTCGCTCCCTTCCTCGCTCCCTTCCTCGCTCCCTTCCTCGCTCCCTTCCTCGCTCCCTTCCTCGCTCCCTGCCTCGCTCCCCCTCGCTCCCTCTCTCCCCGCACGCCCTGCCGCCGCCCCTTGCCTTCGCTCTCCCGCCTCGCTTCCCCCTGCCCGCCTCCCATGCCCCGGCCCCTGCCTCGCTCCACCTGCCCCGCTCGCTCCTGCGTGCCCCGAGCCCCCTTGCCTACGCTCTCCCTGCCTCGCTCCCTGCCCCGCTCCCTGCCCCAGCTCCCTGCCCGCCCCCTGCCTCGCTCCCTGCCCCGCCCCTGGCTCGCTCCCTGCCCCGCTCCCTGCCCCGCCCCTGCCTCGCTCCCTGCCCCGCCCCTGCCTCAGCTCCCTGCCCCGCTCCCTGCCTCTCTCCCTGAGCACTCGCTCCCTGTACGCCTGCCCCCGCCCCACGCCTGCCCCGCCCCGCCCCTGCCCTGCCCCACCCAGCCCTGCCCCACCCAGCCCTCCCCCGCCCACGCCTCGCTCCCTGCCCCACTCCGCCCCGCCCCTGCCCCACCCCCGCCTCGCTCCCCACCCCGCCCGCCCCTGCACCGCCCCTGCCTTGCTCCCCGCCCCTGCCTCTCTCCCTGCCTCTCTCCCTGCCTCTCTCCCTCCCTCTCTCCCTGCCTCTCTCCCTGCCTCTCTCCCTGCCTCGCTCAGGGCAGACATCAGAGCCAGCGGCCCCGGAGCAGCCCGCCATCTTGCAGGGGCGGGGCGGGGTCGGAGACAAGGGCGGAGACAAGGGCGGAGACAAGGGCGGAGACAAGGGCGGAGCCACTTCAGACTGTAGACAGCAGACATTCAACTAGAGGAGCAGACAGATTCAGAGTGTCCAGCTGGGATGACTGGAGCAGTCCCCAAGCAGGCAGGCCTGCCAAGGGGAACTGGAGGTCCAGCGGTGATATGTTGGGTCATAGGGAGGACGAGGATGAGGAGGAAGAGGAGGTCTCCACACACTGAGGAGGGGCTGAGTTGGGGGGCACCTCCTGGTGGCTGTGGAGGACTGTGTCGAGGAGAGAGGGAGGAGGAGGAGGAGGAAGAGGAGGTCTCCCCTCGTCCTCCAGATCAGACACTAGCCACGATACCGCATGATCACTGGAACTGAGAGAGAGAGGGGGGGGGGAGATGTGGGCATTAGGTGACATTAGGAAACGTATGTATGTATGTGTGTTTGTGCGTGTGTGTATGTATGCATGTTTGTGTGTGTACGTGTGTGTATGTATGTGTGTTTGTGCGTGTGTGTTCGAGCATGTGTGTGTGTTTGAGCATGTTTGTGTGTGTGCGTAAGCTCTCAGACTCACTGATTATAATGAGAAGCAGGCCGACCACCACCAGTGCGATGATCATCTTCATCTGAGGACAAAACACAAACACGCATCGGTCGTATCTTTCAACATCTCCCCCTCCTCCTTCCCCTTCCGCTCCTCCTCCCCCCGCTCCTTCTCCCCACCCTCCTCCTCCTCTTCTCCACACCCTCCTAATCCCCCCTCTCCTCCTCACCTTTGTGTCTCTCCACCACATCCTCCTGTGCAGCTGCTTGGCACGGCTACTGAAGGCCGAAGCGTTGTCTGATAGGCTCTCTGGAGGTGACCAGGTGACCAGGTGACCAGGTGACCCCGGGAAGCAGGGACAGAGAGAGAGCAGAGGTGTGTTAGCACTGTTAGAGTGAAGATAGGTGTGTTTGCTGCTACTAGGGTGAGTAGTTATGTACAGACTCTCTTCACTCTCTGTCTCTCTCACTATGTCTCTTCTCTCTGGCTCTCTCTTTATGTCTCATTGTCTCTCTTTATGTCTCATTGTCTCTCTATGTGTCTCATTGTCTCTGTATGTCTCTCCGTCTCTGCCTGTCTGAAACACGACTCTACTACAGAATGAAAGACCTTCACTACAGGGAGAAAGAGAGAGAGGGGGAGAAAAAGAGAGAGGGAGAGAGAGAGACAGAGAGAGAGAGACAGAGAGAGACAGAGAGAGACAGAGAGAGAGAGATGTTCTGGGATTGTGTCTCAGCAGGGCTGGAACAGCAACAAGGTTTCTTTCATCTGGACACAACATGGAGTTTCACAACCCTGGAGTGCATGTGACACACATGCACGCACGCACTCCTGGTTCTCTTAACGTGCACATGTGTGGCCATGTGCACAACCGTGCACGTGACGCAACGTGTTCCAGATGTTTGCTATTGTCTGTGCCAGGACACATGCCAGAGCAGAACATTGTGTGTGTCTTAGTGAGTCCTAATAGACTCCCATAAACAGAGCTCTTTTGATCCGCTCATCAGCTGGTGGGACAAAGGACAGGAGGCGGGAGGGGAGACAGCCAGAGACAGAGACAGACACTAAGAGAGACAGAGACAGACACTAAGAGAGACAGAGACAGACACTAAGAGAGACAGAGACAGACACTAAGAGAGACAGAGACAGATATAGACAGACACTAAGAGAGACAGAGACAGACACAAAGAGAGAGAGAGAGAGAGACAGAGAGAGACAGAGACAGACACAAAGAGAGAGAGAGACAGAGACAGACACAAAGACAGAGACAGATATAGACAGCACAAAGAGACAGAGAGACGGACAGAAAGACAGACAGAAACAGAGACAAACAGACAGAGTCCAGTCCATCTATCCGTGTCTTACCTGACTTGTCCTGCAGGTCTTCCAGCCTCTCCCCTCTCTCTATCACCTTGGAGATGTTCTCCTGCATCACATCGATGACCTCATCAACCTGCGACTGCACACTGAGACCCATCGGAGGGGAGGGAGGGAGGGAGGGGGGGAGAGGGGGGGGTTAGATACGGGAAACAAACCCTAATATGTTATCCTAACAAATCAAAGAAACTGGGTTTTGAATGCGGCGAATGAATATGTTGACTTGGTGGAAAGGTTTGTTGCCGGGCATAGCTCAGCAGTACCAGAACCTTCGACTTCGGAGGTCGCAGGTTCAAATCCCGCCCCCCCCCCCTCCCTGTGAAATGTGTTCCATCTTCAGATGTGTGGAGTTTAGTTTAGCCGTCTGGTGTTTGTCGTTGATGTTAAGCCCATCGCCATGGCTATCGGCATGACAACCACAGCAAAGCAGCCGCGTTTACGTAATCAGAAGAGAGATGGTTCGGCTCAACAATCTCAGTTACGTAACACGCGTGTGCGTGTGCGCGTGCGCGTGGGATGGAACCCAAGTACTTACTGTTTGATTTTGTCGTTTTGAGCTCCAAACCTGGGTGCTGAAGGCCCCCTCCTGTAAACAGACAAGGTTATAACAGTGTAAGACCGCGAGCACACGCACATACTACCTTACCAGCCAGCGGTATCGGCACATTACAGAGCGACGACAACGAGCAGCAACACCATGTCACCAATCCCCCCCCCCACCTCAGAGGAAACGGAACAAACTAGAACGTGACACTCACAAGAAGAAGTCCTCCTCTTCATCGGAGTCTTCCTCAAGGAGGTTCCTCTGTGAGAGAAGGTTGGAAACACACAGTGGATGAGAACGACGATGATGACCTGTATTAAGGCTAGCTACACCCTGACCTCTGACCTTCAACAAAGGAATGTGTGCTTGTCCCCTGTCTACCCAGACCCGTCTACCCAGACCCATCTACCCTGATCAGTCTACCCTGACCAGTCTACCCTGACCCGTCTACCCAGACCAGTCTACCCAGACCCGTCTACCCTGACCAGTCTACCCTGACCAGTCTACCCTGACCAGTCTACCCAGACCCATCTACCCTGACCCGTCTACCCTGACCAGTCTACCCTGACCAGTCTACCCTGACCAGTCTACCCTGACCAGTCTACCCTGACCAGTCTACCCAGACCAGTCTACCCTGACCAGTCTACCCAGACCAGTCTACCCGTCCCTCCTGCCTGAAGGTTTGCTGAGCAGACTAGACATCTGATGACCAGGAGAAACTATCTTCCAAAACGCTCCGTAACTGCAAGCAGCTTCTCTCGTGTCGTCTTGAGTTAAAGGCCTCGCAGGTTAAGTGTTAAGTCCTATTCAGAGCTGCTCCTGAGGTGAAACTGATTGGAAGGGTTACGCAAGTGTGTGTGTGTGTGTGCGTGTGTGTGGGGGGGGGTGTGGGCAGGTGGACCTCTGTTTCTAATCGGGCTTCAGTCAGGAGGTTTTTACAGGCCCTGGCTGGGCCTTCTCCACCACAGCCACGAACAGGAGCTCCTATAATAGGAGGCCACGCTGTCGTAAAAATACCTTCTAATAATTGCTGGTATCTGACTGGATGTCAGCCCCATAGTACCAACCAATCGGAGGCGTGCGTGTGGGTTAGAAAGGGAGGAAGATGAACTGGGTAGTTATTACTCAGAGGGGAGGGTGATATGTCGAGAGGAGGAGGGAGGAGGGAGAGAGGAGAGAGAGAAGAGAGAAGAGGGAGGGAGTGGAGGGAGGGAGAGGGAGAGAGGGGGTGAATGCGGCAAAATGTTGTTATGCAAGAGATGCGGGTTCTCTCTGATCAATTCTCAACACAACAACCAACCGGATGCTGCTATCCTCCCCCAGGAGAGAGAGAGGGGGGGAGAGGGGGGGGGGGGACGGGTGGTTGCTGGTGGGGGGAAAGAGAAGGGCGGAATAAACCCCTGGCAGATAAGAAAGGGGAGACATAGAGGGAACAGGAAGGGAGGCTGGGAAGGCAAACAGACGCTTGGCTTGGAAGCTCTGAAGCTTCAACTTGTCATCACCTCCCTTCTGGTCCACTACTCTGCGGTGGTTCGCTCGTGTTCCATGTATTTGTCTTCTTCTCCCTTCTGTTTAACACCGTGCCTGTCCCCTCTGCAACGTATCTTAGAGGAAAAGACGGACTCTGTCCTGGGGGAGGGGGGGGGAGAGAAGGGCGGAACTGCAGATAGAAAGGGGGAGACATAGAGGGACAGGGAAGGGAGGCTTGGAAGGCAAACAGACGCTTGGCTTGGAAGCTCTGAAGTCTTCAACTTGTCATCACTCCCTTCTGGTCCACTACTCTGCGTGTTTCGCTCTGTTCCATGTATTTGTCTTCTTCTCCCCTTCTGTTAACCCCTGCTGTGCCCCTCTGCACGTTTAGGGAGGAAGACGGTAGCTCTGTCTTACCCTCTCGCTGCGCACCGATCCCGTGACCTCGTCGTCATTGAGGTGCCGTTTGAACTTGGGAGGCATGTTGTCGTCAAGCTGCTCCTCCGGCTCTGGCTCCCTCTGCAGGCGAGGAGGGGAAGGACGGACGCGTCAGGGAACAGCCTCACTGCGTCTTCCCTTTACAATGTACACAACTTTACAATGTACACAACTTTACAATGTACACAACTTTACAATGTACACAACTTTACAATGTACACAACTGCGGGGACACTGCGTAGCTAATGTACACAACAGCTACACTGGACAGCCGGTGTCCTTGACACTGTGCTACACCTCGACCTGCACTGTTCGTACAGCTTTGGACGAAAGCGCGTCTTTCATAAACACAAGAATATTCAACGTAAATGTGTGATTTACAGGATTTGATGTTGATATATCTGCAGCTTAACGCTTCTGAGCCGAGCAGCAAGTGTGAGGTGTGGCCACTCTGTCTGACCCTTCCTTAACCTGATTCTCCAGGTGAGACAGAACAAGTCGTGCCTTTGCTTGGATTGATTTCCTCTTTTGTAAGAGAGATAAATTATCTGGAGAAAAAAACCGGTTGAGGCAGCACTAATCCAAAGTGTCATAGTTCATACCCGGCAGAGCAGGAACGAGTGCAGACAAGCAGGCTTGTGCCAACAGGGGACTGACTGTTCCACTAGCCTGACACTTCCTGCTCTGAGATCCTGCCATGCAGGAGGGGGGGAGCGAGAGGTTGGGGGGGGAGCGAGAGGTTAGGGGTGGGCGAGAGGTTAGGCCAACCATGGTCACAGGTGCTCTACAGGAGGTATGAGAGGCAACATTGGATCATCCATCCCCTCACACACTCCTTTCCTCCCTCCCTCCCTCCCTCCCTCCATTGCTCCCTCCCTCCATCCCTCAATCACTCCAATCGCCATGTCTACCTGAGATTACACAGTAGCGCTGCTCAGATCCGAACCGTCCAAACGCACACACGAACAACATCCTCGTACGCGCTTCCAAATCTACCTTCATTATGTTTCATATATGTTCTATGTTTGCACTTCCCTGCCACAGTAAATTCTGTGCTTGCATATCTTGCATGGCGAATAAAACTGATTCTGATTCGGAAATCAACCGCGGCGCAAACCAAGGTGTGAGCAGTTCCCGGTGGCTGCTAGGACCCGCTGAAAACACCCACTTCCTATCTACCCCCCCCTCCCCCCCACCCCTCCGCACTGAGGTTCTGATACCATCGAATCCAGTTCAGCTTTGGGACGGTGGTTTTCTCAGCTTCTCCTTGTAGAGCCGCGGGCGGACAGGGCCCAGTCAGAGACCAGCGGTGGAGAGGAGCTGTCTGACGCGAAGAAGAGAGAGGCGGGGAGGGGACAGAGCTTTCTACCCGAAGCAACTAGACAAAAGAAGAAGAGGGAGAAAGTAACTAGGAGAGGGTGATTTTCTAGAGTTTAGTTTTTTAAAAGAGGTGCAATCTGCGCTTTCAATAGCTCGATATTGACCTCTGAGAGGAATGTAGAGTTATTTCAGAGGCTGTCAACACCCCAAATCTCAAAACTGGCCAATCACGTCTAAGCGCTCAAAAAACATGAGAGCACAGAAAGAGCAGTTCACTTCAGGTCTGTTGACCCGTAAGATGTTTGAAGGCATACTGATGATTTTGTTGTACTCCCTCACATAACTCGGGAACAAAATGCTCAGATTACACCGTCAGGAATAGAAAGATGGAAACAGGGAAACGGAGATGATCTGGTCTTGTTATCAGACGCTCATCAGCCGACATAGGAATGTCCATGGTTGTTTACCAGAACATGGGAAATGTTTCGTTCGTGTATCTATCGAGCCCGTTTAGAAGGATAAAATACCATTAGTTGACGTTGAATCTAGGATATGTCACGTAACATGCTAAATTAGCTAACACTAAACTGCTTCTTGTTGTCATAACAGTAATCCCAGCTAGCTTTGGTAATATTTATGTCGAATCACACTTATCGACTGGACTGATAGCCATTTTTACATGATCTAACTTGAGAATTCAATGTTCATGTATATATAAATACGGGTTTTAACACGCAGGACTAGCTAGCTAAGGTGTATTATAAATCTTGTATTGATTTTCGGTACTGTAGTGACCGTCTAGGTTAGCATCTCATCACGTCTGTCTGTCCGATCAAAATAGCCTCATCCTCTCTTCCGTCGTGTACCTTAAGTAGGTGAGCTTTAATCGCTAAGTTAAAATGCAAACCTTCAACCCCAGTAGTATTATTTAGTAAGTTAATCACCCATACACACATTAGAGCTCGTTATCCTTTGCTAGTATACGTTAGCTCAGCTAGCATGACAGCTACAGGCCGCTTATATGACGACGGTGTTCGCTGTCGTGGGAACATTACGTAGCTAGCGGTTGCTAGTTCGCCGACTAAGCTAACTTTTCTTTTTTTTTAAAGAAAGCCTCATAACGTGAATTACCTGCTTATTAGTCCTGGTAGATCCTCAAAGAAATGGCACGGATTCGCATCAACAAACAAGCTAACGATGGCTCGCTATGAATGCCGATCGTGCATTGTACTGCAGATGTGGTGCTAGCGGTTCAAGACAGTTTATCCTGCCTTGTGATCAGACTGATCAGCTGACCGCACTAGGAAACAGCTGGAGACTGAAAGATGGAGAATCCCCGCTCTGGCTGCGCTAGTCAGCGGGATTGTCCCAAAGGCAGATATACACCTATGTCTCCCTTGTCTCATTACTCAATACTAGGACGTATGTCAGAAAGGATCTACTAAATGTTTACATCCAAAATTATAGTTGATCATGTTAAAGACAATACGCAAAAAAAACGCCAGATTGGTTCTTACATTCTGGGTTGATGCAATATTTTACTTTATTAATCACTATCGGACCAAAAATATTGCCTACTTCCATAGAAAATCTACTTTCGACTAGAAGTTACTCAATGAGGTGTCTGTTAGATCAAATTGAGACTACAACTCCAGATTCTGGAGCAGGGAGACACCCTTGCCAACCCTTCCTCCGGGACACAGAGTGAAATCTGCAGAGTTCATCATGTGGCAACCAGGGAACCCACAGCAAAGAGCAACTTGATTGCAGAAAGATCCTCTTGATCGTGACCGTTGGCTCAGAGGGTCACTTGGAGGAACCGTCGTCAGCACGCAGACTTCACTGGCTTCCTCTGTCTTCGTTCCGTTGCCTCATCTCGCTCACCCCCCCCACACAGCCGCAGCTCTCGTTCGTGCCCTTCTCCCCTCCCCCCCCTCACCACCACCACCCACGCATCACTCACCCCCTCGCACACACACACCCCTACCCCACACCCACGCCCCAGATACTCAGCGTTCTGTACCTCACGCATCCTCCACTTCAATCGCAGCAGAACTCCCTGTGGTAAAATCCTTCTCTGCTGTGGTTACAAACAAGACAACATGGATGCAGCTAATGTGGAAAACAACTACATTAACCCCCGAAGAGCATCTCTATTTCACCGCATCCCTCCTCCGCTCAAAAGGGCCCTCTAAGAGAGAGAAGACCTGGCAGGGCTAGGAAGCGCGAGCCGGCTGGGGATTCATCTGTGGAACCATGGAAAAGGAACGAAACACGCAATTTCTCTCCGTGGGCACCGGTAGTTTCCGTGCTGCGCGCCAGTCGGAGTTTCGGGGGCGATCGAAGGACAGAAGCCGTCTGTGCGAGCTGCAAGGTGACTTCAGCGGGATCGTGAAAAGTGGAAATTGAATCTCGCGAGGAATAAAGATCACAGCAACAGCGACTGTTTAAAGCATTCAGATCAAGGGCATTGTACGGCAGTGACTCACCCTTATGAACTTTGGATCAGCTTCATTCAGGGGTTCGTTTTCCCCTCAAATGTTATTTATGGGATGGTAAAACTATGGGGTAACACTCAAATTTCAGGACCTCATCGCAGTTTAATTGAAATCTTTCTGGAAATGTGGAGTCATCTTTAAAAACAAATCTTTGTGGTCTCTGGACCATGGTCATTCCAGCTGTGTTTGAGGGCAGACACACTTCAAATGTAACCCAATGAGAACTGGGCCTATACCTCAGGGGACATGAGGCAAGGATGCAGGCAGGTCCTCATACAGCAGGCATGGAAAGTGTGCAATGCGGCAAATAAAACGAGGCGAAAACACCCTTTAATGCAACTGGCTCCAGCTTGCTCTCCTAATTGAAATAGTCTCGAAACTCGCTGCTCCTGAAATATAGATGTTTAAATGGCGTGACTGACAAGTTTCCACCAATCTCTCACCTGTCGTCTTAAACATAGTCAGAGCACATCCGTCTGGAACAGATGCGTTCTCTGTCTGTTCACTCGCGTCACCATCCAGTCCAAACATGTTGTTGTGTTTGTTTCTGGGTCTGGGGAACGTTCTGTCTGCCTTTAACGCCAGCATCAGTCACAGTGGTAGGGTTTTCATACCGCACCCAGGCTGGTGATCTCGCCTGGAAACCAGGGAAGAAGTCGACCGAAAAACAAGACATTCCACCTCAAAGTTAATGAGCCTGGTCTGGAACATCACGCCATCTTTTCGCTCGCGTCAAGGATACCCGTAGTCACGCAGGCATGCGACAATACCTTCACCTTAAAAACAACCCCTTTAAATCTCTTCTGGGTGATGTCACAGAGCAGAGAGGGAGTTTTACTGTTCCAGACCACCTGTGGGGAAGAAAGGGTTAATATGCTTACTGTAAGGAGTCCATTGAAACTGGAGGATTCTATTAAACAGGTCATAATTGTTGGTGTTTTATTGGACAGGTGACAGACATGTACAGTCTTTGCTCCTAAACACGTGTGTGTTTGTGTGCGTGTACATTTGCGTGTAGTTTGTGCGCGTGTATGTTTGTGTGTAGTTTGTGTGCGTGTAAATTCGTGTGTAGTTTGTGTGCGTGTACATTCATGTATAGTTTGTGTGCGTGTACATTCGTGTGTAGTTTGTGTGCGTGTACATTTGTGTGTAGTTTGTGTGCGTGTACATTCGTGTGTAGTTTGTGTGTGTGCACGGGTGTCTTTTGTCTGTGTGTGTCTGTGTGCTTTTCCACATCCAGCCTCTATAAACACCTTGTTTTGTTCCGTGGTGTTTTTGGCACAGTCCTTGTGTTGTGTGGAACATCTGAACAGGCTTCTCATCCCCGGTGTTTATGAAAGCGCCATGACTGGAAGAGTAAACCTGTGGAGGACTGATGCTGAGTTATCATTTCCTGGAAGAAACTATCCAGAGAGGAAGCCGGGGGGGGGGGAGGGAGCGGAAGGGGGGCAATCCATTTTTGTCTGTTCGCAGTCACTTAGTCGGAAAAGGAATCCGTCTGGACGTACCTGAGCGATGTGTACATTGTGAAGAGCATGGCCGGGTGGAAGGCCATGAGGGTGTCTGAGTGCTGGAGGAACACCTCTTACATCGCTGCAGGGGTACAGCAGAGTTCTGGGAGGGCTGAACCCTGACCCCCCCCCCCCCCCCAAACCCTTCTACTCTCCTAATATGGTCTTAACCTCTGGTGACCTCGAGTCAGAAGGTCATGTTCTCGTTACCTGGCCGAAGACCGTGACTGACGTGAAGAAGCTGACAGATGAAGAAATGCCTGTCATTGTTGGTCTGAAAACAGCTCTCTCAGTCCCCACTGGTCCCCTAACAAACTGATGAGTCGTGCCAAGCTTCCTCCAGATCTGCTGTGTGGCTTAGAATTTACACAGCCCCGATGACATTAAGCAAACAGGTATCAGATGAGATTCATGGAAATAGCTATACGCGATGCACCAGTCAGGGTAAAATGTATAATGATTCAGTCTTTCCTAAACAAAGAGCTTTACAATAACGTCTCAATGCCTGGATGAATTCATTGATATATGACAGTATAAACAAATTAATTGTGGGATCTAAGTTTGGAGGAAAATAATTTATTTTAGGTATCATGGATTGGGGGCTGTAGAATCACAGTTTAACATCTTTGTATCCCCCTGCATGGGTTATTTGTCTGTGTGTGTGTGTGTGTAGACAAAGACTAAATTGTTAAGAGGTTTGGGTATGTGGTTGAGCGTGTTTTTCAGATCACGTCTACTTTAGTCATCCCTCCTGTGTCAGTGTAGCATGTTTTCACATACCTGTGTCTGATAAATGAGTGTTACTCCCTTTTAGGCTCTGGGGAGTGAGAGTGTGTGTGTACGTGTGTTTATCCTGTGTGTGTGTGTGTGTGCATCTGGGAGGAATCAGTCACAGGTTTGGCCCGGTTCCTGCCCAGCGACACCTGGGTTCCAGGTCGTTTGTTACCCACAAATCCCTGCTGCTGCCTGGCTTTGCATCGAATGGCTCTCGCACTGCCCATCCCCTCCCCCACCCCCTCCAGCCCCCCTTCTCCCTGTCCCCCCTTCTCCCTGCCCCCTCTGGAACCCCCAGGAGCCAGCCACAGCCTCAGCCTCAGGCTTGTCTGCTGGTCTCATCAGGACCCTTGGTCCTTGGCTTTTTTTCTGCTGGTCCCTGGCAAGCCTTGAACCCAACACCCTGAGGAGAAAGAGCATCTGAAGCATTTCCAGAAGGCACTCAGGACAGGAGACCAGTTTTAACAAGCTCTACATGCAAACAATTACATTTCCATGCAAGTAGGACACAACGGGACACAGTATCAGCAACTGTGTTTGAACTTGTAACAAAACCAAAAAAAAAGTTACACAAACTGTTGTACAAAGTTTATTCTAATCAGTCGGTGGACGGAACGGTCTGATCAGAACATTTAGGAGACTAATTCTGAATGGTCACTCAGGAGATAAGTCCACTGTCTGACATGCACAAACATGAAAATACAAGACAGTTGGAGCAGAATCTTATGAAACCCAACAGTAACTGCCATGCCTTATCCTGCTCTGGGTCTTCAGACACAGCAGAACCTTGCACAGACACAGCAGAACCCTGCAGAACCCTGCAGAACCGTGCAGAACCCTGCACAGACAGATGAAGCTCCGGGTCCCTCTGGTTCTCGCCTCTTGGACCGACTGACGCCGGTCAGTCGTCTTGCTTCTTCTTCTTGCTCTGAGGGGTTTCATCTTTGGAGCAGAAGTGTTCAGACATGGCTGCCAAAGCTCGATATCTGTGAGAGATCGAGTTCTTCACCTCCTTGGGCAGTTCGGCGTAGCTTTTGGGCGGAAAGGGAACATGTTTTACGATTTCTCTCTCTGCTTCCAGGGGAGAGATAAAGTTAATGGTTTGTGAAGGAGCTGTAGAAGATAAAAAAATCCTTGTGGACTGCAAAAAAAGCACGTTACATTGATCTACAGCGTTCCTGGAAACTCACCATCAATCTACAACCTGGATGTTTAGCTTTAGTTCGTGTTGTCGTCTGCTGCCCCCTAGTGGTGTAATCCAAACAAACTCAAACCTCTTCGGTGCGGCGCAGGATCTCACTTACGTTTTATCGTATCCATCCGGTTGGAAACATGGGTCCCATCCGAAGTCTCGCGGTCCTCTGGGTTCAACGATACGGCCCTGAGATCGAAACATGTAAACAGGCGTTTAGAACTTTCTGTGTCGTTCTAGAAGTACTAGAAGTTCTCTGTTGGTCAAACATAATTCGTGTGTCTGGTTCAACCTCGGTTATGCCCCTGAAGAGCTGTACTGGTTCCTGTTTCCCCGCGCAGAAGGCGAACGTGCAGAGAGCCCAAGCTGATTTATCCTCAAAGCCAGCCAGGAGCTTATGCAGACCTGGAGACAGACACACAGACGAGTTAACCATGACCTGCAACCATCACTGACAGAACCTGTTGTGTTAATTTCATGGTGCTAAAGTCATGGTATTAAGTCCGTTTCTCTCACCTTCAGGTTTCAGTTTATCCAGGAACCATTTACTACAAGAAAGACAAAACACGAGTTGGTATTCAGGCGTGTTTAGTTTCCAGCAGAACTCAGAGAGAGCGAGACACAGAGACTAGAGTTCGGTGCTAGTTTCAATGGGGATGAACCAGCCACCTGTGTCCGTGGATCCTGGCGTGGCTGCGTACTCACATATAAGGCCCAGGAAGTCCTCCCAGTGCTCGGAAACACAGACAGGTGTCCTCCACTATCACTGGACCGTCCACCTGAGAGGGTCAGGACAGCAAGGTGTGGGCTCAGGTGAAGACCAGACAGGTACACTGTTGCATTTCAACTAACAAGTCAGCACTTTCACGATTGAATACAGATTGGCGGAACACACCTGTTTCACGGCTTCTCTGCACTTCTGTATGGAAATCTCATCGGGTTCTCCTTGATATTCAGGCACTAATACACATCGACCGTGGTGGTTAGATTACGGCTGGCTCAAGCGTAGCGTTCAGTTCTGTGATTGGGTCGTTTTATTTCATGCGTAAATGTTACTTACAGTCAATCTTCTTTGACGTTAGTTTATACGGAAACTTGTCTCCAAGAATCTGAATGACCTAACGAGACATATTGATGAATAATATGTCTCTACGTAAGTCACCTCACCATTATCCGAATGAAAACATCGCTGTATAAATCTAGGGCTATATTCAGCAACACGCATAGCAGGCTACACAGTGATATATGACATTCACTGCACAGTCTCTTGCAAGTAGGTAGCGTTTAATCCCAAAAGCGTATCATGGCATGGCCCGACAACTCAATATTGAATAAAAGTATTATCAACTTACCTCTTCTAATTTCTTAGCATTTCCAGTGACGAAAACAACCGATCTTCCAGCGGGCACAGCCATTTTCAGTCCTCCAGCTAAATAAAGTCATTCGTGAAGCGGACGGATTTTGCGCTTGTACCAGAACTCGCCGGACAGACAAGACATCCCCGTTTGCAGCAGCCAATCACAGCCCAATATAAAATAGCTCCACAAATCAGAAGAGAGATTTCGTTCTGTACAGCTATGATATATCGTCCGGGTGGAAAATGCCATGTGGGAAGTTTAGAAGCAAGAACCGTGTGTTGTAGAAAGGAGTGTATTTCCAGTTGTCTAGATGAGTATGGTAATGGATTGACAGATTGACTGGAGCAAAATTACAACATAGACAGCTATCTAAGTGATAAAGACATGAGTCTTTTACCCCGTACGGCCGAAGAATTCAGTTCAGCTGAATACTGGGAGCGTTTTTTCAAAAAGCGAGGAGAAAAGGCATTTGAATGGTATGGAGACTACAACAAGCTCTGCGGGGTGTTGCATAAATACATCAAACCTCGTGACAAGGTAAACGTCTTACTGTCTTACACGTTTTCTGTCAAATATCCGATGTGTTGTCTTTACGATCCTATTGTGGGCGAGTTTATCATCTTGCAGGAGGATTATGCGAGCATAACTTTTCTTTCAGGTGCTGGTGGTTGGTTGCGGTAACTCAGAGCTTAGTGAACAGCTACATGATGTTGGCTACCGACATCTCACCAACATCGACATCAGCGAGACGGTCGTGACGCACATGAACCAGCGGAACGCTGAACGACGGCCCGATCTCACCTTCCATCAGGTGGACGCTACTCAGACGTCGTACGAGGACGGCAGCTACCAGGCGTCGCTGGATAAGGGCACCCTGGACGCCATGGCGTCTGAGGAGGAGGGTGCGCTAGCGGGCAGGATGCTAACCGAGGTTAGCCACGGTTACGTCTGCACTCAGTGCCAGTTCTTCTTAATCTCGGCTAGCGTTATCATTACCCATATCACTAGTTTATCACTAGCGGTTCTTACACTTTGTTGACAGATTGGCCGTGTTTTGGCTGTGGGGGGCCGGTACGTGTGCGTGACTTTAGCCCAGGAGAGCGTGATCCGGTTGGCTGTGGAACATTTCGTGAGGATGGGCTGGGCTGTCAGGATGCACTGCCTGGAGGATCTGGAGAGCGAGGCCTCTTCATTCGCCCTGCCCGTCTTCATTTTGATCTGCACCAAGTTCCGCCAGCCCCCGCCCACCCCCATCCTGGAGATGTGCCAGGGAGAGGATGGGCCTCCTGCCCGCCTCGCCCAGGTGGCAGACCTCCTGGCAGCTGTGAGGGAGAGGCAGGCGTACGCCGTTCTGAGGCAAAGGCTCCGCAAGGGCACCGATGCCACCTCCAGCCCCTCCCTCACCCTCTGCCACGCCCCCACAGGGCGCCCCAGGTACACCCTGACGGTGCAGGACAGCTGCCCCGGGGCCAAGGTGCCAAAAGCCAACCACTTTGCCATTTTTATTGGTAAGACGACTCCTGTCTAAGCTGATGTCTGCTCCTCTCACATGCTGTTTGCTGTTCTGTAGTAATGGAGGATATTTCCTTATGAAGGGTGACGTGTTCCTTTTGTCACCCCAGTGCCTCAGGGCAGAGAAACCGATTGGCTGTACGGCTCGGCGGAGGGGCGTGGTCAACTTGCGGCCAGTGCCAACTTCCGCCGGCTGGTTGTCGTAGCGATGCACCGGGACCAGGACTACACAGACATGCAGGCTGTCCAATCAGAACTCTCCCCTATGGTTATGGACCTGGCTCCACCAGGGATGCCTGCCAATCAGCAGGTAGCACATTTGACTTGGATTCTTATGATCACCTTCTTCTTCAAATGTAGTCCCAGTTGGTATCAACGTAGGTGGAAAGTAACTTGAGATGTGCTGTTTGTTCCTGCAGGTCCCCTTCCTGTCAGTAGGGGGCGAGCTGGGCTGGAGAGAGGTGGTGAGTCGCGGGGTCAGTAAGCTGAGCGGTGAGTTCACCGTAGAGGACGTCCAGGGAGAAGATGGAGGGCTCTACCGCAGGCTGGTCTTCCTGAAGAACGCCGGCCTCATCCAATCAGAAAGCCGCCTCATCTGCCCAGAAGGTGAGCGTGACTCACCGCCCGCTCCCTATTGGCTGCTGTAGGGTCGAGCGAGAAAAAAAAAGTTTTTCCTTTCTTTCTGGAAGCTTCCGTACGGAAGAAGAAAAGCAGAAAGAAGGTGAAGGCGGCTCCTCCTCCTCCAGCGACCCCGTCCCCCTCCCAGACTCCAGGAAGTGGCCTGGCAGTGGATAACAGCTATCTCTGCTGTGCACACCACAAGGTCATGGTGGCTGGTCTTACAGTGCTGGGAGTGGGCACAGATCAAAGCAAAGGTGTGTGCATGTGTGTGTGTGTGTGTGTGTGTGTGGTGTGTGCGCGCGCGCGCGCATCTTCAGGGGGATTTACCGTTTCTAAGACGGTTCCGTTATTACTGGCATCATCAAAGTGACCTTTTAAGCCCTGACCTCCAACCTCTCCTTTCCTCCCCCTCCTTTCCCTACCTAGATGGTCCAGTTTCGGTGCTCCTGGTGGGGCTGGGGGGAGGGGCCCTGCCCCAGTTTCTGCGGGACTTTGTGCCTGGTGCCAGCGTGGAGGTGGTGGAGTTGGACCCTGCGATTCTGGAGGTGGCTCAGGGATGGTTCGGGTTTCGACCCGACGACAGGCTGAAGGTTGCCCTGGGAGACGGGTTGGAGCACATCAGCACCCTGGAGAGAGACGGTCAGAAGAACCGAGATGTCGTCGTCGTCGTTGTTGTTGTTGTTGTCGTGACAACGCGCCGCGAATGTAACGGATGTTTCCTGTTGACTTGGCAGGCGCTGGTTCGTATGACGTGGTGATGTTTGACGTGGACAGCAAGGACCCCACAGTGGGCATGAGCTGCCCTCCTCCTGCCTTTGTGGAAACGTCCTTCCTGGAGAAAGTGCTCAACCTGCTCACCCCGAGAGGTACAGTTCCTCTAAATAACTCACCAGGTGACTGGTGCGTTGGTTCAACTTGGAGTTCAAAATCGGTTTATTTGTACTCTCTCTCTCTCTCTCTCTCTCTCTCTCTCTCTCTCTCTCTCTCTCTCTCTCATCCTTTTCCCTAATGTCTGCTTCTTCCAAAACACCCTCTCCCCTCCCTGATGCCCTCTCCCCTTCCCCTCGCTCTTTCCCCTTCGCTCTCTCTCCCTCACTCTCTCCTTCGCTCCCTCACTCTCTCCCTCTCCCCCTCTCCCTTCCTCTCTCTCTCTGATGTCTTCTCTCTCTCTCTCTCTCTCTCTCTCTCTCTCTCTCTCTCCTCCCTCTCTCGCTCTCCTTCTCCCTCTCTCCCTCGCTCTCCCTCTCTCCCCCCCCTCTCTCCCCCCCTCTCTCTCTGATGTCTTCTCTCTCCCCTCCTCAGGTGTGTTCATGTTGAACCTGGTGTGTCGTGACTCAGCGCTCAGGAGGCGTGTTCTTGAGCGCGTGCGAGGCGTGTTCCCGTGCGTGTTGTCACGAGGGATCGAGGGGGAGATCAACGAGGTACTCCTGTGTTCGCGGGGGGGAGGAGGGGGAGCGGACGGCTCCCCCCTTCTTCCTGCATCCCTCGCGCAGGCAGCCAAGAGCCTGCAGGGGGCGCTGTGTCTGAACTGTACGGGCAGGACTGGAAAACCTCAGATAGACATTGCAGAGATGCTGGAAGACCTGAAAGTGGTATGAAAATGTATGTTTTGAAAGTGGCTGGAGTGAAACGACAGAGGGGAGATGGAAAGATTCTGATCGGAAGAGAGAGTGCCATTCCGTTGTCTCTTCATCTTTTTATTAAATAGATTTGATCACATTTTGGATGGTTAGTAGGTGAGATGCACGGGAGAGATGATGTCAACACATTAAATTATGTTTTATTTGTGTCAAAACAGTTGTGTGTTTTTGGAGTTCGGCAGTGGCAAATAACCGATGACGTTGTGACTCATTCAGTCCGTTGAGGATGCTGTTTTGCCGCCAGTCATGACGCTTGTAATCATCTGTCAGCGCGCGTTGTTCCTATTTCACAACTACAGCCCAGATTCTCCTCAAATTCTTTATTTCATTAGAGATATTTCTCAATCCGTGTAACTTGGTGAACCTTTGTAAGTTTTTAATTTAGATTCAAGGTCCATTCCTCCAGTCGATATGAGCCGACACTACTCCCTTCCTCGCTCGGTGCCAAAGAATGCAGCCGTGTTATTTACAGTTGATGATCAAGCGGCACGGTTACAGTTGCTGAGTTTATGGAAATGGGCGGGGGGGAGAGAGAGAGAGGACAGTGCTGTCTCCCTTCTGACAGTCAGCGATCAGCGAGAACAGTATGGCTCGGTTTCTGTCATATCAAACGATGATATTAGTTGGCTAACTTTATGTACCGATATTTTGCATCGGAGAACAAGAGGTGAACGCGCGTAGAGCCAGTGAGTCTGCGCAGAAGACGGACATACATGGCCAGCTAACTCGCTGTCAGACGGTCAAACTACTCTTGAATGCTTTTTAAAGTTTCGCTGTTTCTGGAAACGGATCTATAATTGGACCCGAAAACTTTGGCGAGTGAAATCAAACGATTCCTAGTATTGTCTGAACGACTAACGTATTTTTTGGGGGGGAAAGTGGGATATATTCCTTGAAGTTTGAAGGCACCGCTGCGCCCTGCCCCAGCGCTGCTCTGCTAGGCGGAGGGGAAAGGTGCGGACCAACCAGACACTCTGTAAGTGTCTTTAACACTTACACGGCTGCTGAGATTCATTGCCTAAATTCACTTTTTTTTATTTCCCGCAACTTAAAGTGATGAAACGTCTCGAGTATACTTTTTTTTTTTTTCATGCTTCGAAATCTGATCGAAAGTTAGTTACTGTCATCACATTCACTACCAGCTACAGAACGTAGAGCGATCTATCGTATCAGTTGTTGTAGCTAGTTAGCTAACTTTAGGCTTTTAGCCAGTCTAGCAACCACCGAGTCCGGCGCCTTCCAACTACGAATTAAACATAAATTCATTTTTACATTGTTAATTGTATTATTTTGTAAAAATAAGGAGGGGCTTTAAAACAGTGTCGGATAACGTTAACAAACTATTATTCATCCTTAAGGACTGATTCTCCTCTCGGATGGTGTTGAGTGGCCGTTTGACAGGTCTGAGTTTGAGTGCGTTGCCCCACCCATACTGACAAACACCAGCGTTGCGATGGGCAACCGAGGGATGGAGGAACTTATACCGCTGGTGAATCGACTTCAAGATGCCTTCAGAACCATCGGACAGAGCTGCAATTTGGATCTGCCGCAGATCGCAGTTGTAGGTGGACAGAGCGCAGGGAAGAGTTCCGTCTTGGAAAACTTCGTAGGCAGGTAAGCTACCTGTTCTCCCCCCCCCCGATCAGCTTATCCCGGTACAGAAGGACTGGTGGTAATCAAGAATGCCTCTTTAAATCAGGACTAGTTTGAAGTTTGTACTACATCTCACTGGTGAACAAAGTTTGATTCAATCCGGATCTATGTAGCACTGAAGTGATACGAACAAGGTTGATTTTTTCTTCTATAAGAGACCTTGACAGATTCCTGTCCACATGACCAGGCGGGCGAACATTCCTGACCATGGAATACTGTAGTTCCTGTATCTGGCTGTGTAGCTGCATTTGGGAGAGTGATGTGTTGGCAGGATGCCTAGCATGGCTGTGTGTGTGTGTGCGTGCGTGTGTGTGTGTGTGTGTATGTGAGTGAGTGTGTGTGAGAGAGGCAGTGCCGTCTCCCAGGTCAGTGGGTCTCCACTGAGGTGTCTGGAGGAGTCCTGTAACATGACCTAGAGGTCAAAGGTTAGCTCGGGGCAGAGCAGTAAGTGTAAGTAAGTGGGGGAGAGTAAGTAGAGAGAAAAGAGCGAGGGGAGTGAGAGTCACAGAAAGAGACACACAGAAAGAGAGAGTCGAGAGAGAAAGTCATAGAGAGAGTCACAGAGAGAGATACACTTGGAGAGAGAGTCACAGAGAGAGAGTGAGTCACAGAGAGTGAGACTCAGAGAGAGTCGCACAGAGAGAGAGAGAGAGTCACACAGAGAGAGAGAGAGAGAGTCACAGAGAGAGTCACAGAGAGTGTCACAGAGAGTGTCACAGAGAGAGTCACAGAGAGTGTCACAGAGAGTGTCACAGAGAGTGTCACAGAGAGAGAGAGAGAGAGAGAGTCACAGAGAGAGTTTAAAGGCTCCTCCTAGTGATCTGTCAGCGTTCCTCATCATCATGAGATGTCTTGAACACCTGGCTCCTCTCAGCCCTGTTCCACTCTGAGGTCAATAGAAGGATCCTGCTAAGTGAAATAAACTTCCCTAACCTTAAATAGAACAGGAGGATGTTGTTACGCAAGGCAGAGGAAATATCGACCGCACGCGACAATAACTCCCACCCAAGCCTATTCTAGAGACCACACTGGTTGCACATTTGGCGTTTGCTTGAAAATCTCAGACCCGGCCCTGTCTACGTTATAACAGTCTGCTGGCCACTGAAGCGCTCTTCTAGACAGCAGAAGAGGCTTCTTTCCTCAGTCCTCTCTGGAAAGACTTGCATGTTTAGCATCCATAAATAAGCATTACAGCAGTAGTAAAGATGCAGAGGTGGTTTAGTGTTGCAGTGGGCGTTTCTTGACACGCCTGCATTGGTTGTGACCCGTATGCCCTGCATGTGTGTGATACACAGAGAGAAGGAGAGAGATCTGTAGAGAGAATGTGAGATATAAAGAGAGAGTAAGTAAGAGAGAGAGAGAGGGAGATGTAGAGAAAGGGAGAGGGAATGGGGGAGATATGAAGAGTGATATATTTTGTGTGTCTCTCCTCCACCCCCCTCCCCCTCCCCCTCCCCTCCAGGGACTTCCTTCCACGGGGCCCAGGCATTGTGACTCGCAGACCTCTGGTGCTTCAACTCATCAGCGCTAAAACAGGCACCAACACAGGTACCATCACAGGCACCAACACAGGCACTATTCCAGGCACCAACACAGGTACTAGCCCAGGTACCAACACAGGTACTATTCAAGGTACCAACACAGGTACTATCACAGGCACCAACACAGGTACTAGCCAAGGCACCAACACAGGTACTAGCCCAGGCACCAACACAGGCACCAACACAGGTACTATTCCAGGCACCAACACAGGTGCTAGCCCAGGCACCAACACAGGTACTAGCCAAGGCACCAACACAGGTGCCAGCCCAGGCACCAACACAGGTGCCAGCCCAGGCACCAACACAGGTGCTAGCTAGCCTAGGCACCAACACAGGTGCTAGCTAGCCCAGGTACTAACACAGGTACTAGCCCAGGCACCAACACAGGTACTAGCTAGCCTAGGCACCAACACAGGTGCTAGCTAGCCCAGGTACCAACACAGGTGCTAGCTAGCCCAGGCACCAACACAGGTGCTATCACTGGCACCAACACAGGTACTATTCAAGGCACCAACACAGGTACTATTCAAGGCACCAACACAGGTACTATCACAGGTACCAACATAGGTGCTAGCCCAGGTACCAACACAGGCACTATCCAAGACACCAACACAGGTACTAGCCCAGGCACCAACACAGGTACTAGCCCAGGCACCAACACAGGTGCTATCACAGGCACCAACACAGGTACTATTCAAGGCACCAACACAGGTACTATTCAAGGCACCAACACAGGTACTATCACAGGTACTATCACAGGTACCAACACAGGTACCAACACAGGTACCAACACAGGTGCTATCCCAGGTTTCCTTCCAGCAGTCAACAGCTGATTCAGTCAGTTGATCAGTGTGTCAATCTCAACTTCTGCCTCTAGAGGGCAGCACACTACCAAATATGTAGCACATATGAGTTAAACTCAGGACTCCGTTAAGATGACAGATCTTGTTCTGGGGCCTGGGCGGTCGACATGTCATCTGTGTCCCCCTCACCTCCCCATCCTTTCTTCTTCAGAGTATGCAGAGTTTCTGCACTGTAAAGGGAAAAGATTCACCGACTTTCTGGAGGTTCAGAGAGAGATCGAAGTAGAGACAGAGAGACTGACAGGAGCCAATAAGAGCATCTCTGCTGTCCCCATTCACCTGAGGATCCACTCCCCTCATGGTACTGTGAGTGTGTGTGTATACTGTGTGTGTGTGTGTATACTGTATGTGTGTGTGTATACTGTGTGTGTGTGTGTATACTGTGTGTATACTGTATATGTGTGTTTATACTGTGTGTGTGTGTATACTGTATGTGTGTGTGTATATACTGTATGTGTGTGTATACTGTATGTGTGTGTGTATGTGCATACTGTATGTGTGTGTGTGTGTGTGTGTGTGTGTGTGTGAGAGAGTGTATACTGTGTGTGTGTGTGTGTGTGTGTATACTGTGTGTGTGTGTGTGTGTTTGTGTGTACAGTAAAATACTGATTGTAGTATAATACCTTACCTGAGTGTATACTGTGTGTAACGTGTAATATTGTGTGTGTGTGTGTGTGTGTGTGTTTGTGTGTGTCTGTGTCTGTGTCTGCGTGTGTGTGTGTGTGTGTGTGTGTCTCTATCTCTATGTCTGTCTGTGTGTCTGCGTGTGTGTGTGTCTGCGTGTGTGTGTGCTTGTGTGTGTGTGTGTGTACAGTTCTGCACCTGACTCTAGTGGATCTTCCTGGCATCACCAAGGTGCCGCTAGGCGACCAGCCGGCTGACATAGAGTATCAGGTTCGAGACATGATCATGCAGTTCATCTGTAAAGACAACTGTCTGATCCTGGCCGTCACCCCCGGCAACACCGACCTGGCCAACTCAGACGCTCTCAAGCTGGCCAAGGACGTCGACCCCCAGGGTAGGGGGTGTGTGTGTGTACCTGTGTGTGTACCTGTGTCTGTGTGTGTGTGTGTGTGTCTGTTTGTGTGTCTCTGTGTGTGTGTGTATCTGTGTCTGTGTCTGTCTGTGTGTGTGTGTGTGTGTGTCTGTGTATTTGTGTGTGTGTGTGTGTGTACCTGTGTCTGTGTCTGTGTGTGTCTGTGTATGTGTGTGTGTCTGTGTATGTGTGTGTGTGTCTGTCTGTGTGTGTGTGTGTGTGTACCTGTGTCTGTGTCTGTGTCTGTGTGTGTGTGTGTGTGTGAGAGAGAGAGGACCCAGGGAGGGCAGCTTACTCGTTAAGTCTTTATTCTAGCTTGAGTTCCAGTTCTAGATGTTGTTTTTGTTCTAGTTCTTGTTCTTGTTGTTGTTATTGTGGTTGTTGTTCTAGTTTTTGTTGTTGTTGTTGTTGACCTCCAGGGCTGCGGACCATCGGGGTCATCACTAAGCTGGACCTGATGGACGAGGGGACGGATGCCCGGGTCATCCTGGAGAACAGGTTACTGCCCCTACGCAGGGGTACGCTTCAGGGTGTACAACTTGTATGTGTGGAACGTGTGTGTGTGTGGAACGTGTGTGTGTGTGTGTGTGTGTGTGTGTGTGTGTGTGTGTGTGTGTGTGTGTGTGTGTGTGTGGAACGTGTGTGTTTGTGTGTATGTCTGTGTGGAACGTGTGTGTGGGTGTGTCTGTGTGGAACGTGTGTGTGGGTGTGGAACGTGTGTGTGTGTGGATTGTGTGTGTGTTTATATATGTGTGTGTGCGTCTGTATGTGTGTGTGAGGGGTCATGTCTTTTAGCACTAAACAGCAGCTCAGACCAAGCTCAGCATCAGGCAGGCTTGTGAAGGCTCTCTCACCACTGACCTGCTGTCCGAACACACAAACACACACTCACACACACACTCACACACACACACACACACACACACACACACACACACACACACACACACACACACACAGAGACAGCCGGCTACTCTGCATGATGTAACACCTGTGTGTGTCTCAGTGAGAGAGCAGATACAGACAGTGATAGTGCTGAGGTCATGAGGTTGTGTTTCTGTCTGGACTGTGGGAGCTGAGCTTGGGTCATCTGTGCCAACAGTGTGTGTGTGTGTGTGAGAGAGAGAGTGTGTGTGTGTGACAGAGTGTGTGTGTGCATGCTCCGGGGCAGGGTAAAGACAGGTGCTAAGCACAGCACGGTGCTCGTTCCTTTCATTGGCCTCTCTCTCGTTACAGCCTCTGTACCGTTGTGCAAGAATTGCATTATTCCAACGGCGAGACCCAGGGACTATGGCTTCACCCAGTTGTACCCAGCAGGACTGACTCCAAACGTCCCGGCCGATTTGGATCTCCGAGCAGCCTCCCTCTGCTCCCACAGCCGGACCCATAGGACCTCCTGCTCAGACACGAGCAACTTGCCAAGTCTCGGAAAGACTGACCGATGTGGACACGAGGGATACGCGTTATATCATTGCAATTGTGACACTCATTCCTGCTTTATCCTTCCATCCACTCTAACCGCTCGCCATGACTAGCCCCACACCTGCTCTGTGCCCCCTGCATTCCCACCTTCCACCGCACCCCTTTGCCCACTCGCTCCTGCACCTCTATGCCACCAGATGCCAACACACCTACCCCCACCGCTCCGTGCCCCCTCCCCCGCCAGCCAAAGCACGCGGCATCCGCTCACCCAACCGGCACATACCCCCAGGCTTCCCGCCACACCCTTCCCCCCCGCCTCCGCCTGCCGCCCCTCCTTCCTTTCACGTTTCCGCCTGACGCCGAGGGATCCCTTCTCAAAGTTGCTTCACCTCCCCTTCATACCCCCCTAACCACGCCCCCAGCTATCCCCTACCCCCCCCCCTCCTGTGCCCTCCTCTCACCTCGCACCCCTACCCCCCGCATCTCACGTGCCCACCACCCTCTCCCTCGCTCTTGGCCTGCCTCTCATGCTTGGCCCTCCTCCCCCCCCGCCGCACCCCCCTACCCCCACTCCCTCTGTGCCCTGTCCCTCACCCCCCCCCCGCTCTCCGCCGCCCCTACCCCCCTGCTCTGCCCGTCCTAGATCGTAGGGGTTGGAAACCGTGGCCAGAGAGGGACATTGAGGAATTGCAGGAAAGACCAATACCAGTGAGCTAGCTCCTACTGGCAGCAGAGACGTACGAACGTTTCTTCCTGTCTCATCCCTCCTACAGACACAACTGAATGTCTTCCGACCGACCTGTCGTATGGCACACTACACAGCCTGCCAGAGAGTCCTCAACCAGGTCCACACACACACACACTCACTCACTCACTTACACAGCTCCACTCGACCCCACACACTCACACACTCAACAACTCACTTCACTCACTCATACAGCCTTCACACACAATACGAGACACTCACTCACACACTTACACACTCACTCACACATTCACGCTCACACTCACACACTCACTTCCACACTCACGCATACACACTCACTTCCACACTCACTCACATACTCACGCGCAGGCATACACAGTCACGTACACGCACACTCTCTCGTACACGCACACACACACACACACACTCAGACACACACACACACACACACTCAGACACCCGCACGTTTTTCATTGTGTTCCGTGTGTGTTGTGCTCGTGTGCAGCAACTGACCAATCACATCCGTGAGACGCTGCCTGCGTTCCGCAGTCGTGTGCAGGCCCAGCTGCAGGTTCTGGGGCGCGAGGTGGAGGGGTACCGCCAGCACAGTCTGGACGACCCTACTCACAAGACCAAGGCTCTGCTGCAGTCAGTGCACACCTCTGTCTGTCTGTCTGTCGGTCTGTCTGTCGGTCGGTCTGTCTGTCTGTTGGTCTGTCTGTCGGTCAGTCTGTTGGCCAGTCTGTCAGCCTGTCTGTCTGTAACTTGGTCTGTCTGTCGGTCTGTCTGTCTGTCACTTGGTCTGTCTGTCTGTCTGTTGGTCTGTCGGTCTGTCGGTCTGTCTGTCTGTCTGTCTGTGAGTTCACCTACAGCTTGTGCGTAGCTAAGATACTGTCTGTGTGTGTGAGAGTGTGTGTGGGTGTGTATGTGTGCGTTTGTGTGTATTCGTGTATGTGCACGTATATGTGTGCGTGTGTGCGTTGGCGTGCGTGCAGGTTGATGCAGCATTTTGCGGTGGACTTTGAGAAGTGCATCGAGGGTTGTGGTGACCAGGTGAACACAGAGGAGCTGTCTGGAGGAGCCAGAATCAACCACATCTTCCACCAACACTTCCCCTCCAAACTGGCCCAGGTAAGAATGTACACCTTCAGTTCTTCTGTGTGTGTGTAAGAGTGTTTGTGTGTGTGTGAATGAGTGAGAGTGAGTGAGTGTGTGTGTGTGTGTGTGTGTGTGTAAGACAGACACTGATTTGCTCCCTTCTGACTCAGATGGAGTCTAATGAAATAGATTTACGCCGGGATATCACCTTCGCCATCAAGAACATCCACGGTATCAGGTGTGTTCTCGCTCTCTCTGACTCTCTCTCTCTCTCTCTGACTCTCTCTCTCTCTCTCTGACTCTCTCTCTCTCTGACTCACTCTCTCTGACTCTCTCTCTCTCTCTCTCTCTCTCTCTCTCTCTCTCTCTCTCTCTCTCTCTCTCTCTCTCTCTCTGACTCTCTCTCTATGTGTCTGTATGTTCTCTGTCTGACTCTCTCTCTCTCTGACTCTCTCTCTCTGTCTCTTTTTGACTCTGTCTTTGTCTTTCTCTCTCCCTTCTCTCTCCTCCCCCTCTCTCCTCCCTCTGTACAGGACAGGTCTGTTCACCCCAGACCAGGCCTTTGAGGCCATAGTGAAGAGACAGATTGTGACTCTGAAGGTTCCCTGCCTGACATGTGTTGACATGGTCATCCAGGAACTCCTCACCACTGTACGCCAGTGCACCCTCAGGGTACGGTCTGCCTGAGAGAGAGGCTGTGTGTGTGTGTGTGTGTGTGTGTGTGTGTGTGAGAGAGAGAGAGAGAGTATGTATGTGTGTGTGTGTGTGAGAGAGAGAGAGAGAGTATGTGTGTGTGTGTGTGTGTGTGTGAGAGCGTGTGTGTATGAGAGACAGAACGTGTGTGTAAAGGAGGGTGTATGAGTGGTTGTGTGTGTGTGTGTGTGTGAGAGATTGTGTGACGGAGTGTGTGTGTTTGTGAGGGAGTTTCTGTGTGTGTGTGTTTGTGAGGGAGTTTCTGTGTGTGTGTTGTTAGGGTGTTTCTGTGTGTGTGTTTGTGAGGGTGTTTCTGTGTGTGTGTTGTGAGGGTGTTTCTGTGTGTGTGTTTGTGAGGGTGTTTCTGTGTGTGTGTTGTTAGGGTGTTTCTGTGTGTGTGTGTTTGTGAGGGTGTTTCTGTGTGTGTGTGTGAGGGTGTTTCTGTGTGTGTGTTTGTGAGAGTGTGGGTGTGAAGATGTCTCTCAGTGTGGTGTCTCTTGTCTCTAGCTGGGCTCGTTTCCTAGGCTACAAGAGGAGACCGAGAACATGGTGACGTCACACATCAGAGAGAGAGAGAGCACAGCCAAAGACCAGGTCACAACCCAAACACTTCCTCCTTCTGCTGCCCTATCAGGGCCTGCTCCGTCACCGTGCGTGTGCGTGTGCGTGTGCGTGTGTGTGTGCGTGTGCGTTTGTGCGTGTGTGTGTGTGCTCTGCAGGTGCTGCTCCTCATTGATGTACAGTTAGCCTACATCAACACCAACCACGAGGACTTTGTAGGCTTTGCTAAGTGAGTGACCATTTTGTCTTTCTCTTTCTCTTCTCCATCTCTCTCTCCCTTCTCCATCTCTCTCTCCCTTCTCTGTCTCTCTCCCTTCTCCATCTCTCTCTCCCTTCTCCATCTCTCTCTCCCTTCTCTGTCTCTCTCCCTTCTCTGTCTCTCTCCCTTCTCTCTCTCTCTCCCTTCTCCATCTCTCTCTCCCTTCTCTCTCTCTCTCCCTTCTCCATCTCTCTCTCCCTTCTCTGTCTCTCTCCCTTCTCCATCTCTCTCTCCCTTCTCTGTCTCTCTCCCTTCTCCATCTCTCTCTCTCTAGATTTGTGTGTATTATGTGCATTTTTTAAGAAAAAAAAGTTTGTATAAATAAATAATTGTTTTACATGAGTAATAGTATCTTAGGGTTGAACGACTTATTGGGGGGTGAAAAAAGGCTAACGTGTGACTGCATCTCTGCCCTCTGGGCCCCCAGTGCCCAGAAACCTGCTCTTCCCTCCACCTCCAAGAAGAGTCCTGCAGGGAACCAGGTAAGACTTCCTCCTTCCTGGCTTGTTAGACGTCCTCTCTGATCTGAAACACTTGGATAGGCGAAAGCAGCTATGCATTTGAGATGTGTATTCTGTCCCAGGAAGGGAGGCTGGATGTTAAACGGGGCCAGTGGGCACGAAATAGAAGGGTTTTTGCTTTAAAAGACGTTCAGATTGCCGAGGAGTGTTAATGAAGAACAGACTCAGAACTGTAGTCTGAGTGGAGAGAGATGCTGGCTAACCTTGAACATCTCTCTCTGTGTCTCTCATTCTGTCTCTCTCCCTCTCTCTCTGTCTCTCTCTCTCTCTTCCCAGGGTGTGGTAGCTCGTCCCTTCAGTCTAATAGTATGAACCCAGTCTCTGTAAGCTCTCTCTCTCTCTCTCTGCCGCCCCCCCCCGTGTATCACAGGAGGTCAGAGTGTCTCTCTCTCTCTGTCTCTCTCTCTCTCTCTCTGCCTCTCTCTTTCTCTCTCTCTCTGCCTCTCTCTCTCTCTCTTTATATATATCTCTCTCTCTCTCTCTCTCTCTGCAGACTACAGCTGCCGTCCTTCTCTGTGGAATCTGTTACTCACTCACTCACACACTCACTGACTCACTCACACACACACACACACACACACACACACACACACACACACACACACACACACGCTGACTCACTCACACTCACACACACACTCACACGCAGGCACACACTCACACACTCACTGACTCACATACTCACTGACTCTCTCTCTCTCACACACATACACACACATACACACACACACACACACATGCTGTCACATACCCCTCCTCTTACTCATGCTCATTCCTCCCTCTGTGCAGAGAGGATCTGTGTTGTAGGTTTTCCAGCCTTTAACCTCCTACCTCTCCACAGCTCCACCACTGTGTCCTGGCTGCCTACACATGCAGGGAGTGTGTGTCTGTGTGTGTGTGTGTCTGTGTGTGTGTGTGTGTCTCTATCGCTGTGCCCCCCCCTCCTCATCCTATATTCCTTCTCTCTTTCATTCAGGGTCCAAATCTGTCCTTTTTTTAGCCCAAAGCTGCACCCCCCTCTCTCTTCCTCTTTTCTCTCTTCTTCCCTTCTCTCTTCCTCTCCTCTCTCTTCCTCTCCTCTCTCTTCCTCCCCTTCTCTCTCCCCCCTCTCTCCCCTCTCTCTCCCCCCTCTCTCCCTCCGTGTGAATGGCCAGTGTTTGATGTGCTTTTTCTCAGTTCCACGGTAGGTTTCTTGACGCTGGACATCTGATTTCCATTTGCTCTTTCAAGCTTAATAATGGCCGTGCATGCCTCTCTTTCCCTCTCTCTCTCTCTCTGTCTCTCTCTGTCACTCTCTCTCTCTCTCTCTCTCTGTCTCTCTCTCTCTGTCTCTCTCTCTCTGTCTCTCACTCTCTGTCTCTCTCTCTCTCCCCCTCTCTCTCTCTCTCTCTCTCTCTGTCTCTCTCTCTCCCCCTCTCTCTCTCTCTCTCTCTCTGTCTTGATCTCTCTCTTCACCGGGGATAATTCACTCTCACTCGTGTAGTTTTCACTGATATGGACTGTAAAATAAATCTGTACTTGTAGCCACTCAAAAACACGTGAAAACACAACCAGCACAGCTGTTTTGTGAGTGAGTTATCCTTCTTCCTTCCATACTGAGTATAAACCCTCTCTCGTTCACCTACGACCTGACCCCTGACCCCTGACCTCTGAACCTGCAGGTCATCAGGAAGGGCTGGCTGACCATCAACAACATCAGCATCATCAAGGGCGGAGCCAAAGAGTACTGGTTTGTTCTGACCGCTGAGACCCTGTCCTGGTTCAAGGATGACGAGGTGAGCCCAGAGCCGACCCTTACAGATCGATTAGTCGGGTCTGATGGATTGAATGAGTCACCATGTCTTTTAATGCTTTTGGTGTTGCACTGACTTTGTAGCAGCAATACACACACACATACACACACACACACACACACACACACACACACACTGTAGATGCAGGAGAACACACACCAAACTCTAAAAACCAACCAACACTTTTTTTAATTAACTTGCACGTCTCTCAAGTGTGACACGAAACAGATATCGACCACGGTTCCATCGAACCCACCCAACATCCCCCGAACCAATCAAATTCATTTTAGCGGTCTCTTCTTTTTCCGTCCGACGCGCCTGATTGGTTGACGGCGCTGTCTGTCAGCTGGGCTGCCATCTGTCTGCCTGTCTGTGCCTGCTGTACAGGAGCAGATGGTCTGCACAGCAAGTGTAGACAGGCAGACACACCACAACAGTCGTAGCCTATCGCCTTGCTGCTCGCCGATGACGTCACAAACAGGAAGTGCCCAAGGAAGGGGAGGGGATATGACAGGAAGGAGCTGGTGTTAAGAGGATAAAACATAGACCCCATTAAAACGAGCTTGTGAGTGAACAGGAGACCGGATGGGAGCTACTTTGTTAAAGCTCTAGCTAGCAGAAAGTGGGACGTCCAGCTTGTCTATACAGAGACGTGGAGACACATGTCTCTGTTACAGACACCTTGTTTTCTTTCTCTGGTCCTGCACCTGGTAGATCCACTAACCCCCCCACCACCACACCCTTCCCCTCTCAGTCCTCCCTCCCTCCCTCTGCTGGTCCCCCCTCTCTCCCTCCCTCCCTCTCTCTCCTGGTCCTCCCTCCCTCCCTCTCTCTCCTGGTCCTCCTTCCCTCTCCTGGTCCTCCCTCCCTCTCCTGGTCCTCCCTCCATTTCCTGGTCCTCCCT
>BROE01000028.1:3008132-3015632 GCA_036571765.1 Plecoglossus altivelis
CCCCCCCCCCCCCAACTTAGCTCCCCTTCCTCCACTTCCTGTCCCCCCCTCCCTCTCCTCCCCCCTCCCTCTCAGAATCCCCTCCCCCCCTGACCTGTGATAGTCATTTCATCTTTCAAACGGTTCCACACCAGTAAATAGGATCCAGCACACAGTCCAACACTAACCAGGTCTGCATTCCTGCTCTGTTCTGTCCCACGACTGCAACATGTAGTCTGAGGAATAACAGGCTCAATCTACACACCCCTGGACTGTAGCATAGGTGTGTATGTGTGTGTGTGTGTGTGTATGTGTGTGTGTGTGTGTATGTGTGTGTTAGGCCTGTTCCCTATCTCACAGCCATCAGTCTAGAGGAGGAGAGAGACAGGAGAGAGAGGAGAGGAGGGGGGAGACAGGGGAGGAGAGAGACAGGAGAGGAGAGGAAGGGGAAGACAGGAGAGAGGAGAGGAGGGGGGAGACAGGGGAGAGAGGAGAGGAGGGGGGAGACAGGGGAGAGAGGAGAGGAGGGGGGAGACAGCCATCAGTCTACAGGGAGTGAAACTGTCTCTGATGTACGGTCCTGCAATGACCACCCTGACACCACACACACACACAACACACAACACACAACCCACACACACAACACAAACACACACAACACACACACACACACACACACATCTGGTTGCCGCTCGGCTTGTCTCCCCCGGTGATCGTCCAGCTCTCTTGGTGTTTACCTGCCGCCCCGCCCTGCCTCTTGCTAAGCCCTCAACACACGAACCCTCTGCCCCCGACGATGTCACCCTGCCTCGCTAAGCAACCAGTCAGGGTGACTGCTACTGTACAGGCGAACCATGGCTACGCTCAACATCTGGTTCACTTCACACACACACACACACACACACCGGTCCACACCCAGAACTCAGGCCTTTTACACTGTTACAACTGGAATGTGCTGTATGGTACTAAATAACTGCTACGAAACAGACCCATAACACCAACACATAGTGGAGTCCCTCAACACAGTCCCTGTACACAGTCCCTCAACACAGTCCCTGTACATGGTCACAGACGAGGTAACAGCAAGAGAGAGCAGGCAGCGAGAGTTAGACCAACACAAACAAGCCCAGCTAGACACGCTTCAACATCATGCATGCATACCGTAGGTGCACTTTGAGCTGCGTGAGAGTGTGTGTGTGTGTGTCTTCAGACACTGAAGCGCTTCCTTGCACAGTCTAACCAATGTGCAGACTACTGTACACCAGTAAGAACCTGAACAGGTAGTCTGAACACTGGGAAGACGGAACAGGACTCTCTCGCTCGCTCACTCGCTCGTCCCTCGTCCTCCGGTCTGTTTCTGTCTCCGTCTGTCCGTCTGTCCGTCCCCGGTGGTGAGGTGGAGCAAAGTCACGGGCTCCTGGCTTGTCCTGCTCTTCTGTGGCTGGGTGAGAGGTTACACACTCTCACACTCTCACACACACTCGCACACACACACACTCTCGCACACACACACACACACACCGCCGTCCTTGTCCCTCGGTGAGTCCTGGTTAGGTCCGAGCAGTGTGTGTGTGTGTGTGTGTGTGTATATGTGTGTGCGTGTGTGTGTGGTGTCCGGGGCGCACTGTAGAAGCAGAGTATCCAGCCTTGACGTGGCACATACACTCATCCGACTGGAGACCAGCCCCTGCATTTAGGCAAGGCGGGAAGAGAGAGCGAGAAGGAGAGAGAGAGAGAGAGAGAGCGAGAAGGAGAGAGCGAGAAGGAGAGAGCGACAGAGGGAGAGAGACAGAGAGAGAGAGAGACAGAGAGAGAGACAGAGGGAGAGAGAGAGAGACAGAGGGAGAGAGAGAGAGACAGACTGCAGACAAGAAGACAGAGCGAGTCCCTGAAGTCACAGTGGTACCGATGATAAGAGAGAGAGGAGACCCAGGAGGTTCGAGAGAGAACGCACAGAAAGGGAGAGAAGAAAGCGGGAAGAGAAGCAAGAAGCAGAGAGAAGAGGAAGACCACCAGAGACGAGAGACCAGAGACAGAGAGAGTGTGACGGAGACACCCAGACGAAGAGCATGAGAGAAAGACAGAACGAGAGAGAGGACGAGAGAGAGAACCTGGGGGAAGACAGCGCAGCAGAGACACTCCAGAGAAAAGAGAGACGAGAGAAGGAGAGATCCGAGCGAGAGACACAGAGAAGGAGACAGAGAGAGAGAGAGTTGGGGGGGAGAGAGAGGGAGTATGTTAGAGAGGAGAGAGAGAGAGTAGACAGAGAGGGAGAGAGAGACACAGACACAGAGAGAGAGGGGGGCAGGAGACATGGGGGAGACGGGGGAGAGAGAAGAAGACGAGGAGAGAGAGAGAGAGAAGGCTAGGGAGGGACTCAGACACCATATAAGGGTTGATGGGACCCGTGGGGAATCAACTTTGGAGTGGTCTGCAGTTTCTCTCCACTTCTTCCTCTTGCTGTTCCTCTCTTTCTCTCTCTCTCTCTGATCCTCTCTCTCTCTCTCCTGTCTGTATCTTCTCTCTCCTGCCTGTCTCTAATTTTTTCTCCCTTCTCTCTCTCTCCTCGTCTCTCTCTCTCTCTCCCCTCTTCTCCTCTTCCCTCTCTCTCTCTCCTCCTCTCGAAGTTCTCTCGCTCAGGTTCCCCCCTGTTCGCTTCCAAACTCACCTCCCTCTTTCGACAAGCTGCTCCGTCTGCCCTCGGCTTCACGTCTCGTCAAGAGTTCCTTCTCCCGTTCTCACCCAACCCCAACCCGCTCCTCTCTCTCCTTACATCCTCTCTGCTTCTCGCTCGCTCCCTCGCTTGCCCTCTCTCCCTCTAAAGTGGTACCAGATGTGTCTGTCGGAGCGGCCAGGCTCGGCCTGTCATTTTTTTCAGCCTCTGTAACAGGAAGTGGGCCCCTCTGGAAAGAGAGAGAGAGAGAGAGAGAGAGAGAGACAGAAGAGATGAGGAGACGACGAGAGAGATGAGAGAGATGGAGAGGAGAGAGAGGAGGAAACCTAAGGGAGAGAGGAGGGCGAGAGAGGGGAGAGAGGTGGAGGAATCGAGAGATGGAGGAATCGAGGGATGGACGACGGCCACAGTGGAATGGAGAGGAATGGGAGGGAGGGAGGAGTCAAGGGAGAGGTGGAGAGGGAGAGGGAGGAGGGAGAGGAGAGAGAGGGGAGAGAGGGGGAGACCAGGCGGAAATGGAAAGAAAGGAAAGGAGATACGTTGGCAGGGAGACCGAACTCAGTGCTGCTCTCACACCTCGATCACACACTCTCTCTCTCTCTCTCTCTCTCTCACACACACACACACACACACTCTCTCTCTCACACACATATTCTCTCATACAGCTCCCTGCTTTAACCTTCTCTTTTTCTGTCCTCCAGAATCTCAGCTTCCATCATGCCTTGCATTGTGCCTCTGTCCCTCTATCCAGGTTGTCTCCTCTGTCTCCTCAGTCCCTCGCTCCCTCTCTCTCCTCTGTCCCTCTCTCTCCTCTGTCCCTCTTGCTCCCTCTCTCTCCTCCGTCCCTCTCGCTCCCTCTCTCTCCTCTGTCCCTCTCTCCTTCTCTCTCCTCTGTCCCTCTCTCCTTCTCTCTCCTTCTCTCTCCTCTGTCCCTCTCTCTCCTCTGTCCCTCTCTCCCTCTCTCTCCTCTGTCCCTCTCTCTCCTCTGTCCCTCTCTCTCCTCCGTCCCTCTCCTCAGTCCCTAGCTCCCTCTCTCTCCTCTGTCCCTCTCTCCTTCTCTCTCCTCTGTCCCTCTCTCCTTCTCTCTCCTTCTCTCTCCTCTGTCCCTCTCTCCCTCTCTCTCCTCTGTCCCTCTCTCTCCTCTGTTCCTCTCTCTCCTCCGTCCCTCTCCTCAGTCCCTAGCTCCCTCTCTCTCCTGCTCGTCCACCAGCTCCTCCATGGCTCTGGAGTTTAAGCTGTTCCTAGGGTGGAGCTCCCCTCCTAGAGGGGGGAGAGGGGAAAGGGGGGGAAGGGGAGTGAGGGGAGAGGGGGGCTCCCCTCCTGGAGGGGGGGAAAGGGGGGTAAGGGGAGAGGGGGCTTCTCTCCTGGACAAAAAGTTGTGTTTCAGAACTTCAGTCTGAGTAATGACTTTCACATGGTGGCATGGCTTCTCTCTCTCTCTTTCTCTCTCTCTCTCTGTCCTTGTTCCCCTCTCACCCCTCTCTTCTCCCTCTATTCCCCCTCTCTTCTCTCCCCTCTCTCCTCTGTCTTCCCTCCCTGGTTCTCTCCTCTATCTCTCTGTCTCTCTGTCTCTGTCTGTCTGTCTGTCTGTTTGTCTGTCTGTCGGTGTCTCTGCCTCTCTCTCTCTCCCTCTCTCTCCCTCTCTCTCTCTTTCTATCTTCTGCCTTTCTCCTATTTTTCTCTTTCCCCGCCTTGCTCTTTTTCACTATTTTCACTTTCTCCTTTCCCTCTGTCTTTCTGTTTTCTGTTCTGTCTCTCCCCTCTCTCTCTCCTGTTAGCATGGCTGAGTTGTGCTCCACACACTGATAAAGGCTGCAGACCTTCACATGTCCTCATCGTTTCTACACACCTCCCTCTCCTCCCCCCTCCTCTCTCCTCCCCCTCCCCTCCCCTCTCCTCACCCCTCCTCCCCCTCTCCTTGGGTTAGGGTCCTCTTATCTCTCTCACAGCTCCAGAGGGTCTTTTTGCTGCCTGGGACTGGCTGTGTGCTACTTGGCCTTCTTATAAACACATCGAACCTCTGTCTTTGACCTCCCTCCCCTCCCTCCCTCCCTCCCTCCAGGAGAAGGAGAGGAAATACATCCTTTCTCTGGATAACCTGCGGCTCAGAGATGTGGAGAAGAGCTTCCTGTCCAGCAGACACGCTTGTGCCATCTACAACACGGAACAGAGGTGTGGACGCTCTGTGTGTGTGTGTGTGTGTGTGTGGCCGCTCTGTGTGTGTCTGTGGACGCTCTGTGTGTGTGTGTGTGTGTGTGTGGACGCTCTGTGTGTGGACACTTTGTGTGTGTGTGTGGACGCTCTGTGTGTGTGTGTGTGTGTGTGTGGGCCTGACTGTGTTTATGTATGTGTGGGCCTGACTGTGTCTGTGTGTGTGTGTGAGGGCCTGACTGTGTGTGTGTGTTGGCATGGCTGTGTGTGTATCCATGGCTGTGAGTCTTTGAATGTGGCAGTGCTGGACAGAGAGTCTGGGGAGGGGGGGTGATAAGGGTGGAGGGAGGTGGGAGGGGTTAAGGATGAGGGTGTGGGAGGGAGGTGAGGGTGGGGGGAGGTGAGGGGGGACAGGATGACGAGCGAAGGGTTACCCTCCCCCTGACCCCACAATCTGACCTCTCACTGGTGGAGAGACAAGGCACGTCGTTATCTGGTGTGTGAGTGTGTGTGTGTGTGTGTGTGTGTGTGTGTGTGTGTGAGAGAGCAGTAGTGTGTGTGGGCCCACCTGATTGAACTGGAGCATGTGGAGTTTGTTTATAATTTTCTGAGCTATGTTATGAGATTGGACTGTGTGTGTGTGTGTGTGTGTGTTTGTAAGAGAGAGAGAGAGAGCAGTAGTGTGTGTGTGAGAGAGAGCGAGCAGTTGTGTGTGTGAGAGAGAGTGTGTATGTGAGAGAGAGAGTGTGTGTGTGTGTGAGACAGTGTGTATGTGAGAGAGAGAGAGTGTGTGTGTGAGTGGACCACAGTGGACTGTCAGAGGACTCATCATTAAGCAGCTAATCAAAGCCAGAGCTGCTGGATCTGAGAAGAGGCCACTCTTGTTTGGAAAGAATTCCTCCCCTCGCCACAAGAAGGAGGGAGACAGGGAGGGGAGAGCGGGAAGGGTGGGGGAGAGAGAGACTTCCATACAGAGGAAGAGGGGGAGGGAAAGGGGGGAGAGAGAAAGGGGGGAGAGAAAGAGGGAGAGAGAGAGGGGGGAGAGAGAGGATCAGAACTATCAGCCAGGAATGTGTCAAAGGGTGTCCTCCTGTTGCCCCCCCCTCCCCCACTGTCACCCCCCTTTCCCCCCTTGTTGCCCCCCCTTTCCCCCCTTGTTGCCCCCCCTTTCCCCCCTGTTCCTCGTGCTGTGTGTGTGCGCGAATGTTTGCGTGTGTGTCTGTGGCAGCCATTCTATATTCTGCTGCGGTGGTTGTATTCCTGTCTGACAGTAATAAAAAACTGTAGGAAACTCCCTAAATCTGACGCAGCCAGAGGTCTGATCTACTGGAGATGAGAGAACAGAACAGAGACAAGGAGAGAGGGGGGAGGAGAAGGAGAGGGAGGGGAGGGGGAGAGAGGAGAGGGAGCGGAGGGGAGGGAGGGACCGGAGGGGAGGGAGGGAGCGGAGGGGAGGGGGAGAGAGGAGAGGGGAAGGGAGGGTAGGAGAGCAGAGGGGAGGTGAGGAGAGGGGAGGAGAAGAGATGAGAGGCGAGGAGAGGGAAGAGAGGGGGAGAAAAAGAGGGAGGGTATAAGGAGATGGCGGGGTAGAGGAGAGGAGAAAAGGAGGGATGGGGAGAGGAGAAGTGAGGGGAGAAATGGAGGGAAAAACGTAGTGGAGGGGAGATTGAATGGTCACAATCTAGTAAAGGGTTGAACTGGATGGAGGTAGAGACAAAGAGAGAGAGAGGGATGAGAACATTGACGTTCTCAATCGAACATAATTACAGGCGTACCTGTAACTCTCTGACTAGCTAATCAACTCCAGAGTAGTGTTGCTCTACTTAAATGACCCTCGCACACACACACACACACACTCACACACACACACACACAAACACACACAAACACACACACACGCATGCAACAACTGTGGTTTTGAAAACGTGAGAGGGGAGAAACAAAGGGAGTAGAGGAACAGCGAAGTGATTAAAGGCAATGTTTACCAGATGGGCCTCGGCTCGCTCCAGATTCCTGTCTCTCTGTGAATCACAGCGGCGCCTAGAGGATGGAGAGACGAGGGGGAGGCGGGGGAGGGGGGAGGAGGGGGGAGGGAGGGAGGGGAGGCAGACAGCAGGGTTGAGGGGAGGACGTGTTTTTGAGATGGTGTAAAGCGATAGAAGACCGCTGATTGAGAAAGGAAGCAATCGAGTGTCACCGTTCGGGCGCATGCCAACCGGAGAGGATGGCAGAGACTGGGAGACGTAGTTTTAACAGGCCTGTGGCTGTGTTCAAATGAATTGGCAGGAACGTGTACAAGGACTACAGGTACCTGGAGCTGGTGTTTGGCTCCCAGGAGGAGCTGGACAGCTGGAAGGCTTCGCTGCTGAGGGCTGGAGTCTACCCTGAGAATGTCACCGTGCGTACCCAAACACTGAACTTTGACCCCCAAATCTCACCCTATCAGCCCTCTTCTCTCCCTTCCTAGGAGAGTCAATCACCCCCCTTCCTGCCCCTCCCTCCCCCTTTTCTCCCCCTCCCTCCTTTCTCCCCCTCCCTCTCCCCTTCTTTCCCCCATCCTTCCCTCTCCCTCACCCCTTCTTCTCCTCTTTCTTCCCTCTCCCTCCCCTCCCTCCCTTCCTCCCCTCCCCTCCTCCCTCTCTCCCTTCTCTGCATGTCCTCTGATACAATTCAGCAACTCAAACTACTTTTATTGG
>BROE01000028.1:3022237-3034737 GCA_036571765.1 Plecoglossus altivelis
GTGGCCCCCAGCTCCACCCTCCTCCTGGGTGTAACGTGGCCCCCAGCTCCACCCTCCTCCTGGGTGTAACATGGCCCCCAGCTCCACCCTCCTCCTGGGTGTAACATGGCCCCCAGCTCCACCCTCCTCCTGGGAATCCCCCAGAAGACACATTGAAACAGCTTTGGCCTCGTGCCTGTTTTGTACAGAGCGCAAATGTCTAGAAATGCAGTCATACCACTTTCCTTTTCTTTCATACATACACTGGCCTCACCACAAGTGTCCTTTCTCTGTGTAAATATGTGTGTAAATATGTGTAAATACACAAAAAAGGGGACAACGCTGTTTTCACAGTTTTTGAATAAATGTTACTATTTTCAAACGTTTTTTTTTTCCCCCAACGGCCAGAGTGCTACCAGGTGTTTTTGTAATGAGATTGAGAGATTGATGAGATTTGAAGTGACTTCGACAGAACCGCTAACTTTGCACAAACACATTCATGTGCTTTTGTTGCAGCGGAGAAACGAGAACGTTCTAACTTAAACATGAATGTTTTTGTAACAGCGAAGGGCGACTTGTTCAAATGGCCGTAGTTCTGTAACAACTCTAAGCGGCAGAATCTCTCTGTTTCTACTGGAAGTCGCGTCAAGGCCTGGATGCGGACACTGAGCTCTGGGACGGGGAACTGACGGTAAGTCGCCACCTGGTGGACAACTCACAACACTGCACATTACAATCCACAGTTTTACAGTGAAATATTCATGTTTTATCCGGTGAAGGTCGTGAATGACACGATGTTGTTCATGATCAGTAGCACCCTGTTAAAAAAAGACGATGTATAGATATCTAGTCAGGCCACCTGCCTTTGTGACCAGTTTGTCGGTGATTAAACAGACGCGGTGTAATTTGGTAGAATAAATAAATGTCTTTATTGTCACAAGACATACAAAAACACCCCAGTCGTAACCATGTTGAAACATTCTGTAAACAACTTTCATTATGTCAGAGCCCTTATTTACCACACACATCACATAGACATTAGCACTGATCAGGTTAGAGTAAAACATGGAGTAAAAGCTTAGGATACAGGCAGCTAAGTGCATCATTTCCTGTTCTGCCTGACTTCCTGTCGTAGATAGTGGAGTGTTCTCTTACATCCTCAGAGGGGTTGACCCTGTGCATGTGTGTGTGTCAGTGAGTGTGTATGTATGTGTGTCAGAGTGTGTATGAATGTGTGTCAGTGAGTGTGTGTGTGTGTGTACGTGTGTGTCAGTCAGTGAGTGTGTGTCAGTGTGTGTGCGTGAGTGTATGTCAGTGAGTGTGTGTGTGTCAGTGAGTGTGTGTGTCAGTGTGTGTGTGTGTGTATGTATGTATGTATGTATGTGTGTGTGTGTGTGTGTGCGTGTGTCAGTATGAGTGTGTGTGTGTATGTGTGTGTGTCTGTGTGAGTGTGTGTGTATGTCAGTGAGTGTGTATGTCATTGAGTGTGAGTGTGAGTGTGTGTGTGTCTGTGTGTGTATGTCAGTGAGTGTGTGTGTATGTCAGTGAGTATGTCAGTGTGCGTGTATGTGTATGTCAGTGTGTGTGTGTGTATCAGTGAGTGAGTGTGTATGTGTATGTGTGTGTGTGTGTGTGTATGTGTGTGTCTGTCAGTGAGTGAGTGAGTGTGTGTGTATGTCAGTGAGTATGTCAGTGAGTGTGTGTGTATCAGTGCAGGAAGCGACTGAGGTCTTCCCGTATCTCCGCCTCGTCCCAGGGTCCCTGGATGTTGTCTTTGTGTCTCTGCAACCTGACCAACAGCAGGGGGCAGCCTAGAGTCACCCCTCCCAGAGCCACAGCCAGCAGGCCTGCCCCGCCCGGCCACAGCGCCCCTAACGCCCCCACCCCGCCCACGCACACGCCCACGCACACCCCAGCGAACCCCCCCGTCGTCCTCTCCCTCACCCTCTGCAGGAGGCAGGGCCACAGGGCGAACACAAGCAGAGCACAGCTCAGCATAGCGAAGGTGTGGAGGGCCCCTGGGAGCCTAGAAGCCAAACACACGGAGCCGAACAGGGCGGCGTTCAGGGCCAGGCTACTGGGAGGGGAGGGCTGGGCGTAGCGGAACGCCACTAGATGAGCCAGCAGCATGAGAGAAGACATGGCGTACACCGTGTCGGTACTGACCGACTCCGTCAACGTCTTCAGCACCGGGGAGAATCCGAACGTAAAGGACAGGAAGATGGCTGCGCTCTGGAGGTCTGCTAAACGCGTGCGAGGCTGCCCGCTCGATCGACCCCCCGGCCTCAGCGCTTGGTAGAGTCCGTAGCCCAGCAATGCACAGAGCAGGCAAGTCCAAAGCAGGGTGATGGGGGACAACAGACTCTGATCCATGTAGTACCACAGAGTGAGGAACAGAGACACACAGGATAGCTGCTGTCCTACTAGCAGAGCTTCCTTAACCACCGCCCAGTAGTGGTACTGTCGAATACCCACGTTCCTCCTTAACTCTTCCAAGAACCGACGGTCGACGTAGTTGTCCGGGAACGGCTGACGCTCCCATAAAACCTTCCGCCAAGGTACGTCCGGTCCCGCGGCAGTGCCAGACCCGCTGTCTGCCCCCATTACCTGGAGGAACAAGCGCGTTATGCGTGGATCTTATTATGAATATAGTTTACGTATATATCATTACAATATTACACCCGTCCCGACCCATAATCAAAATCATGTCCGGTCCGTCGCCTCAAACATGTCGCATCGCAATGTCTGTCTTTGCTTAGCTAGCTAAATCTGACGTTTCACAAGATAACTATTATTACCAATATCAATTCAGTCAAACAAGCTGGCGTCATTCAATACATATATTGTTGGCTTAGCATGTCCGAAACAGATACCTACCCAAGTAAGGATTTGGGGAGCTTCTGGCTGATAATATTACACCCGGATCATTTCTGAATACTTTTAGTTTCCCCGGAAGTTGTGCTGGAAGCTGTTAATAACTACACTGCCCTCTGCTGGACAGATTATAAAACACAGGTTGACACGTTCCTTACATCCACCTGTTCATCTCTCCCCCCTTACAGCCACAATCACGTAAGTAAAAGGAAATGAAACACGCAAACACTTGACATCCTTTTATTTACACGTTTATAACTACAGAATATTCATTTCAGATAAATATCCCAGAATATCCCATTTTTGTTCCATGAGGTTAGTTGGGGCGCTCTATCGAAAGTGACTTGCCTGCGGTTAAATTCACTTCGCAGCCGACAGAAATACTCGGTCAACCAGGTGATATTTGTTCTATTCAATGTATTGACCTATTGTGCCGTCGAAGATGGTTCGTTAGAGCACCTTAACACAGTGAGCGGGTCAGCTGAAATGGTGCCTCTTAAAGATGGGTTTCTCGCTCTATAATACAAAAGGAAAAGTTGAGAAAAACACGTTTTGCGTCTGTACGGTTCCAAACAATGATTATTCCTGTATGTCCCCACTGTAGCCTATCCGTTGCTAACACTAAACTGTAGCGACCGGCCCACCCGCAACAGCTAGATTCTATCGTTTCATCTTCTTGACCGCAAAAAGTCTGAGTCTGAGCGAAGAGGAATATGAAACTGCTAAAACATATCTGATTGACTTTTGTCGCACTATCAATTGAATCACGTTATGTTTTGTTTCGCAGGCTCGAACACTTCAGTTTTCCAACAGCAGGTGGCGATATAGTTCCACTCACCCCAGCAGTATACCAAGAGTCTAAGATGAAGAACAAAATCACCCTACAACCCTCCTTCCCCAGCCAAGAGCCTTAGTAAGTACCACAGAAAACCACAGTGTGTGAAAAGCCCAGAACCTACAGACCAACTTCCTGTTTAATACAAACGTCACCAAAGAGCCAATATGTAGTTCAAAAGGCGCGCGTCACAAACACTAAACACTCCAAACCGAGTGGGTCGAGACCGTCTCCATGGAGACTGGCTGTGATGCAGGGGTGGGGGAAGACTGAACTAGGCAGCTGTCACTGCAGGCAGGCAGGCAGGCAGGCAGGCAGGCAGACAGACAGGCAGGCAGGCAGACAGGCAGGAAGACAGACAGGAAGGCAGACAGACAGATAGGGAGGCAGTCAGGAAGACAGACAGGAAGGCAGACAGACAGATAGGGAGGCACCATCTCTCTGCTGGCTGACAAGGGTAAAGGAAACCTGTGCCTCCTGTCAGCCCAGCATGGTGTGGGGGCTGGGTGAGAACTAGGCAGGGGCTGGAAGAAGGCTAGGCAGGGGCTGGAAGAAGGCTAGGCAGGGGCTGGAAGAAGGCTAGGCAGGGGCTGGAAGAAGGCTAGGCAGGGGCTGTGTGAGGGCTGTGTGAGGGCCAGGCAGGGGCTGTGGGCATGTCTGTCAGTTAGATATGAGGAGAGTAGGAGTGACTTAGAGGATGAGAATAGGCACTAACCTGCTGTGCTCTGCTGCAGAGAGCAGCACATGAAGCCTAGCATCACCAGAACACACCTGGTAACAGCAGGGAGAACAGGTGTGTGTGTGTGTGTGCGTGTTTGTTGGTGAGTGTGTGTGTGTTGGTGTGTGTGTGTGGCAGAAAGAGGGAAAGAGCGAATGATTTTGTCATGATTTGTGCGTGTGTGGCAACCCCTGTTCAGAGTCGCAGATTTGAAAGGCCACAGTTCTTGGAAAAGAATCGCATAGAAATCTCAATGAGACCTGTCAGTAACATGCACTCCTCTCTGTGGTGAACAGCTCCGTAACACGGCTCGGAACCACAGGGAGATAAGACGTAGAGAGCGAGAGAGCGAGGGAGAGAGGGAGAACGAGAGGGAGAGAGAGAAATGGAAAGAGGGAGCGTGAGAGAGCAAGAGAGGGAGCGAGAGAGAGCGAGAAAGAGAGAGAGCGAGAGAGAGTGTGATAGAGAGCGTGAGAGCGAGAGAGAGAGAGAGAGAGCAAGAGAGAGAGGGAGAGAGAGAGAGAAGTAACACAGGGGCCTCACTTCTCAGTGCCAGGAACACACAATTTCAAAAACACTCTTCCTTCATTGGTTGACTACTTTTAAGTTATTGCTAAAAACTGCCCGACAGCTAACTGCTCAAGGAACGGACTGCATGGGTTGTTCTGTCAGGCTCAGGTTAAAAAAATAATCTCTCTCTCTCTTGTCTTTACAGCAGATCTGAGGGCAAGCTCGCAGAGAGACCAGCAAGGAGACCAGCAGGGAGAGAGGAGGGGCCACTGGCCTTGCTGCCACAGATGGATGTTAGCAGATCAGGAGAGACATGGGCTGTGTCCTACTGAATGACAAGGTGATTGAACTACAGGAGGGGGAGAGATTGGGAGAGAGATATTGAGAGGGGGAGAGATTGGGAGAGAGATATATTAAGAGAGAGAGGGATAGATATTGAGAGAGAGATATTAAGAGAGATTGAGAGAGAGAGAGAGAGACGGATAGATATTGAGAGAGATTGAGAGAGAGGGATAGATAATGAGAGAGAATGAGGTATAGATATTGAAAGAGAACGAGGGAGAGATATTGAGAGAGAGATTGGGAAGAAGATATTGAGCAAGAGAGAGATATTAAGCAAGAGAAAGATATCGAGCGAGAGAGAGATATTGAGAGAGAGAGATTGGGAGAGAGAGAGATATTGAGCGAGAGAGAGATATTGGGAGAGAGAGAGAGAGAGAGATATTGAGAGTGTGATAATAACAGATGTTTATGTGCTTAACATCTACAGCAGGATCTTCACCATGACCTGTCCACCATGTCCACCCTGCTTCTGAGTGATTTGTGACGTCGCATCAAATGATCCCTGTCAGTCATGAGCCCCACCAGCGCCTCCACCAGTTCACCCAAGATGATTGGCTGGCTCTCTCCCCCAGGCCCCTCCCAGGGGGCAGGGTTACGTGGGGGTCACTCTCTTGTCTTCGAACAGCGAGCGGAGGAGGTACACCTGTACCCCCGACACCAGCACGATGACAGCCAGGCTGGTGCACGACCACATGTTGACCCGGTTGAAGTTGCTCTCCTGCAGGTTGCGGTCGCGGGCCTCGAAGGCCCGGAGGACTGTCTGGATCTGGAGGCTCTTCCCCAGACGGGCCTTCACACTGTTGATGGTGTCCTGGAGAGATGGAGGGAAGGGAGAGAGAGGGAAGGAGAGATGGAGGGAAGGGAGAGAGAGGGAAGGAGAGAAGGAGGGTGAGGAGAGGGAGGGGGGAGAGATGGAGGGAAGGAGAGAGAGAGGGAAGGAGAGATGGAGGGAAGGAGGAATAAAAGAGGGAGAGAAGACAGGGTAGAAGTCAGATTTCAGTCTGCATATGAAAGTGTATGAGGGTCATTAACATGTGCACGTGTACGACTGGATGCAAACAGAAGATTTGGACGTTTCAAACTGAATTTCGCAACATTCTGGTAGGCGGAACTTGGGAGAGCTGTGGGCGTGGCCTAACGGCTCTCAGACGAAAACACGGACAAAACGTTCTTCACAGTGCTGTTCTGTTCTCCAGAGTTGACCTGTAGCCTGTTTCATCGGACCATCCAGTCACACCATTCCGCCCAGGCCTAATCATGTGAGCTGGAACCGAACACCAGCCGGAGTGGGCCAGAGGGGAACCGAGCATGACTGTGGATCAACAAAAGCTTGTTCCTCCTGTGTGTTCCCTTGGGCTGGAACGCTACTTCCTCCTCAGATGCTGCTACTTCCTGCCCAGCGCTGGCTGAGGCCAGGAGACTGAATGTAAACACAAACACACTGTTCCCAAACACAATATCACCCTCACTGAAGGACAACATGGCTTTCATCAGGTTTGCATGCGTAGCCTTTCCGTTGGCCGTCATGGCAATTGTAGTCGCTGAGAAATGTTACTGAGTTGTTGCAGGTCATGTAGGCAAGCTGGTAGAGTGTGTGTCTGTGATGTGTGTGTGTGTCTGTGATGTGTGTGTGTGTGTCTGTGATGTGTGTGTGTGTGTCTGTGATGTGTGTGTGTCTGTGATGTGTGTGTGTGTCTGTGATGTGTGTGTGCGTGTGTGTGTGGTAGGCACTACACACTGTCACTAGGGTCAGTCTGACAGCAGCATGTCACCATGACAGCTGACATCCTGCCAGGCATTCTGATGTCAGAGGCAGCAGAGATCAGTCAAACATGCAGCAGCAACAACCTCAGTCACAACCTCAACCCCAGCCTCAGTCACAACCCCAGCCTCAGTCACAACCCCAGCCTCAGTCACAACCCCAGCCTCAGTCACAACCCCAGCCTCAGTCACAGCCTCAACCTCAGTCATAACCCCAGCCTCAGTCACAGCCTCAACCTCAGTCACAACCCCAGCCTCAGTCATAACCCCAGCCTCAGTCACAACCCCAGCCTCAGTCACAGCCTCAACCTCAGTCACAACCCCAGCCTCAGTCACAACCCCAACCTCAGCCTCAACCTCAGTCACAACCCCAGCCTCAGTCACAACCCCAACCTTAGCCTCTATCACAGCCCCAGCCTCTCACAACCCTGTCCTCAGTCACATCCCCAGCCTCTATCACAACATCAGACACAACCCCAGCCTCATATAGAACACTAGGACCAACTAGAACCTTGACAGGTGTCTAATGTAGAACACTAGGACCAACTAGAACCTTGACAGGTGTCTAATATAGAACACTAGGACCAACTTGAACCCTGACAGGTGTCTAATATGGAGCTGGTGCTGCTGTGGGGATGAGGTGAGGAGGTGTTTAGGAGGTGAGGAGGAGGAGGTGAGGGGGAGGTGGTGAGGAGGAGGAAGTGAGGAGGAGGAGGTGAGAAGGTGGAGGTGAGAAGGTGAGGAGGTAAGAAGGTGAGGAGGAGGTGAGGAGGAGGAGGTGAGGATGTGAGAAGGTGAGGGTGAGGAGGTGGAGGTGAGGAGGAGGAGGTGAGGAGGCCTCACCATGATGTCCTCCAGCTTCATGTCCAGCATGTCTGTCCCGTGGACGTACTCCTTCCACTCGTCTGTGTCCTCTCCCTCGTTCTCCATGTTGTCCAGGATCAGCTCAAAGAAGATGATCTTCTCCGACACGGAGCTGAACGTGTTGTCGAAGCAGAACATGTAGTCCCCGTCCTCTGTCTCAACCCTGGGGAAAAGGTCATAGGTCAACAACAGAACAAGAGAGTGTAGCGTGCGTTTGTGTGTGAGACACTTGTGTGTGTGTGTGTGAGACGTGTGTGTGTGTGTGTGTGTGTGTGAGACACTCGTGTGTGTGTGTGTGTTGATTGTGTGTGTGTGTGAGTGTGAGTGAGACACTCGTGTGTGTGTGTGTGTGTGAGTGTGAGTGAGACACTCGTGTGTGTGTGTGCGTGCGCGTGCAACACTTACGGGTGTGTGTGTGTGTGTGTGTGTGACACTCACGTGTGTACTCCGTCGGACTTGCGGTGGTCGCTGAAGAGGACCTGACTGGAGGGAGAGAAGATCTGGAAATCTACATCCAAGCCAGCTCCATCTAGCACCTGGTGAACACACACACACACGCGCACGCACACAGACACGCGCACGCACGCACAGACAGACACGGTTAAGATGGTCTGGATCGCATCACCAATAATCAAAGTCAGGCTGAGGTCTGATTGAAGTTCACCAGACAGTGAAGGGTAACGTTTAAGGAAACGATCTTTCTGCAGTTACACCATCCTTTATTTCTCAAGTGTGAAGGTCCGGATAAAGACATACTATTCTAGTCTCCTAAGCAAGAATATGAAATCCAGTCGTCTCCGTTTATTTCAAAACACACATTTCAGGAATTCGGCTGGCGCAACGTTGACTGGGGTTACGTTTCCGTCATGTTTCTAACCCGCATTGTTAGCCGATATCCTCAATTCAAGGATTAACAGTCACCTAGATGAGGTAGAGATAGTTTTAGACTAAACAACTTGAAAGTTTGAAGCGCTTCTAAGTTCGTGTGTCCTTGAGGAAGTGATAACGTTGGAGTATGGCCCAGTGAGGACATACCGTAGCGTAGGAGTCATCAAAAACGTAGCATGTTGTGGTTATTAGTTCAATTACACCGCCGGTTACGCACATATGCATTTTGCACTGACACGTAAAATAGTCACAATGTCTATAGACGTTTGATATATTTCCGGATAACAGATCAACATTTGAAATGTGGTTGAACTGGACGAACAACCTTGGTCCTTAAACAGGAATCGTAAAAGCCAAATTAGCTCACCATCTCATGTGGCTAACTAGGCTATTTGTACTCCAAAACCGTAGAGAACTGTCATAAGATCTTCTTTGCCTGTTGCTCTTTAAAACAATCTCCACATTCAATTAAAGGTTGGGTACAGGATATCTGTCATTCTAAGTTATTTTACCTGGTATTCTATCTCAAGAGATGCGTCTTGTTTCATGGTCTGGAAGAAGCACTCTCTTCGCCCAGCGGGTAGAGTAAACGTAAAGTCGCTGTCCAGCGATTGAGAAAACGCAGCGACGAGAAATCTCTCTGTCACAGTCAGAGATAACAGAAGGAAGAAGACGTTGACCACTTCCATGGTCAGTCAGTGACTTGGCCCTCCTAGAACAGAGGCTACTATGTGGAATTGACTTGGTGTTTGTGCGCGAACGGAGAGCGCTCTTCAGTTGCCGTCAAAACTTCACTTTTTAGGGGGACAGCTCACCACTCGTGACATTAGGACCCCGCCTTTCGAAATTTACGCTCCCTTTAAATTAATAACGTTTGGTTTAGGACAACTTTTTGCATCAGTTTTGTTGTTGTAAGAAAATGCACGTTAGGGAACATGTTATGTATATTTTATGAAATAATTAGCGAGGTTTTCGATTCGGATCTACACATGAATATAAAGGCAATGTGAGGTCATATATTTGGAATGAACGTGTCGGCGAAATAAACAGTAACTACGTATAGACGTACTCAGCAAATATTTCCCTTGAGTTTGAGCCATATCAGGGTGATAAGAAGAAAATGCGATTACATTTGTGCAGGCATATTTCGGCAGAGTTTATAGTTGCATTCTGGGGAATGTAGTTAATGACGTTTGTGGTTCAACCAAACCTTTCCACAAACGCAAAAATTCGAATAGCTTTTTTTATACAGCGACTTTCCCATAATGATAGACACTGACGCTTTATAACCACACCTTCCAATTACTAGGACAATTTTGATATGTCAGTTTTTATACTGTGTATTAATATGTCATCTTTAAGCAAAAGAACATTATGTACTAGCCTTTCATTCTCATGTCTGAACCAGTTCTATACGTGTCAGTTTGACTTACGCTGTGATTACTCATCCTGAACTAACCAGAAAATTCATCAGTTGCGAAATGATTTGGGCCACTATGATAACACTTTCCACATTTTTTTAAATGTATTATTATCGGTTTTTCTTATCAGAAAGGTGACGCGTCTCACACAAGCGCTTCCAACTCAGCGGGGCTTTCGTTGACGTCACGGATCCTGGTCGCTAGCTGATATGATTGGTCGAGAGCGTCACAGCCCCGATCGTATTGGTCGAGAGAACAGCAGCAGCTGCGCTAAACCCCTGCGAGCTCGTGAGCTCAGTATAGCAGACGCGAGCGAGGAGAGCGGCAGAGTGGTCCGTACAATGAGCATTTTGTCCACTTCGAATATACTTTTCTCCAGTGCTACCCGCCCACTCGCGTTTTGTTATTTTTCCCCTTTAAACAGTGGTAATTCACATTTAAGCTCAACTTCGTATCTATCGTATTGACACGAGAGACTAGAAAAAATCCTCAAAAAAGCGAGGATGTTGGTCCCCGCGGGAAGATAATGAAGAGGTTGTGCGTTTTGTTGGTGTGCCTCATTGTAGCTCTGTGCTGGTAAGCCCAATATGGTCATACTTGTCACTGATTTTACTGCACACACACATAACGAACAGCAATGATATCCACACTAAATGTCCTAATTGCTCCGCTATTGATGTTGTTGAAGCAGCCGGATGCTGTTTTGACCCACATACGCAAGCATCGTTTTCTAGATGAAAAAGCTAACGTCGCTAGCAAGCTGGCTAACTAGCGGACTAGCATTGAGAGAGGGATGGATGTGCACCACAGCGATTCTCATCGCTTGTCAAAGCAGGATTTATTTCCCCTGCCCTTGGTATGGGTTTGGCAGTTCAGACGTGAAGGTTGTAAAACACGCGTCACGTAATACTAGCCGACCACCAATCCAGGCGAAATATTCCCTTTTACTTAAATCGACATGTCTGAAATGTACTTGGCGTGGGGTGGTGGTGGCGAATGATCTTAACCATCACACAGGTTTGGCAAGTTCGTTTTTCAAACACTTTCGTAGCGGTTGATTATCCTTACGCATGCCAGCATCGTGCATTCATCTCCGGGTGAATGTATTCTGCCTTATGGCAAACACAAACCGAACAGGTGGTGCATTAACTCGTGTGGCACTGACGCAGTAAAATACTTCGGTGAGAAGGTGATTACAGTCGCAGTATTATCCAGATAGTGACACAGTTGTCGGTCCATGCTGGCATTGTTACAGTAAGAGTTTGCTGTTTACTATGAGCCGCAATTAGTTGCTTAAGTGTTTCCGTGAAGCGTTATCTGTCAAGGATTTGCAAATGTATTCAATTTAAACTCATTTGGATGAGGTGTGGGATGTTGACAAATTCGCTCAGTAACACACATTTGAATCAGATTAGACGTGTACTTCACACTGTATTGATTTGTAATAGGTGTCTGGTTATTTCATCAGCATACAGTCCCATACTAAATCCGAAAGACTATTAACCCATTTAAAGTCAATATTCTTCATCCATTTGGCATTTTGGTCAGAACCACTAGCATCAAAACAATACATTTGAACAGGAAAATTCAATTGCATCCTGAATTGAATTTGGAAATTGTGAACGCCATGTTAGACCTCTCCACACAATTTAGAAAGTAGGTCAATAGACTGATCTCTCAGTTTCTAAAAGGATCCTACAGCATTTTTAAACTCGTGTTTTGTTAGTCTGGACTGGTGCGCTGTTCTGTTGTGGAGGGTTGATCTCAGAACGTTTGCAAAATAACCGAGATATGTTTGATTACTTTGATATTTGGATGTCAGTTCCAGTCCAGCCATAGAACCCTCTCCAGGTGGTCTTGTGTCTCGTAGAGGCGGACTAGAGAACCTGACGTTCTGCTACGACCCTTAGCCTCCAGCGAGGCCTTAGTCATCGTCATCCTAACCCCAGCCCCCTGTGGAATCCCCCTTGGAGGGGAACCGCAGCTGTGTAGAACCACAACCCTGTGGAACCCCACCTGGAGGGGACCCATCTCTGTGTAGAGGCAGACCTGCTGCCCAGGGGGCAGTGAGGGGGTTAACTGTATCTAAGAGCTGCATGTGGTGTGCCCTCTGTGGCCGGCCTCCCTGGCTGAACAAGGCCAGAGAGAGAGAGAGAGAGAGAGAGAGAGAGACACACTCACACAGACACAAGCAGCTGTAATGGCTGCAAAGCTGTTACATGTTCAGTGATGGAGTCTGAAGTCTCAGATCAAACTCATCACTGTAATCCACTCACTCACACGGGATGTACGAGGGAGATCACTCACT
>BROE01000028.1:3039737-3044873 GCA_036571765.1 Plecoglossus altivelis
TCCCTGAGAGCTGCCAGTCTGGACACACCAGGCAGACAGGCACACACTGCAGACACACACACACACACGCTGCAGACACACACACACACACTGCACACACACACACACACACACACCAGGCAGACAGGCACACACTGCGCACACACACACACACACTGCAGACAGGCACACACTGCACACGTAGACACACACACCAGGCAGATACACACACATTGCACACACACACACACACACACTGCAGACCCACACACACACACACACACACTGCAGACACACACTGCAGACACACACGCTGCAAACAGGTTCAGGGGTCTGATGCTGACTGAACTCTAACCCTGTCTACCCCCCCTCAGCCCATCCTGTTTTCCAGACTGGTGATCACAGTTTGAGTCCTGCTGCTCTAACTGGCTGGCTGCTCTAACAGGCTGGCTGCTCTAACAGACTGGCTGCTGCTCTAGCTAGCTGGCTGGCTGCTCTAACAGACTGGCTGCTGCTCTAGCTAGCTGGCTGGCTGCTGCTTTAGCTGGCTGCTCTAACAGACTGGCTGCTGCTCTAGCTAGCTGGCTGGCTGCTGCTTTAGCTGGCTGCTCTAACAGACTGGATGCTGCTCTTACTGGCTGTCTGACTGCTCTAAACCCCTGGCTGTCCTCATCACAGTTCAGCACCTGCACAGACTCGTAGCCCTGCCTGGAGGAGCTGTGATTTGGGTCTCTCTCTCCTCCCTGGGTAGTGTGTGCTGGAATCTAGAGGCAACCTGACTGGAGGTGAAGTTCACTTAGGGAGAGAGAGGGGAGGGAGGGAGGGGGAGATTGGTAGGGTGAAAGAGAGAGAGAGAGAGAGAGGAGGGGGGAAAGAGAGGAGGAGGGAGGGAGAGAGAGGGAGGGCAGGCGAGAGAGAGAGGGAGAGGAGGAGAGGAGGCGGAGAGATGAGAGAGGAGGGGATGAGAAGGAGAAGATGAGAGGAGTCGACGAGAGAGAGGAGGAAGGAGAGGAGGAGAGAGAGAGGAGGAGGGAGAGAGAGAGAGAGGCGGATAGACAAGCCTGTGGTTGTCTCTCCCAGGCTCCTGGCTGTTGAGAGATATCTCCAGTACACATGGTGACGTTAGAGTGCATGGGCTATAGGTAATGAAGGTGTTTAGAAGCTGGTTGTTGGGTGTGGCAGGTAGATACTCACCTGAACACCTTGGGTGTCAGGTTATGTTGCTGTGTTGACCAGGTAGACCTTTGTTTATTGGGTGGTGATTGAAGACGACAATTGAAATGGTCTAAATAAAACGGTTTAAATTAAATGATCTTTCATGTAATGAAAAAGCTGTTTTAGGTGGCCTTTCTTGGAATCCCTCCCCCTGTTCCTCCCCTGTTCCTCCCCCGTTCCTCCCCTGCTTTGCAGAATCTATTTCCAAAGTGGCCTTTTCCTTTCCTCCCCTCCCCCTCTACCACTCACAGCATTCTGTTTACCTCTTTCTCACCGTATAGCTCTCTTCTTCACTGTATACTACTTCCTTCTTTATCCCTGTCTCTCCTTCTCTCGCTGTCTCTCTGTCTGTCTCTCCTTCTCTCGCTGTCTCTTTCTCTCTCTCCTTCTCTCCCTGTCTCTCCTTCTCTCCCTGTCTCTCCTTCTCTCTCTGTCTCTTTCTCTGTCTCTCCTTCTCTCCCTGTCTCTCCTTCTCTCCCTGTCTCTCCTTCTCTCTCTGTTTCTCTCCTTCTCTCTGTTTCTCTCCCTGTCTCTCCTTCTCTCTGTTTCTCTCCCTGCCTCTCCTTCTCTCTCTCTCTGTTTCTCTCTGTCTCTCCTTCTCTCTCGGTGTCTCTCTCCCTGTTTCTCTATGTATTTCTCTCTTCTCTCCTATCTCCCTCTCATCTTTCCTCCCTTTCTCTTTCTCTCTCTCTTCTCTCTATCTATATATCCATTATCCCTTGCTCCATGGGTTCTTTGTCTGTATGTGTGTGGATGTGTGTGTGTGTCAGTGTGTGTGTGTGTGTGTGTTTTCGCAATGGCGCCTCTCTCAGCAGCAGCAGACTCTTTCTGTACATTGTGTTCTAACCTCGACCAGGGTCTGTTTCTAGACGATCCAGCTCTCGAAGCTAACCTAAGTCTGTCCTCCAGCCTCCTCCAGGCCGGCTCCCCTTCCCTCCAACCCGCGACACTATCATGCTTATTTGTCGACCGGGAAAGGGCGGGAGCACTGCTCTGCTTCTGAACACTATGATACCTATGTAGGAGCCATGCGGCCATCCAGGACTGCTAGGAATGTAGCTGCGTTTGCTTGACGGTCATGCTCGAGGTGGGAACATGCACTTCAGTTGAATTCTGACAGGTCCCTCAGTGTTTGCTGGTTGGAACGACCCTGTGTGTTGTCCGTGTGTGTGTGTGTGTGTAAGTGGTGTGTGGCGTGTGGCGTGTGTGTAGATGGTGTGTGGCGTGTGTGTATGGAGTTTCTCTTCCTCACTTCTTCTCTCTATCTATATAATCCATTATCCCTTTGCCTCCATGGAGTTCATTTTCTGTATGTGCTTGTGGATGTGTTGTGTGTGTCACGTGTGTGGTGTGTGTGTGTTTTCGCAATGGCGCCTCTCTCAGCAGCAGCAGACTCTTTCTGTACATTGTGTTCTAACCTCGACCAGGGTCTGTTTCTAGACGATCCAGCTCTCGAAGCTAACCTAAGTCTGTCCTCCAGCCTCTCTCTCTACTCCGCTCGCCGCTTCCCGTCCTAACCCGCGACACTATCATGCTTATTTGTCGACCGGGAAAGGGCGGGAGCACTGCTCTGCTTCTGAACACTATGATACCTATGTAGGAGCCACGCGGCCATCCAGGACTTGCCTAGGAATGTAGCCTGCGTTTGCTTGACGGTCATGCTCGAGGTGGGAACATGCACTTCAGTTGAATTCTGACAGGTCCCTCAGTGTTTGCTGGTTGGAACGACCCTGTGTGTTGTCCGTGTGTGTGTGTGTGTGTAAGTGGTGTGTGGCGTGTGGCGTGTGTGTAGATGGTGTGTGGCGTGTGTGTATGGAGTTTCTCTTTCTCTCTCTCTTCTCTCTATCTATATATCCATTATCCCTTGCTCCATGGGTTCTTTGTCTGTATGTGTGTGGATGTGTGTGTGTGTCAGTGTGTGTGTGTGTGTGTGTTTTCGCAATGGCGCCTCTCTCAGCAGCAGCAGACTCTTTCTGTACATTGTGTTCTAACCTCGACCAGGGTCTGTTTCTAGACGATCCAGCTCTCGAAGCTAACCTAAGTCTGTCCTCCAGCCTCCTCCAGGCCGGCTCCCCTTCCCTCCAACCCCACACCTTCTGTCTGCGAGCGGCACTGCTCTGCTCTGCACTGCATCTATGTAGGAGCCATGCGGCCATCCAGGACTGCTAGGAATGTAGCTGCGTTTGTGTAACGTCATGCTTCGGGAACATGCCTTCAGTTGTTTCTGCAGCCCAGTGTTGTGGTGGCACCCTGCTGTGTGTGTGTGTGTGTGTGTGTGTGTAGATGGTGTGTGCGTGTGTGTGTGTAGATGGTGTGTGTGTGTGTGTGTGTGTGTGTGAAGAGGAGTAGGGAGCATACAGTAGCTTTTTTTGTTGCATGTTTTCATTCTCTTGCGTTGGCTTGTGAGTTACCGCTCTCTCTTTGTCTTACTCACACACACACACACACACACACACACACACACACACGCTCGTGTGCACATCCTGGCAGAGTGGCTTTCCCAATCAAGTCTCATTAGATCACATGACTGCGCCTTTTTGTCTCTGTAAGACGTAGTGCAGAACACACCTTCCTGATGTGGTGTTCACAGACCTGTCTGTCTGTCTATCTTTGAGACTCCAGCTAACAACTAATGGGCTACACAGGACAGCCTGAAGCTAGCAGCTAGCAGGGCTCTCTCAGGGGAGTCTGAAGCTAACAGCTAACAGCTGTCAGGGCTACACAGGGCTGTCTGAAGCTAGCAGCTAGCAGGGCTTCACAGGGGAGTCTGAAGCTAACTGCTAACAGCTGTCAGGGCTACACAGGGCTGTCTGAAGCTAGCAGCTAACAGTCTGAAGCTTTAAATTGTCTGAAATGACTCCGCCTGCTTCAGAGGAGGTGGTTGTGTGTTACATGACACCCAATTCATCCAGTCAGCACTATAGGCAGCTAAGTGTAATGTAAACTATTGTAGGGGTGTGCATGTGTGCGCACGTCACATGAGGAGTGTAGCTGGAGGCACATCCTGGAAAATAAAGAACAAAGACACACACACACACACACACACACACACACACACACACACACACACACACAGGAGTTGTCAGCTCTTTATGTTCTCCGGTCCAGAACTGAGAAACCAGGGTTCCTGTTCTAGACCGGTCGGTATGAACTCTGGGATTCAGTCTAGAACTCGGGTCTGTGTGTGGGCTTGTGGTCTACGCTGGGCCTGCAGTGTGTTTATCATGTCGAGCTGATAAGAGTTGTTAGAACAGCGTGCCAATCATGCACTTTTCTTTACTATCTCGATAAAGTGTCAATAGACATGGCAGCCAGCCATCATGTGGGTGTGCATGCGAGCGAGGGAAGGGGGAGGGGCTTCGTGACAGCAACCAATGACGTGTTTCTTCAGTCTCCGCTCGTCCAATCAGGAAGTGTTTGCGTAGTGAGCGATGCATGGCTAAACACACCCTTGGACGGTTCTGGTACTGTCGGGGGGCGCTCTGTCGCTGAGTCATTCTGAAGCACCACTGGACTGGGCGGCTGGTTCCTGGTGATGGTCCATGATGTAGAGGGGTGGAGGGGGGTGGAGAGGGGTGGAGGAGGGTGGAGAGGGATGAAGGGGTGTGGAGAGAGATGTGGAGAGGGGTGGAGAGGGGTGGAGAGGGGTGGAGGAGGGATGTGGAGAGGGGTGGAGAGGGATGTGGAGAGGGATGGAGAGGGGTGGAGGGGTGTGGAGAGGGGTGTGGAGGAGGGATGTGGAGAGGGATGTGGAGAGGGATGTGGAGAGGGATGTGGAGAGAGATGGAGAGGGGTGGAGGGGATGGAGAGGGATGGAGAGGGGTGAAGGGTGTTCAGTTACATAAAAACCACTTAGCAGGATGAGTGTTCAGTCTTGTCTGACTTCCTCCTCACTGTATAGAACCTATATCACACACACACACACACACACACACACACACA
>BROE01000028.1:3071159-3081159 GCA_036571765.1 Plecoglossus altivelis
TTAAGTATCCTCAATCTCTTTCTCATTCGTTGCGATCTCATCTCTCTGACCTCTACTCTCTGTAACTCTTCTGCATCTCTGTCATTAAATCATCTCTCTGTCTCTCTCTCTCATCTCTCTGTCTTCTCTCTCTCTCTGATCTCTCTCTCTCATCTCTGTCCTCTCTCCTGATCTCTCTCCATCGGTCTCTCTACTCTCTCTCTGTCTCTCTCTGTCTCTGTAACTCTCTGTCTCTCTCTGTTCTACCTCTCTCTCTCTCTCTGTCTCTCTCATCTATCTCTCTCATTCTCTCCTACTCTCATCTCTCTCTCTCTCAATAGTTCTCTCTTCTCTCTCATCTCTCATCTCCTCTCTCATGCTCTCTCCTACTCTCTGTCTCTCTTGTCTCTGTCATACATCTCCCCTCATGTCTCTCTCTCTCTCTGTCTCTCTCTCTCTCTCTGTCTCTCTCTCTCTGTCTCTCTCTCTCTGTCTCTCTCTCTCTGTCTCTTCCCTCTCTGTTTCTGTCTCTGTGTCTCTCTCTCTGTGTCTCTCTCCTCTCTCTCTCTCTCGCTCTCGCTCTCTCTGTCTCTGTCTCTGTGTCTCTTTCTCTCTGTGTGTATACATTTCCAGCCTCAGACCAGCTCTGTCACTCAGGCAGCCATGAGACATAGACCTCCCCCTCCCTCTTATTTTTCCCTCTCCCTCCGCCGTGTGTGTGTGTGCCTGTGTGTGTGTGTGTGCGTGTGTGAGTGCCTGTTTGTGTGTGTGTGCGTGTGTGTGTGCACCTGCCAGCCTGTCATCCCCAGCTTGCCTTCATACTCAGTAGCTTTGGACAGGAGTAGACTTCAGTGCTTTGGGCTGGCTCCAGTGTTCGAACTTTGCAAGTAGTAACCCTCACCTGCAGAACGCTCCTGTTCTCTCAAATGCAGCGAGCGCCTGGCGTGCTTAGTGTTGACGGGCACTAGGACCCAGGGGGCTGGGTCTCAGAAGCGAGCGCCTGGCGTGCTTCAGTCTGGCCCGCTAGCTCTGCAGCGCCTTATTAAACCAGCACGGTCAAGGAGTTGGTTCATCCTACTACTTGCAAGGTTGTGTCATGCTTGTACATGTATGTGTTTCTTTTGACCTCCCATTCCATCTTTAACCTGGCCCCTCTCTTCCCTGTTCAGTAGGTCCTGATGACTTGTACATTGTAGAACCTCTAAGGTTTACGCCAGAGAAAAAGGTACAGTTTCCATTCTCACCGCTCTGCTGTTGGGCCCTGGCGGCCATCTTAGCTGCCGCGTTTGTGTTGACGGGCACTAGGACCCAGGGGGCTGGGTCTCAGAAGTTAGAAGGCGGCTTCCTTGTCTCGATCCCCCCTCACCATCACCCCCTTAGCTATGCTTGAGTCAGCGGTTTGTCTTTGTGGCACCAGAGCCACTTAGCCGGATGCCTTAAAATTGAGACCCGTCCAAGGATTCTACCTTAGCAGGACACCTGAGGGAAGGAGACAAGGAAAGGAAGCTGCAAAGCAACATTGAGACTCAGCCCAGTGGGTTGTTTTACTAGCACTGAGGATCCTGTTAACCACCGTCAACTGGGGACAACCTGCCCCCAACAGCAACCTGGAGGGGAGGCAGGGGGCAAGAGACAGGGGGCGGAGGCAGGGGACACTGGCAGGAGGTGGAGGCAGGGCAGGGGCAGGGGCAGGGCAGGGTGTGGAGGCAGAGGCAGGGCAGAGGGTTGAGGCAGGGGCAGGGGGTGGAGGCTGGGCAGGGGCAGGGGCAAGGGGTGGAGGCAGGCAGCTAACCAGGCCTGCTCCTTGTACACAGCTTGATCAGCCCTACCTTGAACATTCTTGTCCTCCATCATCCTCCTGCCCTGCTCCTCCACCTTGTGTGTGTCCCCTCCACCTTAGCCTTGACCACCGAAACAGAGAGCCTCAATCCACTCTCAGAACAACTCTAAGTACTGTATATCAGTTGATAGTATATACTGTGTGTGTGTATATATATACTGTGTGTGTGTGTATATATATATATATATGAATGGATCTATCCACATGATTTATAGTGCAGTGGCTCTGCGTTCTTGTTGATGCAGTGTGTCCAACAGGAAGGTGGTTAACAGGATCAGGGGGTATTTCTATACAGCTCTGTGATTGGCTGTGTGCGGCGTGCTCACTCTCTTCCCGTCCTCCCAGCAGAAGAGGCGTTGTAAAGCGCGAGCGGCGGAGCGACCCGACTTCCTGAAGGCTCCTGACTCTCCGACGCCGCTCGCCAACGGGGCGCCCAAGTGCAACGGCTTCCACGCCGCCTTGCCTCCTCCGCCTCCGCCTCCCCCTGCTCCTCCCCCTCCTCCGCCCCCTCCTCCCCCTCTCCCCTCCTCGGTGGAGGAGGTGTCCTTCTCCTCCTACTCCTCGCGGGACTACCCCTCAGAGAGCAGCAGTTCCTCCTCCACCCACTCGGAGGAGTCCTACACCGGCCGATTCCACTCTCCCTTCCTCCCGGCCTCCTCCCACGGCCTCTACAACGGACACCCCCCATCGCTCCCCCCTCCTCCCCCACCCCTCCCCATGCCCCTCCCCCTCCCCCCCTCCAAGTCCCGGCAGGAGAAGCGCTCGGTGAAGCGGCGGCGTTCGCGGCAAGCGGAGCTGCAGTTCCCCTCCGTGCAGGTGGGGGGCGACGTGGAGCCTCTGCCCACGTTGCAGCAGCTGCTGAAGGGAAACAAGCAGCTCGGGGTGGGGACCATAGGAGTGACAGCTGTCACTGGGAACGTCTGAAAACACACACACACACACCTGCATATGAACATACACATCGATTTTAGATGAGCACAGTGATTTTCTTTTTTTTTTCAGACTCATTTTGAACTTAGATGTATGCTCACTTGAATACACAGTCACACACACACACACACACAGTCACACACACACAGTCACACACACACAGTCACACACACACAGTCTCACACACACAGTCACGTGCTGACTCATCCTGGGCAGAATGGAAGGGTGTGGTCCGGCCACATCGCAAGACCTCGTCTCCACGACAGTAACTAGGCCCACAGGAAGAGCTCCGACGCCATGGCAACGGTTGCCGGGCATCAGCCGCTCCTCCTCAGACATTACCCCCACCAATCAGAAACCTCTCTGCGGTCATGTGCCTTTCTACATATGTTCTAGAGCTTTTACCGGTTACAGAAACTGAAAACTCGGAAGGATTGTGTTGTTGGTTTTTTTTCCTTTTAGAAGTGACAAAGACAATATGATGTAAAGTTAGGAGGACGTGACAGGTGACAAACGAGTCAGCTGTTTTTCTACTGGACAAGCACATTGCTCCATCAGCGTTTGGCGTCAGCAGGCCACATCCAACTCCGCTGCCCAGAGAGGACCAACGCTTGCTCAGTGCAGATGCCAGGGAGCCTCTAGGCTGCCCAAGCTCCCCCGTGAGAACCCTCATCCCTACGGCGCCCTCATCACGTGGATCACTAACATTCAATCCGAAAAGGTACCAGAGCAAAAACGAAGTCACCCCCTGATCCCTATCTTCCGAGGATGGATGAAGTGAATCATACTGAGAGTACTGTGCGGCCTGACAAGACTTTTCTAACCCCTCCACCCTCCCCTCTCCACCCTCTCCACCCTCCCCTCCACCCTCTCCACCTCCACCCTTCCACCCTCTCCACCCTCCTCCCTGGGCGTCTCCACCCTCCCCCCTCCCCCTCTCCACCCTCCCACTCTCCACCCTCCCCTCTCCACCCTCTCCACCCTCTCCACCCTCCCCTCTCCACCCTCATCCACCCTCCCCTCTCCACCCTTCCACCCTCCCCTCTCCACCCTCGTCACCCTCCCCTCTCCACCCTTTCCACCCTCCCCTCTCCAACCCTCTCACCTTCCCCTCTCCCCATGCCCCCCTCCACCCCTCCCCCTCTCCACTCTCTCCACCTTCCCTCATCCCCCTTCTCTCCCCTCCCCTCTCCACCTTCCCCCCTCCACCCTCTCCACCCTCCCTCCCCTCTCGCTCTCCTCCTGTCCAACACATTCTCATTCTGTCCAGTCTGATATTGAGCTAACACTACCACAGTGGTTTGTATGGGACCAGTGTGTTAACACATCACTTTCCCCCAGACCTCTCCCCTCTCAGTCCACCACCTCCTACCCAGACAACACAGCTGAATGAAGACGCACTCGTAAAGGGGTGTGTGTGTGTGTGTCTGTCTGTCTGTCTGTCTGTCTGTCTGTCTGTCTGTCTGTCTGTGACACCTGTATCCCTCCACCTATGCTCCAGTACCATGAGAAGGAGTCTATCAGTCCCGATGATGGTTTTTACTGGTTATGATTGAGCAATCCTCTCATGGCGTCTCTCACATTACTCCTACCTTCACATGTGGTTAGGGCTGGGCCCAAACCACACGCACACACACGCAGACACACGCACACAAGAAAAGGGATTGTTTACTGTAAAGGGCTGCAGTCACACGTGCGCGGGGTCCTTGTGTTTTGCACAGCCTGTGTAGGAGCACAGCAAAGAGGGACTGAGGGACTGTTAGTTCAAGTTAAAGGGTTCCTTTTGGGGGTGAAAACCTTAGTGTGGAACGATTTGTGCACTTTCTTTCACACACAGTCACACACGCACAGTCACTCACACGCACAGTCACACACACACCCTTAGTCACCAGTCACACACACACACACACACACACACAGTCACACACACACACACACAATCCTGGTAGATGGATACGCAGCTTCTCCTCCCTGTTTTTAGGGAGATCAGTGCCCAGGGATGTAGTCTCTGTGCTGTCTCTGTGCTGTCTCTCCACTGTTCTCCTGAGGGAGGCGCTAGGGGGCCAGATTATTTATCTATTTATTTATTTAAAAGCCCCTCCCCACTTGTGTTATGCAGGTGAAACTAGTCACTGCCCCCCGCTCCCCCACCTTTCTGCTAGTGGGACCCCAGGGTATGCACACACACACACACACACACACACAAACATGGTGTGTGGAGGCAGTCAGATGGGCTGGAGTCCAGGTTTCTGTGGAGCTTCTGCCTGCCTGCCTGGCCTCCACCCTAGCCTCTCTAGCCTCGCCGGGCCTCTCTAGCCTCGCTGGGCCTCACACAGACGGCCTCCAAGGACGAGCGTATTCCTCAGAGCGGATCTGTACGATAGATAGATGACTGAGCTTAGGTGAAACACCCTAGTTGGACTGTAAACAAGCTCTCAGTGAGTCAGACTGGGAAACACTGTTGCTATTGTTGTTGTTGTTTAGGGACAGATTCATTATTCGATAAGAGAGCAGGTGGACATTAGTGGACTGCATGGATGCGTGTGTTTGTCTCTCCTAGTTATTGCTTTGCACATAACAGATGATCTGAAGGTTAAAAATCGAAACGATTTTGATTGACTTTTTTTTTGCAGATGTGAATCTTCGTATTCTTGATATTCAGAAGTGAAAAAGAAAATCAGGGATACGTATGTGTGTATATATACACGTGTGTGTGTGTATATACACGTGTGTGTATGTGTGTATATACGTGTGTGTGCGCATGTGCGAGTGCTCTGACCGGCTGTGTTCATACCTGGGTAGGTCGTGTTGTTGTGAGAGAATGGGAGCCAATACACTAACATGACAGCACACTCCTCCAATGCTGATTACCTCTGAATACTAACCCCGCCCCCTGCCCCCTGCGTCATCACATCTCTCTCTCTATGACCTGGCCCGCCAGCTAGAAACTATGGTGGACAAGTTTTTTTTTTTTTTTTTACTCTTTTAACTAACCACTGCTGCCCCGGCTAGCAGACACACCCTCATCGGACCACATCTGTTCTTCTGACAAACTCTTCCATCTCTCTACTATTCTCTCCTCTATTGTCCTTTGAGTCGTGTCATCATTTGTGTTCAATCGTTTTGACTGTACGCATGCTGGGTGCGAAGCGCGAGGCGGGGCGGAAGGCAGATAAAGGGATCGTTCGGAACGTTTTGGAGTCTGGAACGCGCCATTCTAATGTGATTTTACGTGTTCCACGGACCCAGCGAATCAAACCCCCTTTTGTTTTGTATGGATTTTTCTTTTTGGCGTGTAAATACATTGTTGTACACGAGTGCTTGTGGTCGCGTGTGCATGCGAGAGTGTGTCTGTCCTCTGTATCTGTGTGGAAGGAGAAAGATGACTTGGATGGATTCATCTGCGTATCCTGTGAGACAGCGGTTCGTGACAAGGCCCTCGTGAGTCCTCCAAGGAACCCAGCGTGCACTTTGTATAACTCCTCAAGCCTTTTGTTTGAATTTTTTCTATACAACCTCGTACGTCAAGTGCTTTCTTTATAAGCTTCTCTCTCTCTCTCTATCTCTCGTTTCTATCTTTGTCTCTCTCTCTTTCTCTCACTCTCTCCCTCTCTGAGTGCTCAGAGAAAAGAGCTGCACAGTGTTTATGAGCGGGAGTGAGTGGAACTACAAACATGTAGTGCCATTAGAAACTGTGAATTTCTAAATAAAACGTTTTGTCGTCTTTCAACATTTGTCTCCAGTCTCCTCAAATGAGCCATTTCTGAAAATGTTCTGTGTCACTCAGATTGATCAATATGAAACAATAGTACGTCGTGTCCTGGTCAAATGAAAGACAATTACCGCTGAACTGTAGCTTTTACACTTTTGTTTTTGCTACATTTACAGCAGCTGTCAGTTGACATGTTAGCAAAACAGACACTTTAAAGACCCTATTAATGCAGTAGAACCAGAGCTTCAGATATCCTGGTGGGATATAAAGGATGGTCTGGACTCAAGTCCCCAAGGTGAACACTTTCCATCCCTAATGACCAGCCTGGCCGAGCATCCTGGCGGTTGTGTCAACAAGCTTTCTGCTATTATGTATCTGTCAGGCTAGATTACATTCAGCGCTCCGGATGGGGAATGTGGCGATTGGGTTCACAGCGTGGGCACAGCAATCTAATGGCTTCATCAAAGCATATCATTTCTGAGTCTTGGGCCACACAGGCCTTTTGATGGAAGATGAAAAGACCTACACGGTTTAACGGTCGACAGTGCCATCTGATGGAGATTCAACATAATATTTCGGCAAACATTTCCTAAAGGTTGAGAAAATTCATGTTTTTTTTTTCGAAGTATGGGAAAATATTTGGAAAGGTTTGAAACAAAACGGTAAACAAAGTTGTCCAAATACGATCCAGTTACCAACGTGACAACAGAACATGTCGAAGTAACGATTAGTCTTAAATAGGTATCTGTATGTGTCTGTCCGCCATCTTTCTGACTGAGCCGCGGTCTGTTCTCACGCCGACCACACGGGGGCGCTGCAGAGCCAAGCCACTACCGGAAACGCCTGGGCTCCTGTTGATTGAAACAACATGGCGGATGAATTAGATGTTGTTGATATCGAGGGTGATGAATATGATGCCAGTATGGGGTAAGTACTTTCCGATGTCTAATAAATACCCCAAGAAATACGCTAATAATTGTAACTCGCAAGATGTACAACAGCATTGTACAGTGTTGTCAATAAATGCTAAGCTATACAGACTTGCGAGCGTACATCGCAAAATAAGGTACAGTACTACCACTGGCAGTCTATGAGCTACGATAACTGATACCGCAAAGCCATTTAATAAGTCGTTTTAGTACCAAACAGTCTGTCGCCTATGTGAAATATTCCATCCATCCATTATCTACTGCTAATCCCTGGGAGGGATTGCAGTGCCGCTTGTTCCCATTTAGGGGTCACGGGTGACTGGAGCCTAACCCAGTAGATTTCGGGCCATAGGCAGGGTATGTGAAATATTGCTTATGTAAAATATGCGTCTTCCGTCAACGTCTACGTGCGCTGATGAAAGGTTGAATTGTCTGGTCGCATCAGTTGTGACACGACTGTACTAGTGTGTAAGTGTGTAATATTGTCACATTACAGTAGCACACACATCTATTCTCTATCGGCTTAAAGTATTCGTTTAATGTCGAGGTGTCATTTCCGTTTTAGATCCTTGGAAGGTGACGGGCTTCTTCAGAACCAGTTCCTGGAGTCAGCGTGGAAGACTAGCGCGGGGATTCTGGTAAGAGTCGACCAGTCAAATTATACTTGTTAACATTTCAACTGCTTTAGTGGATTGCTAATATCACCTCTCTCCTCTCTCCTCTCTTCTCTCTCTCTCCCTCTCTCTCTCTCTCTCCCTCTCCCTCTCCTCTCCCTCTCCCTCGCCTCTTCCTCCCCTCTCCCATTCTCCCTCTCCCTATCCCTCTCGCCTCTCCCTCTCCCTCTCCCTCTCCCTCTCCAGCCATGGGAACTAGACAGTACCATCACTGCTGAAAACAGAGAAGTCATTGAGAACATGTTACTGGAAGAACAGTATCCTTCTCTCACACAAGTGCCATCACAATCAAGCATCAACATGTTTAAACGTCCATTCGAAAAAAAAAAACCTTTTTTGAATCAGTCTGTCTCCCTTTAAGACGTCTAACATTGTTCCTTAAGCAGAACTTCAGGTATTATCTGACTGGGAAGGAAATTCCCAAGAATATTTGGCCGAATAACTCCACCTCCAAGCCCAGAGTAAAGAAGTGAGTTTCCTCTCCTCCGCTGACTCATGCTAACCATGCTAACTCCGCTACAATCGTCATCCCGACCGCCTTCCCTCCCCCCCTGTAACCAGCGATGTGTTCCTCTCCAGGTCTCCAGCCAAACTCTCTGTTCCAGCCACCTCCAGCCGCTGGTCTCAAGAGGAGAAGGATCTCTTTCAGATCGGCCTGGTAAGCTGTCCCCCCCCCCCTCCCCAGCCCCCCTCCAGCCCAGACCACTGCTGCTCGCTGGCTAGCCAGAGACTGTAGCTAGGTGGACCAGCTAGGTCAGTGGTCTCCAACTCCGGTCCTGGAGAGATACCATCCTGTAGTTTTTCACTTCAGCTGCACATAATGTAGCCTCGTTCAGCTCAGCATCCAGGTCATTGGTAGAATCAGGTGTGGTAAATTGAGGTTGAAGGGAAAACAGTCTGGATAGTAGGTCTTCATGAACAGGGTTGAAGACCTCTGAGCTAGGTAGACTGCCTCCAGCCAGACTGTATCTGGATAGACCCACTCCTGTGCTGTCGTCACCCAGGGTTACAGCTGTGTGTCTGCTCTGTGTGCTCCAGACTCAGTTTGGTCGCAGGTGGACGAAGATCTCCAAGCTGCTGGGTAGCAGGACAGTCCTGCAGGTGAAGAGCTTCGCCCGTCAGTACTTCAAGAACAAGGTACGACTGCTTTCACTTTCCAGCCCTCTCCTTCTCTCCCTCCTCCTCCTCCTTTCACCCTCCTCTCCGTCTCCCTCTCCTGCTGTCCCTCCTCCTCCTTTCACCCCCCTGTCTGTCTCCCTCTCCTTCTCTCCCTCCTCCTCCTCCTTTCATACTCCTCTCTGTCTCCCTCTTCTCTCCCTCCTCCTCCTTTCACCCTCCTGTCTGTCTCCCTCTCCTTCTCTCTCTCCCTCCTCCTCTTTTCACCCTCCTCTCTGTCTCTCTCTCCTCTCCTCTTCATCACTGTTCTTACCAAGGCTTATCAGGTTTGTCCGTCTCCTCCGGTTTGTGTCTGCAGGAGAAATCTGAGCCCAGCTCTGCAGCGACCCCCTCAGGTGAGGAGGTCCAGGGCCGAGCCCCCGAGGCCAGCCAGTCCAGCCAGTCCAGCCACGCAGCGGCGCTGGCCAATGCTGTGCGCATCGAGAGGCTGTCTGACGACGAGGAGCAGGAGGTGGACATCACGGACGACCTGAGTGACGAGGGAGAGGGCGGGGGAGGTACCGTCCTGGCTAGGGGGCAGGGATCCCCTCTCATGGAGGTCCCTCGCACGGAGCCAGAGCAGGGAGAGACCCGTCTGGGAGGGAACACACCGGACCAGGCCGGCCACGACCCTCCCTCTCCTCTTGGCCAGAGAACCAGACCCCCCTGCCCTCTTCCCGTGCCCTGCCCAGAGCAAGCTGCCGTTCCTGGGAAGACTGAGGTGCCCTCATCGCCCCTCAGTGACCTCCAGGCTGGGGAGGAGGGAGAGAGCAGGACAGAG
>BROE01000028.1:3086159-3094120 GCA_036571765.1 Plecoglossus altivelis
CCACCCCAACCCCTCCCTCAGAGACATCCACACACAGGACCAGTTCCTTTCAGGGAACCATCAAAACAATCATACATCCATCACATTCACAACACAGGACTAGTTCCAGGTTACCACACACAAACACACACCACACACAGCCACACACACATAAACACACAAAAACACACACAAACACACCGCACACACACACACAATTTCACACACACACACAAGGTCACTAGTTCCATCAGGTACCACACACACACACACACACACACAGCACACACACACAACTAGAGGCATCTAGTTCCAGAGGATACCAACACACCACACACACACACACCACACACACAACAAACACACAAACACACAAAAGTTACTACCACACAGGACTAGTTGTCCACGTACCACACACACATACCACACACTCACACACACAATTTTAGTGCGAGAGGAAGACCATACAATCACAACAACACCATGCATGGCCTTCCCTTGTGGTTGTGTTGACTTGGTCAGTACCTGCTAGATGTGATGCTAGTTGTGTCTCCTGCTAGTGGTGTACCATGTGGCAGCTGTGTCTGTTGTGTGTCTGTGTGGTGGTCTCCTCAGAGGTTATTTCTCGCGTGGAGGAGCCCCCTTCATTGGGATGATTGTAAGCCCGTACGACCCAGCCAACACCTCCCCTCACTCCCACACTACCTGCTTGGTGGTCAGGACACACCAGGACCCCACTGGGACTCAGAGTAAGTCTCTCTCTCTCTCTCACACACACACAACTACACACACACATACACATATACACACACACACAAACAGATAGACACACAAACACAATTGTACACGGACACCAACCAGAAATTCCGATCAGACACACACACTCTATCAACAACCGCCAAGACACACACCAGCGACACATCAACAACAGATCCGACACACTGCGTCAAGCACACGCACACAGACACACACACACACAACACAGAGTAAGATCACTCAAGACAGACACTACACACAGGGACACACACACACCTCTGCTGTAATCGACGAAACAGTCTCTTGAGTGAGTTATCGCTCTCTGTTGCTCTTCCCTGTGTTCTGTTCAGCGCTCCCTACAGTTTCGGCAAGACTTCCTCTCTGGCTACAGGAAGTCCACCCACTAGGGTGGGCCACAGTGTACAAAATGACCGAGTGAAAGGTTGCCCCAATGGATCGTCCAGAAGTACGCACATACACACGGGTGAGTGCTGGTCACACACATACACACACACACCACACTCACACACACACACACTCATCAGCACAGCAGACACACACACACGAGGCGAGTGCAACCACTACATCACTGAGTTGAGTAGTGCATGTAGTTGTGTGTGTGTGAGCTGGCTGGCTGTATCTGTAGTTGAATAAGGTGAGGGTACAGATATGAAGCGCAGCGCACAGTTCAGCAGCGACCTGCTCGGCCTCACCCTGTCTGGAGAAGTAAGCCATTCTTACTACAGCACATCACCAAATCACACAAGAGGACACACACACAGCACTACACCAACCAACAGCCAGAGGACCACACACACCCACAACACACGAAAGGACCACACCCACAGACAGGCGCACACACACACAGTGTGAGCCACACACACACACACACACAATGCCTATGAGGACCCACATACACACTCATGAGAACCACACCTACACCAGGAGAAGCTCAGCGGAGTCCACAACACACACACTCACCAGCCCTCTGGAGTGGAAACATCTTCTCACCAGCCTGGGTCTTCACTCTCATTTCAACGTCCCCACCCCACTGTCCTCGGTCGCTGTCCTGCTCGCTCTCCCTCTCTGTCACTCTGTCCTCTCTCCTCCCACCCCCCCACCTCCACCACCACCACCAACACCACCACCACACACACACACGTGCGCACACACACGTATCTACCATCGATGACAGCCGCGCATCCAGTGATGGGGAGGGAGACCCCTTCCTCACCCACGTCCAGACTCTCTTCCAGTCTCAGTTTGTCTTTGATCACCCCCCTAGCAGCCAGGACGAAGGGACGACCTCCAGCTCCCCAGAAGAGGCTGTGGAGGCCGACAGCTTTCCCTTCTCTGAGGCCGGGGGCGAGGCTGAGGGGGAGGCTGAGGGGGAGGCTGAGGGGGAGACCACAGACCTGGAAGCCTGGGATCCCCAGCCTCCACCCCCCTCAGATGACCCCCAGCTCCCAAATCATTTCCAGTTAAACCTTGGTTCTGTACTACTCACTGGACATGACTATCTATTCTAATCTTCCTACCCTTGTATTCTGTGTATATGCTTTTTAAGATTGGTTAGCGTTGGACTGTTAAATTACTAGGTCATACTGTATGCATGTGCAACAAGTTTTTAAACTATCATCTTCAGATTGTATGTTATCTGTTGACAGTATTTGATGGTCAGTGTAGTTCTCTACTTGCCACAACATAACCAGATCTGGATCTGGTATAAGTTTAAACTAATAAAACACAAGACGACTTTACCAAGTTGACCATTTTCGTTTTTTTGAACTTCATTCTTTTGACCATGTTTTGACGACAGAGGTGACGGCTAAAGCGACCTCTAGCGGCGGAATGGGGCATTACTCACTTGACGGAACGTATTTTATGGCGCTCGCTGAAATGGGGAATTGTTATCGTGAACGCAAACATTTCAATGTCCCACCGAAGTTGGATATAACCGCTCAGACATGATGGTGTCTAAGGTCATTTTGCAAAGTGTAACCGGACGGGGATTAAATGATTTAAAGAGGAAATTGATATAAAGTATTAGCATGACTGTCACCGACCGCTGTTAATAATATACCGTTGTTGTTATACGTAGGTTAAGAAGCTTACTGTCAACATAGTGACAGCGTTTGGATAACTTAAAACGGCCATGGAGTTACTCTGCGTTCGTCTCATAACCAGGAGTAATCCTCTTATTTCTCTACCTACATATGTAAAACGGTGCTTCCGGGGTCCTTACCGACAGACAGAGCTACCTGTGAAGAGTTCTCTCTTGTCATCGATAGAACTATCCGGTCAAAGCTGCAGGGCAACAGACCGCGTCCGTTACCGCGTCTGTCAGCTACAGCGATGCCAGCGTCCGTCGCTCCTTATCAGTTCAAGGACAGGTCTTTTACTGGCTAAGACCCCCGTAACTCTGCCGCCGTACGGTACTATCTCTCTGCTACAGTACTTCCATAGCTCCAGCCCCCTCCACGCCGTCCCTGCACCGCTATTATGGGCCATTCTCAAACCGCTGCAGAAGATATTGGCTATAATAGTGGGAAGGTAAGACGCAGATCATGTACAGTAGGACAGACTTGAACAAACTTTAGCCTTTAAATTTGAGCTGTCATGACAGACAGCCTGTGGCCTTGTGAGTGGTCAACAAGGGGAGACCTTCGATAATAAGAACTTCTTAATCATTCTTATTACAAAATAGTACCAAGAGATAGATAGATCTCTGGATAAGATAAGATATCCAAACGCTCTGCACATAGTACTTATAAAGTCTCAATAATAGTCTTACAATATGATTATAACAGGATGTGTCAATCCAGAATTTTCATGTTGCTGTAGGTTACAGTGCGCACACCTGTGTGGTTTATTGTCATCCCTCACCGTAGGAACATCAGGAAGTGGTGGGCGGAACTCCCGCCCAATCGGAGGCAACTCTTCTGGGAAGGGGCGTGGCGGCGCCGGTGGCAGCTGGTAGCCGGGACGACGGTTGCCGCGGCGATCCTGGCTGTGATCCTCCTGACCCACCTGGACAAGTCTCCAGTGACGGGGCGGACACGAGTCCTCATGGTGACCAGGGAGGACTACATGGAGCTGGCTGCCATCACGGCTGAAGGGGTGAGGGAGGGGAGACCTGGGGGAGCAGGGGGGGGAGACCTGGGGGAGGAGGGGGGAGACCTGGGGGAGGGGAGGGGGGGGGGGAACTTAGAAAGCAGCATGTTGCATTCCAAGGAGGTTAAAAAGTGTTGCTAACGTCTGTGTGTGTGTGTGTGTGTGTGTGTGTGAGTGTGTGTGTGTGTGAGTGTGTCTCTGTGTGTGTGTGTCTGTGTGTCTGTGTATGTGTGTCTTCAGTACATGGAGCAGTACAGAGAGGCCTTGGTCCCCCAGTTGGACCCCCGGCACCAGGCAGTACAGATGATGGTCCAGCACCTGGTCCTCAGGAACAGAGACGTCCCTCACATGGACTCTGTCTCCTGGAGTGTCCATGTGGTGGACGACCCCTCGGTCAATGCCTTCGTGCTGCCGGTCAGTCCTTCCTGTGTGTGTGTGTGTGTGTCAGTCCCTCCTGTGTGTGTGTCAGTCCCTCCTGTGTGTGTGTCAGTCCCTCCTGTGTGTGTGTGTGTGCGGTCAGTCTCTCCTATGTGTGTGTGTGTGTGTGTGTGTGTCAGTCCCTCCTGTGTTTGTGTGTGTGTGTCAGTCCCTCCTGTGTGTGTGTGTCAGTCCCTCCTGTGTGTGTGTGTGTGTGTCAGTCCCTCCTGTGTGTGTGTCAGTCCCTCCTGTGTGTGTGTCCAAGACAGAGAAACATAGAGATCACGTGTCTTAACAGTCGCTGATGTAGACCTAGAATATTGATGGTTTCAGCTGTGTGTACGTGTGTGTGTGGCTGTGTGTACATGCGTGTGTGTGTGTGTACTTGTGTGTGTGGCTGTGTGTACGTGCATGCGTGGCTGTGTGTACGTGTGTGTGTGGCTGTGTGTATGTGTGTGTGTGTGGCTGTGTGTATGTGCGTGTGTGGCTGTGTGTACGTGCGTGTGTGGCTGTGTGTACGGGCATGCATGGCTGTGCGTACGTGCGTGTGTGTGTACTTGTGTGTGTGGCTGTGTGTACATGTGTGTGTGTGTGTGTGCGTTTGTCCAGAACGGAGAGGTGTTCATGTTTACAGGGATGCTGGAGGCCATATCTGACGTGCATCAGCTGGCTATCATCCTGGGACATGAGATGGCACACGCCCTGATAGAACACGCTGTAAGTGTGTGTCTGTGTGTGTCTATGAGTGTGTGTGTGTGTGTCACTTGTGTGTGTGTGTCTATGAGTGTGTTGTGTATCTATGTGTCTGTGTGTGTGTGTCTATGAGTGTGTGTCTCTGAGTGTGTGTGTGTGTCTATATGTGTGTGTGTGTCTATGTGTGTGTGTGTGTGTCTCTGAGTGTGTGTGTGTGTGTGTGTGTGTCTATATGTGTGTGTGTCTATATGTGTGTGTGTCTATGTGTGTGTGTGTGTGTGTCTGAGTGTGTGTGTGTGTGTCTCTGAGTGTGTGTGTGTGTGTGTCTATGTGTGTGTGTGTGTGTCTATGTGTGTGCGTGTCTATGAGTGTGTGTCTCTGAGTGTGTGTGTGTGTGTGTCTCTCTCTACGTGTGTGTTAGTGTGTGTGTTTATGTGTGTGTGTGTCTCTGAGTGTGTGTCTGAGTGTGTGTGTGTGTGTGTGTTTGTCTCTGGGTGTGTGTGTGTGGGTCTGTGTGTGTGTCTATGTGTGTGTGTGTGAGTGTGTCTATGTGTGTGTGTTGGTCTCTGTCTGCATGTGTGTGTGTGTCTCGTGTGTGTGTTTGTCTCTGAGTGTGTGTGTGTGTCTATGTGTCTGTGTGTTGGTCTCTGTCTGCGTGTGTGTGTGTGTAGGTCTCTGTCTGCATGTGTGTGTGTTTGTCTCTGTCTGCATGTGTGTGTGTGTGTTGGTCTCTGTCTGCGTGTGTGTGTGTTTGTCTCTGTCTGCATGTGTGTGTGTTTGTCTCTGTCTGCATGTGTGTGTGTGTTGGTCTCTGTCTGCGTGTGTGTGTGTTGGTCTCTGTCTGCATGTGTGTGTGTGTTGGTCTCTGTCTGCGTGTGTGTGCGGAACATCGTAAAGTGTCTCTATATATGACTTGACTGTCGAATCTGGGAAATTGTAAAACGACTTTTAGGCGTTTTAACGTTCCAAATCGGCACTTTTATAACAATCACATTTCGTTTTCAAAGTGTTTATATCCCTGTGGGCTCCCTCACCATCTTAGTCTTACCCTGCTATGCCTTCGTCAGCTTGTTAGATGGATAATAAAGTTTTAGTATTTGAGACACAGGACGTCCTTAGAGAATTTGCTAGAATCTAATTAGAAGAAGAAAATGGCAGTCGATAGATACTACATCTCCCAGAAGCCCCAGGGGTTTGGATACCCTGTCTCTACCATATTACCGTTTGCTTTCAGATTGGTGCCGACAATCGATAGTCTACCGAGGTCTGTTTTCACTGCTTCATTTGGCTCTTGCATGTCCCTCACCTTTTTCTCTCTTTCTCTAACTTTTCACCCTCTTTCACTCTCTCCTCCCCTCTCCTTCATCTCCATCCATACTCTCCAATATCTCCAGTCTCTTCTCCCTCCTCCTCATCTCTCCCTCCCTCTTCTCCCTTTTCCTCCCCTTTCCTCCCCTCTACTGTCTCTCTTCTCCTCTACTGTCCTCTCCTATGTCCTATAGGCTACTGTCCTCTCCTTACATCTCCTCATATCTCCTCTCCACTCTTCCTGTCTGTTGTCTTCCTCTCCCCCCGTCTTCTACCCTCTCTCCTCTCCCCCATCGTCTCACCTCTGCCCTCTCCTCACTACTCTCCTGCCTCCTCCTCTGGCTCCCTCGTTCAAACTCAGTCTCGCCTCCATATCTTCCCTAACTGTCCGCATCTCTTCCCTATCTAAGCAGAAGAGGGAAGCAGTCATATTACGGACTTCCTGTATTGGATCTTACCTGCTTGAAGGCTATGCTGCGTTGTGTCACAGAAGACAGACATGGAAGTCAGCTGAGCCATGGTGGAAATACAGGACAGCTTGAAGAAGTGACACACACACTAACACACACACACATCACACACACACTACATCCACACACACACACACTGACACACCGACACACCAACACAATGACACACCAACACACTGACACTCAACACTCTACTGTTCCACACCAACAGACTCAACACACCCCTATACCGACACTCATACCGCAGAAATAGTCAAACCTACCACACGGACCAATGAAAACACACCGGCACCAACACAGCACAACACTAACACAGCATACACCTCAAAGCACACTGCACAGACACACACACACACTATACTATACACACTACACACTGCTGTAGGTCTACACACACACTACACACACTGCTGCAGGTCTACACACACACTACACACACTGCTGTAGGTCTACACACACACTACCCAAACTGCTGTAGGTCTACACACACTACACACACTACACCACATACACCTACACACACTACACAACACACAACATACAACACAACAACCACCTACACACGCACATACTACAGACACACACTAGCAAACTAACACACCACAACTACAACACACACACGTAGGAACTGCTACATGCACATGCCAAGGTTTCAAATACTGAAGGAAATGTGCTACCCTGTAACTACTCGCTCTGCTCTCCCGCTTCCTCCTCACTCTCTTCTCCCTCCCCTCTCCTTCCTCCTCTCCCCATCTCTCTCTCCTCTCTCTCTCCCTCTCTCCTCCCTGCCTCTGCATCTTCTTCCCTCCTCAGTTCCTGTTTAAGTCGCGTAAGCAGGAATTGGGAGATCCGATGCAGATGAGTTGACTGCAGCTGTGCCAAAGGTGCTGACACTAGATGGAATGTTGTCATATGAAACGTCCTCTCCCCTGAAGTTTGCAGAAACTATACTTTGCCCTTTCATTTCTAAGAGACAATGATCGCTTATCTGTGTCCGTACGCATCTGCCCCCTGTCTGTCACCGACTTCCCTGTACGTGCCCTGCTCCATCTGTTCTGCCCCTGTCTGTCCTGTCCGGTGTCTGTGCCCCGTCCTGTCAGACTGTGCCCCTGTTCTGTGCCCCTGTCCTGTCCCTGTATTTGTCCCCTGACTGCCCGTGAATCTGTCTGTCTGTCCCCCTGTCCTCCGCTGTGTGTGCCGCCCTTCTGTGCTCACCTGTGCTGA
>BROE01000028.1:3110067-3126704 GCA_036571765.1 Plecoglossus altivelis
TAGGAAAGAAAATAGAGGAAAGTACGGGAGAGAAGAGCAGAGGAAAGAAGGAGGGAGAGGGAAGGAAGAAAGAGAGAGAGGAGAGGAGAGGGAGAGAGGGAGGAGAGAGAGGGGGAGGGGGAGGGGGAGGGGGAGAGGGCGAGGGAGAGGGAAGCAAGGCTGGCACATAACTCTCTTGTAGAGCTGCAACACTGGAACCTCAGGCTGAACTGGACCACAGCCAGAACCTCACAGCAGCAGAACCACTACACACACTCACTCTCTGTCTCTCTCTCTCCTCTCTCTCTCTCCTCTCTCTCTCTCCTCCCTCTTTCTCTCTGTCTGTCACTTTCTCCTTCTTTCTTTCTCTCTCCTCTCTCCTTCTCCCTCTTTCTCGCTCTCCTCTCTCCTTCCCTCTCCCCTGTCTTCTGTCACACTCTGCCTCTCTTTCTGTCTTTCTCTCTCTCCTCCTACTCTTGTTTCATACAGTACCCTCTCTCACTCACACAAACTCTCACTCACACACACTCTCACTCACACACACACTCTCACTCACTCACACACACACACACACACACACACACACACACACACACTCTTCATTCAGACTGGAGAGCAGCTACATAGACTGGAGGTGTCATGAGGTTAGTCCCCCCCCCTGGTGTCATCTCTCTTCAAACAGACCGTCAAACAGACCGCTTGACTGCAGATGAAATGAACATATTGATATGAAAGGCCACTCCCGCTGCAGAACATTGCAGGCTATTTTACTGAAGTACAAGGACATTTTAGTCATGACCTTTATGAAGCCATTTCCTTAGTCATTTCCCTCGCGGAGACACGTCCACACACACACACACACACACACACGCCAACGTCTGCACCCGGGCACACACACACACACACTCACACCAACGTCTGCATCCGGGCACACACACACACACACACGCTCCAGACGTTTGCCGTCAAAATTCGAAATTGGCGTCCCACAATCCCTCTGTGGGTGAAACCAAAGCCTGAACAGACACGTGGTGGGTCTGGCCTGCTAGCTAATTCCGTTCAGTGTGAAATGAAAATGAGAGGTTTTGCAAGGCTTGTCCAAGTCTTGAATCAGACGCTGGGGGCTTCTATTCAACAGGGATTTAAGGGGAGGAAAAGGGTTTGACACAAAGTGGCTTTGTTGATTGCGTGAAATGAGGTCCCGCGCTGGAGTTTCCACCCTGAGCTGTCGACCCTGTTCGAGACGCACACCGCTATTTCCATTACTCTGTTGACAAAAGCACATGACAATAGCCTTCTTCCGCCGTAATATGATTATGTTAGCATGGAAATGAGCAAGCCGCTGCTATTTGCCGTCTGGTATGAAACGCGCAGCCTTCTAAAGGGATCCCACCCTGCTTGACGGCGTGCACTTGTTAACCCAAAAGGAGAAAAGGAGAGCAGCTACTTCATTGGAACAACGCTAGGATTCAAATGACCGTTTTTCAAAGACCCCTGTCGATTTCTTCTATCGACCCCTCTCTCTCTCTCTTTCCCTCTCTCTCTCTCTCTCTCTCTCTCTCTCCCTGTCTCTGTCTCTGTCTCTCTCTCTCACTCTCTCTCTCTCTCTCTCTCTCTGTCTCTCTGTCTCTCTGTCTCTCTGTCTCTCTCTGTCTCTCTCTCTCTCTCTGTCTCTCTCTCTCTCTCTGTCTCTCTCTCTCTCTGTCTCTCTCTCTCTCTCTGTCTCTGTGTCTGTCCCTTTTTCTCTCTTACAGAAGAGGAAAACATACTGTACATTACAACACTGGCCAGACAGACAGACAGACAGACATCCATCCAGATAAAACTTGCAGTGCTTTCCTCCAGGTTCAGTCTGATGAGGTCACGGTCTTGACTGTGTGTGTGTGTGTGTGTGTGTGTGTGTGTGTGTTGGTCTAAGGGCGAGGGCAGAGTGGGAGTGTTGTGAAAAGGTCAAGTCTAAACGATAAGACAACGTTGTCACCTCGATGTGACCCTATCGTTGTCATGGTAATTAACAGATAACCTTTAATGAGGCGTGGGCGTCGCTGGCCTTAACGAGGGAAATGTCACATTTAACTTGACATGGACGTCAGGGGCGCGCACACACACGTACTGTACACACACACACACACACACACACACTCTGTACACACACACACACACTCTGTACACACACACACGCACCGTACACACACACACACGCCAGGCTAGATGAGAAGGTGTGAGAACCCTTGTCATTTTGTAAATGTCATGTGACTGTTACTTTGAGTGCTCGGCCTGTGCAGACGTGTGTGTGCGCGCGTGTGCGTGCGCGCGTGTGCGTGCGCGCGTGTGCGTGCGTGTGCCTGCGTGTGTGTACAGTTGGTCTTGCGCTGCATGATTCCTCTGGTACAGCAGCACAAGATGAAGCATCACGACTCGGCCAGCGAAAGCGAGAGAGTCTGTGTGTGGAGGGTGTGAGGGCGAACAAGGCTGACACACACACCGTCATGAGAAAGCCTGGATGAAATGCCCAGGATGAAGATCAATAGCTTTTTTTATTGATAAAGGACATGATATCAACCTCAGCGTGGCCACGTTTGACCCGAAGCAGCTCTCAGACACACACACACACACACACACACCCACACACAGACACACACACACACCCACACACCCACACACACACCTCCAGTGGTGCAGCACTCCAGAAGTGAGGGAGGTGGCAGCTTGGAATTGTGGGTAATCTCTGTTCTGTAAATTGGGTTTTCTGAGATCAGCAGGATGGCAGTGAGGCTCCCCTTCATCAGGGACCAGTCTAGCTCCCTCTCTCTCTCTATCTCTCTACCTCTCTCTACCAGTCTAGCCCCCCCTCTCTCTCTCTCTCTCTCTCTCTCTCTCTCTCTCTCTCTCTCTATCTCTCACTCTCTCTATCTCTCTCTACCTCTCTCTACCACTCTCCATCTCTCTCTCTTTCTCTCCTCTCTCTTTTTCTTTCTTTCTTTTTTGGGCGTCATGTGTGGTCTGACTCATTGTGCCTCAGCCTTCCTCAGTGATGACTTGCTCACTCTGCCTCTCTCCTGTCTGCCTCTCCTGTCTGCCTCTCCTGTCTGCCTCTCCCGTCTGCCTCTTCTGTCTGTCTCTCCTGTCTGCCTCTCCTGTCTGCCTCTCCTGTCTGTCTCTCCTGTCTGTCTCTCCTGTCTGCCTCTCCTGTCTGTCTCTCCTGTCTGCCTCTCCTGTCTGTCTCCCTCCTGTCTGTCTCTCCTGTCTGCCTCTCCTGTCTGCCTGTCTCTCCTGTCTGCTTCTCCTGTCTGTCTCTCCTGTCTGCCTCTCCTCTGTCTGCCTCTCCTGTCTGTCTCTCCTGTCTGCCTCTCCTGTCTGTCTCTCTCCTGTCTGCCTCCCCTGTCTGTCTCTCTCCTGTCTGTCTCTCCTGTCTGTCTCTCTCCTGTCTGTCTCTCCTGTCTGCCTCTCCTGTCTGTCTCCCTCCTGTCTGCATCTCCTGTCTGCCTCTCCTGTCTGCCTCTCCTGTCTGTCTCTCCCGTCTGTCTCTCCCCTGTCTGTCTCTCTCCTGTCTGCCTCTCCTGTCTGCCTCTCCTGTCTGTCTCTCCTGTCTGCCTCTCCTGTCTGTCTCTCTCCTGTCTGTCTCTCCTGTCTGTCTCTCTCCTGTCTGTCTCTCCTGTCTGCCTCTCCTGTCTGTCTCTCCTCTCTGCCTCTCCTGTCTGCCTCTCCTGTCTGTCTCTCCTGTCTGTCTCTCCCCTGTCTGTCTCTCTCCTGTCTGTCTCCCCTGTCTGTCTCTCTCCTGTCTGTCTCTCCTGTCTGTCTCTCCTGTCTGCCTCTCCTGTCTGCCTCTCCTGTCTGTCTCTCCTGTCTGCCTCTCCTGTCTGTCTCTCTCCTGTCTGTCTCTCCTGTCTGCCTCTCCTGTCTGTCTCTCTCCTGTCTGCGACAGGAAGCACAATCCCATAGAGAGCTTTAAAAATAACAGGAAATTAACCCTTCGAATGTGACCAAAGACCTTCGACAAGAACAACTGCAGCCATATTTGATGTGTGTGTGCGCATGTCTGTATTGTGTACGTCTGGGTGTCTTTTTGTCTGTGTGTCTGTGTGTCTGTGTGTCTGTGTGTGTGTGTGTGTGTGTGTTGATCCAGCCGAAGTATTGAACATGGAGTCTGTCTGCTCGCCTATCTACTGGTGTGACATCTAGCTGATATATGATGTGAGGATGTCTTCGAGTGCATCTGTGCATGACCTGCACAACCTGAACACACGCACACACACAACTACACACACACACACACGCAGACACACACACGCACGCACACACACGCACACACAACCACACACATGCACACACACACGCAGACACACACACGCACACACACACGCAGACACACACACACACGCACACACACACGCAGACACACACACACAACCACACACACGCAGACACACGCACACACGCACACACACACGCACACACACACACGCACACACACACACAGACAAACACAGAGCTATCTGTTTCAGAGACATGCAGACACAATCACATAGATATTCTTCTCCCATCTGTCCTCTCGTCATGGCTCCCTGATTTTCTCTCATTGTCTGAGTCCAAGGCAAATACCACCACCACCCCCCGTACACACACACACACACACACACATTCACGCACACACACATTCACGCACGCACACACGCACACACAAAGTGTGGAAATTATACAGCCCCTGCAGTAGCATTGTCTGTTTAGAGAGGCAACAATTTGTTCAGCATCTGTGAAATTAGACATGGTTTTCCAATGTCAACTTTCAATATCAATCACTATCATACAACACTGTTCATGTTTGTGCGTACGTGAGGGTGTGTGTGTCTGTCTCGGTGTGTGTTGTGTTCCTCCCTGTTCTGGTGCCTGTTTCAGCTGTGTAACTGTGTTCAAACTGTGTTCAAACTGTGCATCTTCCACTGCAAGCGTCTGAATGAATTCTTATGTATATATGTAGATATGTAGATAGGAATGTACCAATCTGATCCATGGCTTACTGCTAGTGTTAGGTTCCAGTCCTTTATGCACATTGAGGTGTGTGTGTGTGTGTGTTTGTGTGTGTAAGCATGTATTAACCAACTGTAAGATTATTTGTGCGTGAACTGTTTCTGGGTTGAATGAGTGATGTGTGCGTGTATCCCCCTGGTTTGTGTGTGCGCGTGTGTGTGTGTATCTTGCATGTGTGTGTGTGTGCTCATGGGGCTGTGTGTGTGTGTGTGTGTGTGTGTATCTTAGTGCATGGGTGTGTGTGCGTGTGTGTGTGTGTATCTTAGTGCATGGGTGTGTGTGCGTGTGTGCATGATGCTGTGTGCATCAACAGACACTGTGAATGATGTAAAATGGGTTTCCGATTAAATCATTTCTCTAGGATTGTTGTGGATGACTTTAGCAAAATTCCAATTATTCATCTGTTATTGGTTTTAATCATATGAATGTTTGGTTCAAGTGTAACCAATGGTCCTTTCTGCTGATCCAACACGGACTAAAGGTTCAAATGTACTGTGTGTGTGTGTGTGTTTCTGAATGTGTGTGTGTGTGTGTGTGTGTGTGCATGGGGCTGCATGTGTGTTTCTGTGAGTGTGTGTGTTTCTGAGTGTGTGTTTCTGAATGTGTGTGTGAGTGTGTGCATGGGGCTGTGTGTGTGTTTCTGTGTGTGTGTGTGTGTGCGCGTGTGCATGGGGCTGTGTGTGTGTCGCGTGAGTGTGTGCATGGGGCTGTGAGTGTGTTTCTGTGTGTGTGTGTGTTTCTGTGTGTGTGTCTGTGTGTGTGTTTCTATGTGTGTGTGTGTGTTTCTGTGTGTGTGTTTCTGTGTGTGTGTGTGTGTTTCTGTGTGTGTGTGTTTCTGTGTGTGTGTGTGTGCATGGGGCTGAGTGTGTGTGTTTCTGTGTCTGTGTGTGTGTGTGTTTCTGTGTGTGTGTGTGTGTGTGTGTGTGTCTGTTTCGCTCGTGGGCTCCACTCAAATCAAAGTATCCACTGTGTCCGGATCCCCTGTTGGTGAAAGCTCGGTTTGTCTTGAAGCTAAAAGAGCTAGCTGAATTATTAAAACTTACTGAAGCCTCACAGTGGAGGACCAGTGGACCACAGAGACGATACACCCACGCACACACACACACACCCACGCACACACACACGCACACACCCACGCACACACACACACACACACGCACACACACGCACACCCACTGTCTCAGCTTGTTCACTGCCTGTAATCCCCACAGAGAACCGTACAATACTGTATAGCAGCATCTACACTGAGCAGTGCATAGGCAGTTTATACAGCATCGGGAGAGGGAGAGGGAATGAGTCTATCTACCCAGAGGAACTGTGCTGCTGTGCAAGTCTGCAGTTTAGCTCATGTATCCAGACTAGCATATTAATTTCATGTGTTCAGCTTGATACCTAACTGCCCAGTGCGTTCCTCGCTCAGTCTCGTTCAGGTTGCACCATGTTCCCTTTGTTGTAAAAGCGTCTCAACTAGAACCGGAGCTTCTTGTCCTGTAAATGGATCAAACGCTGTGTTTTTATTGGTTCAACAAGGTCGTCAATCTCTGTGGCGTGTGGCTGGGTGACGCCTGAGGCTAGCTGCCAGTGTCATGGCTAGGTTACCCATTGTTTATCATTAGCATTTGGTTATTTTGGCTAGCTGTATGTCCATTGACATGGTGGAGGAGTGTTAGCGTAGCTTGCATTCGTTAGCAGGCTACCGGCGGTATCTGGTTGTTTAGTAGCTGGCAGTAGCTTCATTATAGCCTTTTGACCACTGGCGGTATCTTCCAGGAAGCTTTCGTGGGTGAGGGAGGGATGTGGGGGGTTGCCTTGGTAGCGATGTGAAGTGTGTGTGTGAATATAAAGAACATTAATCACTTCCATACCTTTAACTCCCCAAACATTGACATATTCAGCGTTAGTTGTGTGGACTGAACGTGTCTGTGTGTGTGTGTGTGTGTCTGTGTGTGTGTGTGTGTGTCTGTGTGTGTGATTGTGTGTGTGTTTGTTGGTGTGAGCTCATGATTGTGAGTTGCGTTACTAAATGAATCCCAATTAGATAGCTGTTCCGTGGTGTGTGTTTAGCAGTCATTTATCTCACGCTCTCTCTCTCTCTCCCTCTCTGTTTCTCTCTCACTCTCTATGTCTCTCTCTCTCTTTCTCTCTCTCTTTCTTTCCATCCATTCTTCTGTATCTCCCATCTCTCTCATTAATGAGTCCAATTAGCACATGCAAATATTTACCTCTAACCGACATCTGTGATTTATAATAGTTCACTTAGCTCTTTAAAATGCTTCATATGTCTGTAGCGTGTTTGAGTGTGAGCGTGTTCGTGTGTGTGTGTGTGCGTGTGTAAATACTCTGTAGTCAGCACGGCATGTCAGTTCATTAGTCCCTCCTGCAGTGTCAGATGATCACACAAGGAGAGGAGACGGCACACACACACACACACACACACACACTCCCACACTCCCACACACACACTCCCACACACACACACACACACACACACACACACACACACTCTCAGGCTCTCGACTGAGACAGGCCCTCAGTCCTTGACGCAGGGCTTGTGTGTGTGTGTGTGTGTGTGTAATGGCCACCACTCAACCCCCATCAGATTAATGACACACAGACATCAAAGAAGAGGGGGAGGACAGGGGGTGAAGAGGCAAACGGGAGAGAGAAGAGAGGAACGATGGGACAGTTATTGTCTGGTTGCAGACCTTTCTTCTTTTGTGGTGCTGTCTGGAGAGATGAAGAGGAGGAGGAGGAGGAGGGCGAGGGAGGGGGAGAGAGGGGGGAGAGAGAGGGAGGGGGAGAGGGAGGGGAGAGGGAGGGGAGAGAGAGGGAGGGGGAGAGAGGAAGCGTAGAAGGGGGAAAGGGAGAGATGAAAAAAATGACAGGACAAAGGCAGGGCAGGGAGAAGGAAGGGGTGAGGGAAAGGGTGAGGGAAGGGGTGAGGGAGAGTTGGAGAAGCAGAGAGAGAGAGAGAGAAAGAGAGAGAGAGAGAGTGAAAGTGAACATGAGTGAGATGAGGCAGGAAGAGGGAGATGAGATGCAGAGAGATAAGAATTGTACAGTCAGTTGATGAGTGGTAGCTACATGCACTACCCTTCCCAGTACTCCAGCTGATCATGTAAACCTCCCGACGTTCAATAGCAACACCACTTCAGAGTGACTTAAGGAATTAAGACAACATGCTTTGTGCTCGGACTCCTCACGTGTCACGTGCAATAACACACAGCAAGAGATATTCATGCAAATGTAATTCTAGCCTTAGAGAGTGAGGGAATTCACAATCACGAATCGCAAATCAAACACCAATATCTCCGAGTGTATGAACCAATTACTTTCTGTGATTACCCCTTGTGTAGGTGCGGGTATGAGGAATATAATGCAAATTGATGTCATCTATGCTGGGTCTGCGTGGTGTTAGATTCGCCTACACTCGGTGCCTTTGACTATGTTTATTCCATCTGAAGATACATGCCGCGGGTACAAACTAATGGAAGGAAGGGGTCGTGATGATGTGTCATGTAGTGGGGTGTGTTGGTGGAGGTGAGGTGGGGTGCTGTTGTGTGAGGTGGGGGTGTGAAAGAAGGTGTTGTGGGGGAGAGGGTGAGTGTATTGAGTGTGGGGTGGGATGTGTTATGAGTAGGTGTCGCGAGGTGTGTGTGTGGCAGGGGGGTGAAGGTGTGTGAGTGAGTGAGAGAGAGAGAGGTGTGTGTATGTGTGCGGAGTGAGGGTGTATGGTGTGGTGACCGAGCGCGTATGAGGATCGATGGGGACAGGGAAAGAAAGGAAGTGTGTGTGTGTGTCTGTGTGTGTGTGTGTCTGTGCCTCCTTCCTAGGTGGGACGTGTTTATTTGACCTATACTGCTACTGGCACACCTGCATTAACTTTTAACCCTACAACAGCCGCCTCTACACGCCACACAAAAACCACAACCACACCACGCACCTATGCAGGAGGGCTTTTCAATTACCGCTGTGCTCTGACATTCCACTGCCATACCTCCCTCATCCTCACCCCTTCTCCCCCATCACTCACCCCTCCTCACCCCCGTTCATGGTTGCACGGCAACCAGCCGTAATTAATGAGCTTTTTACGGAGCGATCTGATCAGCATCAGGATTGGACACGTCTGATAAGCAGAATGGAATCTGCAAAGAGGCCCGCTTTGCCTGGAAATATAATTACCTGGAAATACACACACGTGCACAGGCGCACACACTCACACACGCGCACACACTTCAGTAAACCCAGGTTAATACAAATCCTTTTACTCTTCTATGCACTAATTAGAAATGTTACGGCATGAGAAAGAGTAGAAAACAAATAAAGAGGGAGACTCGGAGAGAGAGAGGCACGGAGAGAGAGAGAGAGAGAGAGAGAGAGAGAGAGAGGGGGGTAGAAGGACAGAGAGAGCAAGAGAGAGAGAGAGCAGCACAGAGAGGGAGAGAGAGAGGGAGATAGAGAGAGGTAGGACAGAGAGGGAGAGAGGCAGAGAGGCAGAGAGTGAGAGAGGCAGAGAGAGGTAGAAGGACAGAGAGCGAGCAAGAGAGGGAGAGAGACAGAGACAGAGGGCAGGAGAAAGAGAAGTAGGAGGACAGAGAGAATCGTTTGTTTGCGACGTTGAGACTATCGCGTTCACGTTGTCATCGTTCGCAATACGAAACTCTGATCATTAAATATGGCCGATGCTGTGCTTTCCCAAGCATCTGTGTACCAGCCTGCGTGGCCCTGCGTGTTAATGACAGCGTCGTACAGAACACAGCTGACGTCGTACGTTTGTGTTGAACGTGCAGACTGAGAAGTCTGTGTGTGTGTGTGTCTGTGTGTGTGTGTGTCTGTGTGTGTGTGTGTCTGTGTGTGTGTGTGTCTGTGTGTGTGTGTGTAGGAGGGCTTTTCAATTACCGCTGTGCTCTGATTCAGCTGCTACCTCCTCATCCTCACCCTTCTCCCGCTGCACTCACCCCTCCTCACCCCCGTTCATGGTTGCACGGCAACCAGCCGTAATTAATGAGCTTTTTACGGAGCGATCTGATCAGCATCAGGATTGGACACGTCTGATAAGCAGAATGGAATCTGCAAAGAGGCCCGCTTTGCCTGGAAATATTACTTTGGGGGAAAGAAAAAGGAAAAAGGGAACGAAAAGAAAAAAACACACACGGCACAGCGCACACACTCAACACCGCACACACTTCAGAAACCAGGTTATCAAATCCTTTTACTCTCTAGCACTAATTAAGCAATACGCAGGCAAGAGTAGAAAACAAAATAAAGAGGAACCGGAGAGGGAGGAAGCACAGAACGAGAGAGAGGAAGAAGAGAGAGAAGGGACAAGACAGAGAGAGCAGAAAAGAGAGCAGCACAAGGAGGGAGAGAGAAGGGAGATAGAGAAGGTGGACAGAAGGGAAAGGAGCAGAGAGCAAGAGTGAGAGAGGCAGAGAGGGTAGAGAACAGAGCGAGCAAGAGAGGGGAGGAGACAGAGACAGAGGCAGGAGCAAAAGGCAGAGGAGGAGAGAAATCGTGTTGCGACGTGAGACTACCGCGTTCACTTGTTCAATCGTCGCAATACGAACTCGATCATAATTGCGATGCTGTGCTTTCCAAGCATCGTTACCAGGCCCTGCGTGGCCCTTCGTAACAGCGTCGTACGAAACACAGCTGACTCGGTCACGTTTGTTGTTGAAGCGTGCAGACGAGAATCGGTTGTGGCGGTGTTGTGTCGGTGTGTGGTCTGTGGTGGTGTCGTTGTGTGTCTGGTGGTGCGTTGTGTCCGTGTTTGGGTGCGTTCTTGTTGTTGTGCATTGGGCGTGCTGGTGTGGTGCTGTTTCGCCGTTTCTGGTCTGGTGCCCGTGGGGGCGTGCTGTCTGTGCTTTGTGTTTCTGTGTGTTGTGTGTTTTTCTGTGTGTGAGTGTGTCCCTGTCCCTGTGTGTTTTGTGTGTTGTGTGTGTTGTGTCTGTGGGCTGGTCGTTGTGTGTGGTGTAGCTCTGTTGTGTGCTTGTTGTGCGGGTGTGTCTCCGTGTGTGGGGTGTGTGGTGCACAGTCGTTTCGGTGTGTGGTTGTGTCTGTGTGTGTCCTGTCTGTGTCTGTGTGTGTCTGTGTGCTGGTGTGTGTGTGTGTTTTTTTGTTTGTGTGTGTGTGAATGGGGGGTGGGGGTGGGTGCAGTCGCTGAATGTTTTTTTTGTTTGTGTGTGTGTGTTGTGGTGCGTGCGGTGAGGTGTAAGTGTGTGGTTGTGCGTGCGTGCGGTGTGTGTGTCTGTGTGTGTGTGTGTGTGTGTGTGTGTGTGTGTGCGTGCGTGTGTGTGGGTTTTGAAGCTCTCAGATCAGATCTGTTCCGTCCTCCTCCAATCATCTCCGTCCAGTGGTGTAGTCTACGTTGTTGTAGTGAGTCTACTGTCTAGAGTAGTCTAGTCTAGTCTACTGTGATTTTCTCCACCCCGCTGCATACTCACCCATCCTAGAGCAAAACCCCATAAGCACCACCCTCTCACTAATGCATAAAGTATGCCTCTATATGTATCTAAACATCCTGAAAGACTTCTTTTGTTATCAACGTGTCAATCGACGAAGGTGACGTCAGACCCAGGTGACATGCCACGCCACGGCAGCCCCAATAGCAACATAGACGGGGTGAATTTATGAATGGATGTGTTGAGGTTCTGTCACAAAACGATGTTGTTACGTATCCTCCCGCTTTTTTAAGTGGGTATAGGGAAATCCTTGACATTTCATAGTGGGTATACAGTGTATACCTGCGTATCACGTAGACTACACCACTGTCTTCGTCCCCAATGTGCTCGATGGTCTCTCACACGCGTTGGGTGCGTGCGCACAAGTGTCAAGTCAATACTATCCATGCTTGTCCATTGGAACCACTTCTCTTGATATCGACTCTGTGCTAAATGTTGAGAAGGTCGAAGATGGCTGTGCAGTTGGAGAGGACGTAAAAACACAGACAGACAGAGAGACAGAGAGACATAGACAGTGAGTGAGTAGGAGAAATATAGTGAGAGAGAGAGAAAGAGATTGTTCTGTGTCTGCAGGTCTCTCTATCAGACCTCAGGTCATTAGCTATTCCAGTCGTCTCCCTGGCTCTCCTCTCGCCAACACTGTCTCCCTTCTCTCCGTTTAGCATTTTCCATAACTCTCTCTCCGCTTCCCTCTCTTGTCTTGTCCTGCGTGCGTGTGTGTGTGTGTGTGTGTGTGTGAGATGACTCAGTCTGAGCTAATCTCTGTGTTAGGGAGGGCTGAATAAGCCAGTCTTTGTCAGGGCATTAGGTTTGGAGAGGATGAATACATTAAACGATAAACGACTACCGGCGGAGGAGTGAGGGTTTGGAATGGTCCTCTGATCCCTCCTCTCCTCCTCTGCTTTGGGGCCTGTCATTCAGTGGGGTGTCGTGTGGGTGCGGTTGGGGGTGGAGTGTGTGTCTGTTGGTGGTGTATGTGTGTGGGGGGGTGGGTGTGTGTGGGGTGGGGGTGTTTTGTTGGTTTGTCTCTCGTGAGTGGGAGGTCACGCGGACGTCAACCGCAACAGTTGGTTAGAATTCAAGGATGGCTTTGGCAAATCCCGATTAGGAATGGTTTTGTGGGGAGGCAAACTCGGTCCGAGTTCTGCCATCTCCCCCCCTCTCCCCTTCTCTCCCCCCCGCTCTCCTCCCTCCTCCCCCCCTTCCTCTCCCAAATGAACATGAGGACTTCGATCGAGAGGGAAGGGTTAAGAAGCCCAGTGCTGACATAGGGAATATAGGTAACCTAGCGAGGGAGGGGGGGAGAGTGAGGGTGGTGTAGAGTGAGAGAGATGGGGAGAGAAAGAGAGATGGGGAGAGAGAGAGAGATGGGGAGAGAGAGAGAGAGAGGGGCTTGCTGACTGGGCTGTGCCGCGGTGAGCTGTGATTGCCAGCCGTGTCCGTCTGCCTGTGCAGCAGACTTGGGGAGCACGCAGTTAGCCTGCGTTAGCACACGTTAGCCTGCGTTAGCCCACGTTAGCACACGTTAGCCCGCGTTAGCACACGTTAGCCCGCGTTAGCACGCGTTCTCCCAGCCGTCCTGGCTGAGCGGTTGTCAGCCGACGGCGAGTTAGCGTAGCTCGTGTCTGCTTCAGCTGAGGTGGTCGGAGCAGGGTTGACTCTGAGCACCCCCTCCCTGCTGTGAAGGATACACCCCCCTCCCTGCTAGAGCACCTGCCCTCACAGGAGGTGAGGAACCTGAGAAGAACAGAGAGAGAGAGAGAGGTGCTCATACGACCTCGGAGGAGCCTCGAGACGGAGGAGAAGACGGAGAGCTAGATTCATCAGGTGTGTGATGAACGCAGAGGGGAAGAGAGAGACGACAAGAGAGAGAGGGTGGACGAGAGGGAGGACGAAGAGAAAAAGAGGAAGGAGGGAAAGGAGGAGGATAAAGGAGGACGAAAAGATGGAGGGAGAGAGAAGAGGAGAAAAGAAAGTGGAAAAATACAGAGAAACAAAAGGACGGTGTTTGCGAAGCGGGCAGGGTCTCTCCTGGGAGTGAGGGGAGTATGGGGAAGGACAGGGAGGGGGAGATGGGGGAGGACAGGGGAGGGAGTAAAGGGGGAGGAGAGGGAGTGGGAAGTGGGGGAGGGGAGAGGGGATAAGAGGACATGTGCCTTTTGCGGGCCTTACACACACAACAACCACATAGAAGTAAACATGTCAGTACCTTCAGCGAAGAGAGACTTTCAGCCACTCTTCAGAGTCAGATGGAGAGAGAGAGGAGAGCGAGAGGGAGAGAGAGAGAGAGAAGCGAGAGAAGGAGAGAGAGACCAGGAGAGAGAGAGAGAAGAGAGAGGAGAGAGAGAGAGCAGAGAGAGAGAGCGCAGGGAGAGGAGAGAGAGAGGAGAAAGGAAGAGAGAGCAGAAGAGCAGAGAGAGACGTTCTACTGGAACTGTTGAGGAATACAAATAGCAGTAGATAGAGAGACGGACGAATGAGAATATTGCCCGATGTGGCCTGAGGGGTGAGAGAAAGAGGATGGAGAGTACAGGAGATGGATAATGCTGGAGATAAAAGGAGGTGTGTGTGTGTTTGACTCGGCGCTGGCTGGTCGACAAGCTCGTGTGTGGCATTGTGTGTATTGTGATTTTGAGAGGGATATGTGATTAATATTTATGTGTGATTCAGGAGTGGTATGTGTGTGTGTCCTGTAGTGAGTGCCGTGCTTTGTGTTTGTGCTCTGTTCTCGGAGCGGTTGTTGCCGTGTTTGATATTTGTAGTGTGCTGTGTTTTTGCAGTTGGTTGAAGAGCTGGTAAGAAGCAACTGTTTCACGGCGGACCATAAATCAAGGGGCTTGTTTATGGTGCTTCTCACAGGCTAGGGCATATAGCTGTGCTGCTCTGCAGGCCCCCCCTCTCCCCGCCTCTCTCCTGCTTACCCTCCCTCTCGCCTCTTCCTGCCTGGCTCAACCGCTGTTTTCCTCTTCTCGGCCCTCATCCTGCTCGCCCCTGCACATCCACGAGCCTTCTCACTCCCTGCTCCCCTCCCGCCCTCTTCTCACGGTGCTCTCCCCCTCCCGCCTCTCTCCTGCTCCCCCTCCCGCCTCTCTCCTGCTCCCCTCCCGCCTCTCTCCTGCTCCCCTCGTGCCGTCCTCTAAGGCTTCCTTTGCTTCCTTCATCTACTACCGGTGTTTCTTGCATTGCTACAAATTTTACGTAACTGGCTTCCACCTTGCGACGCCCGTGGCTCCCTGTCCCCTCCCGATACCTCATTCTCCTGGCTCCCCCCTCTCTGCCTCCGGGTCCTGCCTCCCCCTCCCGCCTTCTTTTTCTCTCCTGCTCCCCCTCCCGCCTCCTCTCTCTGCATGCCACGCTCACCGCCTTTCTCCTGTCTCCCATCCATCCTTCTGGCCTCTCCCTGCTGCCCCGCTCCCTCCTCCATATCCGACTCAAAAGTACGCACCACCCTCCCGCCTCCCTACTGGCCTCCAACACAAGGCCGCTATCCGACCGACTCCCTGACCCCCAACCTCAGACCACCCCCAGATCCATAATGCTGCTCCCCACACCCACAGCCCTTCCCCCACGACGGGCCAGTTGCCTCCCCCACAGCCCTCCCCCACACCCACAGCCCTCCCCCACAGCCCTCCCCCACACCCACAGCCCTCCCCCACACCCACAGCCCTCCACATCGTGAGGCTGTCTCAGTCTCAGTCTGTAGTCTACAGGCAGACAAATGGGTGGAGGGGAAGCGGAGAGGGGGACTGGAAGCTGGAGAAGCAATTAAAAAGACAGAGAAAAAGACCTGCAAGTCATTATATCTGCGCTAAGCCTGTCGAAATGAAGCCTAGGTGTGTGTGTGTGTGTGTGTGTGTGTCTGTCTCTGCGTGTGTGTGTCTGTGTGTGTGAGTGTCTGTCTGTGTGTGTGTGTGTGTGTGTGCACACGTATGAATGCGTCTATTTACTTGTTTGCCTTTTTCTTGATTTATCTTTGCTTAAACTAATAGATTTGACATGAGATGAATTGTCAGTCTGTCTGTCTCTGTCTCTGTCTGTCTCTCTGTCTCTGTGTCTGTCTCTCTCTCTCTCTGTCTGTCTGTCTATCTCTCTGTCTGTCTCTCTCTGTCTGTCTGGCTGTCTCTCTGTGTCTGTCTGTCTGCCTGCCTGTCTCTCTCTCTCTGTCTGTCTGTCATTCTGCTTGAACAAGTATTCATATCAGTCTATTTGTCTGTCTGCCTATGACTCAGCACTTATGAAGCACACACACACACACACACACACACACACACACACACACCCCACACCTCCCGACACCAGGTTTGTCAGTGGAAGGCTGCTATGGCAACGGCTTGACTTGTGGATGTTTCTGTTCACGTGCTGCAGGGATGTGTCTGGTACAAGGCCTGTCAGCAACACAGTTGGGAAGACCTACGAGCTGGATCTGTGCAGTGTTGGAGTATGTGATTTTACTCCGTTACGTGTTCACGCATTGAGAGTGGTAAGATGGATCACCAGGATTCAGTATCGTTAAGTTCAATGAAGTTTATTCCCTAATAGTACAATTCTAATGCAGATATCTGGGTCGCTCCAAGGTTCCTAACAGCACACAACTACGTGCGTCTTATGCTTGGCACAGCAAAGAACGACACCTTTCCTTGGGAGACCCACAGTAATATAGATAACATTATGCATTTCATTAGGACAGAGGCTCCTCCGCCTTTGGTGGTGTCCGCCCATGGTTCGAGGGCCATCTTATCTTCTCATGTGGTAGAGAGGACCCTCTTTGTTGCCTCTTTCTTGCAGGTGTTGTTTTATCTGACTCTGCACACAAAGAAAACAGTGTTCTCTACTCCCCACATCCCAAGATTAGACAGTAGAATACATCCTACTGTTGACTATGTGTGGACTGTTGACTCCCTCTTGATTCCCACAGTGTGTTGCCTTTCTTACATGATAGAAAAGTACTGTCTGTCTGCCTTACAAATCTTATAGGTCAGTACCAGCAAATCATTGTATCCTTCATTGTTAACATAAGTAAAATTATATGGGTTAGCATAAGTGAATCATTATATCCTTCAGCAGTAACTATCTGTGTGTGGACGACACGTGTGTGTGTGTGTGTGTTGGTGTGTGGAGGACACGTGTGTGTGTGTGTGTTGGTGTGTGGAGGACACGTGTGTGTGTGTG
>BROE01000028.1:3132140-3146006 GCA_036571765.1 Plecoglossus altivelis
GGGGGGGGGGGGGGAGGTGTGAGTGTGTGGGTTTGTGGGTGTCTGAGAGTGTATGGGTGTGTGCGTGTGTGTGCGTGTGTGTGTGTGTGTGTATGCGTGTGCGTGTGTGAGCCCTGGAGAGATGTTACTTGTAGTGAACAGTAGAAGTGTGAACATGTAGGTGCTAATGGAAGAACACACACACACACAGTCAGTGAGCACAGGCCCCTTACCTGGAATGTCACAGGCCTTGTGAGATTGGGAGTTCTGGCACTCCATCGCCATGGTTACAAGCTCAGGGCTAAAAATAGCTTGGCCGTACGGACATGCCGTGGTCTCTGGTGTGTGTGTGTGTGTGTGTGTGTGTGTGTGTGTATGTGTGTGTACACGCTAGTGCAGGTCAGAGAGTGGGGATCCTCTGTCCAGCTCTGTGACTGTGTGTTTATCTCTGAGCTACAGCTGAGCCCAGCACAGAGGAAGGGTGAGGATGATGGGGGGAGAGAGAGAGAGAAGAGTGGAGTGGAGGCGAGCTGAGAGGAGGAGTGAAGGGGAGAGGAAAGGAGGGGAGAGTTGGAGAGAGGAGAGGAGGAGTGAAGGGGAGATGAAAGGAGGGGAGAGTTGGAGAGAGAGAGAGAAGAGTGGAGTGGAGGCAAGCTGAAAGGAGGAGTGAAGGGGAGAGGAAAGGAGGGGAGAGTTGAAGAGAGGAGAGCAGAGGAGAGGAGGAGTGAAGGGAAGAGGAAAGGAGGGGAGAGTTGGAGAGAGGAGAGGAGGAGTGAAGGGGAGATGAAAGGAGGGGAGAGTGGAGGAGTGGTGAGAGGAGGAGAGGACAGGAGAGTGCAAGAGAGGACAGGAGAGTGGAGGAGAGGAGAGTGGAGGAGAGGAGAGTGGAGGAGAGGACAGGAGAGTGCAAGAGAGGACAGGAGAGTGGAGGAGAGGAGAGTGGAGGAGAGGAGAGTGGAGGAGAGGGGAGGAGAGGAGAGTGGAGGAGAGGAGAGTGGAGGAGAGGAGAGGAGAGGAGAGGAGAGTGGAGGAGAGGAGAGTGGAGGAAAGGAGAGTGGAGGAGAGTGGAGGAGAGGACAGGAGAGTGCAGGAGAAGGTGTAGTCATCTGTTTCTCTCTCCCAGCCAGAGGAACAGGAGCCTGACTCACTGCTTTTACTGCTCTGACACGCACAGATAGGCCCATATGCACTGCAACAGATTGGGAGAGTGGTGTGTGTGTGTGTGTGTGTGTGTGTGTGTGTGTGAGAGAGAGAGAGAGAGGAGAGAACAGTAAATTACAGACACAGTTTTTCCGGTCCTGATGCCAGGCGCGTGTACTGCTGTGGTCTCTCTCTTTTGCTCTCCCTACCCCTACCCCTCTCTCTCTCCCTCCTCTCTTTCCCTTCCTCTCTCCCTCCTCTCTTTCCCTTCCTCTCTCCCTCCTCACTCTTCCTTCTCTCTCTCCCTCCCCCTCTCTCTCTCCCTCCCCCTCTCTCCCTCCCTCTCTCTCTCTCCCTCCCTGAGAGTGGGTGAGGACAGATGTGGCGTCATGTTAGAGGCAGAAATGAGTAGGTGAAGGTTTATTTCCTTCTGAAAGGTGCATTTTTCTCCTGTCAACAGGAATGGCTGCTGCCTCTCCTTGACTCTTTCTATCTCCATCTTCCTCGCTCCTCCATCTTCCTCGCTCCTCCATCTTCCTCCCTCCATCTTCCTCTCTCCTCTCTCGCACAAACACACACACGTGCACGCACGCACATACGTCCTGGTCAGAGCGTTGATTTTCTCCAGAACTCTTGACATCAGGTCGCCACCCTCTGGCTGTCCAATCCCTTACGATAGATTTGCATTTTATTTGCATTTTGTTACAGAAAGAACAAAGTAAATGGAGGCTCCTCCCCTTGGTGGGTGACAGGAAAAGCTGAAGGTGAGTTTAGCAGGGGGAGGAGCCTGCTGTGATGCTGGGTAACTAGGGGGAGGAGCCTACTGTGATGCTGGGTCACTAGGGGGAGGAGCCTGCTGTGATGGTGGGCCACTAGGGGGAGGAGCCTGCTGTGATGCTGGGTCACTAGGGGGAGGAGCCTGCTGGGGTGCTGGTCACTAGGGGGAGGGGCCTACTGAGATGCTGGGCCACTAAGGGGAGGAGCCTACTGAGGTGCTGGGTCACTAGGGGGAGGAGCCTGCAGGCGTGCTGGCCGCTAGGGGGAGGAGCCTGGACCAAAAACACACACACATACTCACATACACACACACACACACACACACACACACACACTCCCTGTCCTCTGAGCTGAATATAGAGATGGGCTAGAACACAAACAGTTATTGATGCTGGTCCTCTGAGCTGAATATAGAGATGGGCTAGAACACAAACAGTTATTGATGCTGGATACAAAGCTATAGTCTGGTCTTTCTCTCTGTCTCTTGCTCTCTTTCTCTCTCTTTTTCTTTTTCTCTCTTTTTTTCTTTCTCTTTCTCTCTCCCTGCTCTCTCTGTCTGCTCTCACTGTCCGCTCCCACTGTCCGCTCCCACTGTCCGCTCCCACTGTCCGCTCCCACTGTCCGCTCCCACTGTCCGCTCCCACTGTCCGCTCCCACTGTCCGCTCCCACTGTCCGCTCCCACTGTCCGCTCCCACTGTCCGCTCTCTCTGTCTGCTCTCTCTCTCTCCCCTGCTGCTCTCTGTCTGCTCTCTCTCTGCTCTCTCCTCCTCCTCCCTCATCTTCATCCTCCCCCTCATCTTCTCCCTCCCTCATTCTCCCTCCATCATTCCCTCCCTTGCTAAATCTCTCTCTCCCTGCTCTCTCTGTCTGCTCTCTCTCCCTGCTCTCTCTGTCTGCTCTCTCTCCCTGCTCTCTCTGTCTGCTCTCTCTCTCTGCTCTCTCCTTTGTCACTCTGTTGCTCCCTCTCTCCCTGCTCTCTCTGTCTGCTCTCTCTGTCTGCTCTCTCTGTCTGCTCTCTCTCTCTGCTCTCTCTCTCTGTTCTCTCCTTTGTCTGCTGTTTCTTACTGTGTCCTCTGTTCTGTCTGACACACTGAAAAGAAGAGTTTTCAATTAGGATCTCTTCCCGGCGAGACCTCTACCCTGCCATTCTCATATTTTATTGTCATTTAGTGTGTGTGTGTGTGCACGTTGTGGAGTGTGTGTGCACGTTGTGCTGTGTGTGTGTGTTTCCTGGGGAAAGAGAGAGTTATTTGGTAACCATTCTAATTTCACACTTGTTAAGTTTCCATGTAAAAGCTGACGTTTTAGATAGAAGCCTTCAGGATGGGCGGATGTCATTAATGTGTGTGTGTGTGTGTGTGTGTGTGTGTGTGTGTGTGTGTGTGTGTGTAAGGGTGTGCGTGTGTTTGTGTGGATATATAAGTGCCTGTGAGTGTGTGTGTGTGCGCGAGCATGTATAAGTGCCTATGAGTGTTAGTGTGTTTGTGCCAGTGACCAGTGGAACAGTGTCCAGTTACGTTGAGTTTCTCTTTGTCTCTCTCTCTCTTTGTCTCTCTCTCTCTCTCTCTCTCTCTCTCTCTCTCTCTGCCTGTCTCTCTCTCTCTTTTCTGTCTTTTTCTGTCTCCCTCCCTCTCTCCGTTTCTCTCTCTGCCACTCTTGCTTTCTCTCTCTTTCTCACTGTCTGTCTCGCTCTCTCTCTCCCCCTCTTTCTCTCCCCCTCTCTCTCTCCCACCCCTCTCTCCCACCCCTCCCCCCCTCTCTCTCCCACTCTCCCCCCCCTCTCTCTCTCTCCACAATGAATGTGTTGTAGTTGGAGCACTGTGGGCTCTGTGCACTGATAGGCCCAGAGATGGCATTTAGCTAAAGAGCAGAGAGGCTGTTAGCCTCCCGAGTCATCTAATCAATCTCACTAATGAAACCACTGTCCTCTCCACAGCCCTGTCTTTCCCAATCTGCCCCTCTCCCTCCCTCTGTCCCTCTCTCACTCTCTCACTCCCTCCCTCTCTCACTCTCTCACTCCCTCTCTCACTCCCTCCCTCCCTCTCTCCCTCCCTCTCTCCCTCCCTCCCTCCCTCCCTCTGTTCCTGTCTCACTCTCTCACTCCCTCCCTCCCTCTCTCCCTTGGCCATTCTCTCTCCCTCTCTCTCACTCCGTCCCTCTCTCCCTTGGCCATTCTCTTTCTCTTTATCCATCTCTCTCCTTCCCTCTCTCTCCCTCCCTCTCTCATTTTTCCTCTCTCTCTCCTTCCATTCCTTTCTCTTTCATTTCTCTCTCTCTCTTTCTCTCTCTTTCTTTCATGTCATTCCATCAATAGACAATCCTCTCCCTCTCTCTCTAATTCCCCCATCCATTCCCTGCCCCCCCCCCTCCTAGACCCCCCTCCCCTCCTAGACCCCCTCTCCCCTCCTAGACCCCCCTCCCCTCCAGCCTCACCTTGGCCTTGTTCCTTGTTTGAGAGCCTCCTTCCTGTTTGCCTTGAAGTCATCGCTAATGAGGAAGCTGGTGTTGTCGGGGGTGGAGGGTGGAGGGGTGGTGGAGTGGTGGGAGGTGTGTGGTGGGGGTAGGGGGGTGGAGGGCTGTTGGGGGTGGAAGGGGTGGGGGTAAGGGGGGCGGAGGGCTGTGGGTGGGGGGTTGGGTGAGGGCTTGGGAAGGGGGGTGGTGGGGTGGAGGGGCTGGAGGGCTGTTGGGGGAATCATGGGGCGATGGCGGGCAGGGGTCTGATTGGCCAGTGCTGAGAGATGGAAAACCTTCTCTCATTTATCCAGTAGATGTGTGATTACCGTCGAGGTACCAAAGGCAACAGAGAGCAGTTTATAATTACGGGGAACAATACCCTGGATGGTGCTGGTGATTTTTTGAAAAGGTGGAATGAGAGAGATGGAGAGAGAGATGTAATGAGAGAGGGAGGAGAGATAGATGGAGAGAGAAGAGAGAGAGAGATGGAGGAGAGAGAAAAGAGAGAGAGGGAGAACAGTGTGTTGCTGATATCCTCTCCTCTCCTCCCCTCCTACTTCTCGCTAGGCCCCCGCTCTCCTCTCGCTCCGCGTCCCTACCCCTCCTCTCATCCCCTACTCCTCCTCCTCTCCTCGCTGCGTCCTTCCTCACCTCTCTTTCCTTCCCCTTTCCTCCTCTGCCTGCTCCTTTCTCTTCTCCCTCCTCCTCCGTCTCTCTCGCTCTCCATACCCTCCTCCTGCTCCTCTCCTCCCCCATCCTCCGTCGCTCTGCCTCTCCTCTCTTCCTCTCCTCACCTCCTCTCCTCTCTTCCTCTCCTCCCCTCCTCTACTCTCCTCTCCTTTCTTCCCCTCCTCCTCTCCTCTCCTCTCCTCTCCTCTTCTCCTCTTCCCCTCCCCTCTCCTCTCCTCTTCTGAGATGGTGGTGTCATGTTCTGTCAAGTTCCTTCTTTGGCACCAAGATACTCTCTCTCTCATCAGAAATCCTCAATCCCCCTTGACGGCGCCCCTTCAACCCCCCCTCTGCCCCCCCCCCTGCCGTGCCCCTCCCTCCGCCCTCTCCACCACATCTGAGCAGGGGAAAGATTGACCCAGTTAGGGTAGAATGGATGTGTGTGTGTGGGTTTAAAGAGGTTCTGGGGCGTGAGTGTGTTTTGCATTTGCTGTTAATAACTGCATATACAGTAGGTTGTGGGAAACGTACTGTAAAGGTACAGAGTAAAGATTAGTTGATGTGTGCTGTTTGTGGTTTTCTTCCTTCCTCTCTCTCTCTCTCCCTTCCCCGCTCTCTCCTTTCTCTCCCCCACTCTTTCGCCTTCCTCTCTTCCCGCTCTCGTCGCATACCTCGTCCCCTCGCCTTCCTCTCTCCCTCGTCGCTGTCCTGCCTCTCCCTTGCCGCTCCGCTTTCTCTCTCTTCCTCCATCTCTCTGTCATCCGCCCCCGTCCATGAATCTCTCCCCCTCCATCTCTCTCCTAGCCGCATCCTCAGGGGTGTTCAGGTGTGTTGGACAGGGAACAGGGAGTCTTTCCACCAAACTGTTTCCTGCAGCAAGGTCGCTCTCTCTGTGTGGCTTCAGCATGCCCCGCTCCCTCTCCTCCCCTCTCCTCGCCACTCCCCCCGCTCCCCTTCCCTCCCCCCCGCTCCCCTTCCCTCCCCCCCTCACCGCTTCCCTCCCCTACCCTATTCTCCCCTACCATACCATACCCTCCCCTCCCCTCTCCTACTCCCCCCAGCCTTAACTCTCAACACACATCTTTTCCATTTTTCTAATGTCTACACAACCCACTTGCGTGCATACACACACACACACACACACACACACACACACACACACGCAAACACTGTATGTTTTATTGGAGGCCAATCTCCAGTGGTGCTTGTCAGGGATGGAGCTTGTTGCTGTGCGAACGGAATGTAAAGTAGAGCACATATCTGACATCCAAAGATGTGTGTGTGTGTGCGTGTGTGTGTGTGTGCGTGCGTGTGTGTGTGTGTGGAAGAACACTTGGAGATGGTCCTGATTGTGATGCTGAGACAGAACAGAACGTAATGCTGGAGTTGAAGGAAAGTCCTGTGGAATTCAGTCCCCCCCCACACACACACATAGACACACACACACACACACATAGACACACACACACACATAGACACACACACACACACACATAGACACATACACACACACACATAGACACACACACATAGACACACATAGACACACACATAGACAGACACACATAGACAGACACATAGACAGACACACATAAATAGACACACGCATAGACAGACAGAAACACACACACATAGACAGACACACACATAAACACACGTGTCTGTTTGTGTCTGTGTGTGTTTGGACTGTGGGACATTGATACTGTAATTCCCTCTTGTGAAAACAATGGAGTTTGTAGTTTTACCTGCCAGTCAAACGCACGCACACACACACACACACACACACACATACACACACTCACACACACACACACACACACACACACACACACACACACACACACACGTTCAACACACAGTGACCAGACAGGACCTTACATAGACCAGCACAGTAGAGAGTCTTTGAGAATAGAAAGGGTGTCGTCAGAGGAGTAAATAGGCAAGGATGTGATGAAGTGTGAAACCACCCTAAATGGATGGACGGACCACAATCAACCACAATGCCCTTCCAAGAGGAAATTGAATGGTAGAGAATAAAGCAGTGTGTGTCTGTGTGTGTGTGTGTGTGTGTGTGTGTGTCTTTGTGTGTGTCTGTATGTGTGTGTGTGCGTGTGTCTGTGTGTGTGTGTGTGATGAACCTGCATTAAAACAAAGTGCTGAATGCAGATCAGCCGCGAAACAACCGCTATTAAAGAGTGAGGGAGTAAGGTGGGGGGTGAAGGGGGGGGAGAGGGAGGGGAGAGAGAGAGGGAGGGGAGAGAGAGAGATGGGAGAGAGAGAGGGAGGAGGAGAGAGAGAGGGAGGAGAGAGAGAGGGAGGAGGAGAGAGAGAGAGAGGGGAGAAAGAGAGGGAGGAGGAGAGAGAGAGCGAGGGGAGAGGAACAGTCAGGTTTCTGTCTAGGAGTGGATTATACAAAGGAGACCTCTTTCATCTCCTCATGAATACACACACACACACACTCACACACACACTCTCACACTCACACACACACTCACTCACTCACTCACTCACACACACACACACACACACACACACACACACACACACACACACACATACACTCACCCACGTACACACACACACACACACCCTCTCGCACACACACGCATGCACGCACTCGCGCACAGATGTCACCTTTGGTAACTACCCACAGACGACAGGTCTTTGAATATTCGCTCCCCTTCTGACGGGTCTCTCCACGCGGCTGACAGGCTAGCACGCTAACAGGCTAGCGCGCAATTATAGATCCCATCTGCTCGCGCCGAGCGCTAACGCTAACCTTAGCGTGCGCGACCTGCCGTTCCCCACAGTCAGAATGTCATCTGGGAGGGCTTGCCCGGGGCCTCTCTCTTTAAGTCATATCTGCAATAGGATCAGCGAGGGAACAGAGGAACGGAGGGAGGGAGGAGGAGGAGAGAAAATGAAATGACATGGGGAAAATATAATCTAATTCAGTACCTCTAAATGAAGTGTGCTGTCAGCTTTATCTCTGAGACCCACTCTCTCTCGTTCTTTCATTCCCTTCCCCCTCTCCTTCCCCCTCTCCTTCCCCCTCTCCTTCCCCCTCTCCTTCCCCCTCTCCTTCCCCCTCTCCTTCCCCCTCTCCTCCCCCTCTCCTCCTCCCACCTCCCCATTTCCTTTTTAAGATGATTGAGATTCTAAGTTGATGTGCAATGACCATTTGACATATTTCGGTCTGCTGTCGTCTCCACTCCTCTCCTCATCTCTTTTCTCCTCTCCTCCCTTTTCCACCATCGTTTTCTCTCTCTCTCGTCTCTCTCCTCCCCTCCTCTTCTCTCATCTCTGTCGTCATCTCTCCCTACCGCTCTCTCTCTACTCTCTCGTCCTCTCTCTCTCTCTCTCCCTTCTCTCTCCTCCTTTGTCTCTCTCCTCCTGTCCTCTCTCTTCTCTTTCTCTCTGTCTCTCTGAATAAATGAGGTGCAGTAGGGTGGAGGGAGGAGGAAGAGTGAGGGGGGACAGAGAAAGGGAGATGAGAGGATAGAGGGGGAGGTGAGGAGGGGAAGACAGGAATACGGAGTGGGGGAGGGAAGAGAGGGGAGGGGAGGACGTGGGACGGGGGAAGGGGGAGAGACTTGCAGAGAGACCAGGCAGTGTGACATTTATAGGGAAAAATCACACAGCTCTCAGAGGCTTTTAATAAGAAACTGAATCAACAGACTGATCCCTGTCTGTGCTTTTGGGATTAGGTGTGTGTGGTGGTGTGTGTGTCGTCGTGTGTGTGTGTGTGTGTGTGTGTGAGTGGTGTGGTGTGTGGTGTGTGTGTTGTGTGTGTGTGTGTTAGAGAGAGTATGTACCGTGTTGTAAGATGCATGTGTGTGATTACAGCACTGTTTGAGGACACAGTGACGAGGATAATTGTGTTTGATTATTAAATACCACCATGGGAGTTTGCATTATCAACCTGTGCTATTCCTTTAAGCCCTGATGTACAGCAAGAAACTAGTTTAGGCTGAGTGAAGTCTACAATTGGAGGCCCATTTATGGTTGTTATGAGTGACGAGTGACTGTGTGTGTGTCTGGCTGAGCGCTGATGGAAGGTGGGTGTTGTCCATGAATAGTTTCAATCTACAGGGTGTTTTTATGTGAATGTTCTGTCAAACTGTATACCTCGCTTACTCAACCTACAACCTGGCACACACGCACATACACACACACATACACACACAGACAGACACACACACGCACACAGACAGACACACACGCGCACACACACACACACACACACACACAGACACACAGACACACACACACACCACACCATCACACACCAACCACTGTGTTATATGAGTTGTTCATGAGGAGATGTTTGTGCCTTTCTACAGTCACATATTATTGCACACACAAACAGGAGGTGATAATGTTCGGGTACCCAAGTGCTTCAGACCACAGTCTCACCATCTAAAAAGCAGCCCCTCCCCCTCTTTCTTCCCTCCCCCTCCTCTCTCCCTCCCTCCTCCCTCCCTCCCTCCCTCCCTCCCTCCCTCTGCTCCCCCCCTCCTCCCTCCCTCCCTCCCATCTCCTCCCTCGCACCCCCCTCCCTCCCTACCCTCCACTCCTCCTGCTCCTCTCCCTCCCTTCCCTCCCTCTCCTTCCCTCCCTCCCTTCCATCCCTCCCATCCTCCATCCTTCTACCCTTACCCCCGTCTAATCCCTATGTTGTCTACTCCTCCACCTGCCCACACACACACACAAGTACCTCACGCAACATACATACACTTTAAACAAGCACCATAAAAGGCAAGGTGAGAGTGAAAGATTAACGCAGTCCAGCTGTTTGGGCCTTTGTGTCAGCTGTGTGTGTGTGTGTGTGTCAGCTGTGTGTATGTGTGTGTGTCAGATGTGTACTTGTGTGGTGTGGTGTCTAGCCTATGTGTTCTGTAGTGTGTGGTCACTGTGTAATGTGTGTGTAACGATAATTCTGTGTGTGTCGGCTGTGTGTATGTATGTGTGTGTGTGTGTGTGCGTGTGTGTGTGTGTCAGCTGTGTATTTGTGTCAGAGCATGTTAGAGGGCTGAAGCACAGTGTTCACTGTGTTTTGTTTTTGTGGAGAATTAATGGATCCCCTGCTCTTTTTCTGAGTCACTCCTTCCTAAATGGAAGGATTGGCATGATCACAACACTCCTGGAGCTCAGGGAAGGATGATGCACACACGCACGCACGCACCCACACATGCATACACACATACACATACATACACACACACACACACACACACACACACATACAAACATACATACATACATACATACATACATACATACATACATACATACATACATACATACATACATACATACATACACACACACACATACATATACACACAGCATGCAAGGAGACAGACACACACAGCTGACACACACATACACACACAGCTGACACACACACACATATACACACACCCAGCTGACATACACACACATACACACACATACACACACACAGCATGCAAGGAGACAGACACACACACACACCAGTACTTGCTTGAATGCCTACAAGTCTGCTATGCACACAACACACACTCACATAAACACACACCTGCTCACACTCACATAAACACACACCTGCTCACACTCACATGCCCGCACACACTCTCTTCCTCTCACATTGGTTGAGGTTCGAACGTTTTCATGCATCAGTTACATCTCAAGCTAATTGCTCACCTCTTAACCTTCATCTAGACCACTCTCCTACTTCTTCCTCCTCCCTCCTCCCCTCATCCCTCCTTCCTCCCCTCATCCTCCCTCCTTCCTTCCTCCCTTCATCCCTCTGCTCATCCCTCTTTCCTCCCTTCATCCCTTCATCCCTCCCTCCCTCGCTCTCTCCTCACCTCATCCCTCCCTCTCTCCTCCACTAACAGTGTATTAGGTTCTTTACAGTCGTCTCACGTAGACACAACACAGCTTCTACAAATAGATTTCTCCAATCTGATCAAGCCCTTAATTGGGCCATGGTCTGGCTTTCCTACACATAGGTGTGCAGTCACACAAACTCTCTCTCTCTCTCTCTTTCACTCTCTTTCACTCTCTCTCTCTCTTTCTCTCTCTCTCTCTCTCTCTCTCTCTCTCTCACACACACACACGCACTATGAAAGTGAGAGTAAGAGAGAGGAGTGTGGAGTGTGTGCTATCCATGGTGCTGACTGCAGTGCAGCGTGGTGCTGAAGACAGCTCCCACCCTCTCTCTGCAGCATCCTCTCTTCTCCTGTCTTGTGTTCTTCTCTCCTCTCCTCTCTTCTTCTTCTCTCCTCTCTTCTTCTCTCTTCTTCTATCCACTCCTCTCTTCTTCTCCTCTCCTCTCCTCTCCTCTCTTCTTCTCTCCTTCTCTCCTTCTCTCTTCTCTTCTTCTCTCCTCTCCTCTCTTCTTCTCTCCTCTCTTCTCCTCTTTTCTCTTCTTCTCTTCTCTCCTCCCCTCTCTTCTTCTCTCCTCCCCTCTCTTCTTCTCTCCTCCCCTCTCTTCTTCTCTCCTCTCTTCTCTCCTCTCTTCTTCTCTTCTCTCCTCCCCTCTCTTCTTCTCTCCTCCCCTCTCTCTTCTACTGTCCACTCTTTTCCCCCCTCCCCTGCTCTGATATCTCACAGGACACTCTCCTACCAGCTGCTCCCAGGTCAGCCCTGCTGCGTGGCTCCAGACAGGAAACAGTTTATCAGCTAATAGCCTGGCTGGTCTCAGCTCAGTACTGCTGGGTTAATCAGTCTGTTTGTCTGTCTGTGTCTCTCCCCTTCTCCCTCTCTTTCCCCTCTTTCTCTCCCCCTCTTCTTCTCTCCCTCCCTCCATTTTCCTCCTCTCTCCTTTTCCCTCTCTCCGCTCTCTTCCTCTCCCCTTCTCCCTCTCCCTCTCTCTCCCTCTCTCTCTCTCCCCCCCTGCCTCCACTAGTCATTAGTTCATCACCATGACTATCTCAGTCTGTCTCCTTTCTGTGCGCGCTATCAGGCTTTCAAGCCACTTCGTTCAAATATCAGTGTTATCATCCTCCCTTCATGTAATCCATAGGCCTCCTTTTTAATGATCTGTTCAAACCCTGAACAAGATCCATATAACTACATCGGGATTGCATTTATCGACGTTCGCAAAACCACACCAGTGCAGTAGAAGTGTTTTCTGCGCACATCGAACCGCTCATTTACTTGACATGTATCCCACAGTATATCTCGGGTGTTTACAGCGTGTTAGAATGCGTGTGCACGTGCGCGTCTGTCCGTGAGTTTGCGCGCGCGTGTGTTCGAGAGAGTACCTGCGTCATGGGAGGCTATGTCTCTGCCTTCATCAGAATCCTCTTAGTTCTGTCAGGGGCTGAAAGCGCAGAGCCAAACTATTGAAAGAGAGGGGAACACGAGGGCCGTCCATTTGTCTAATCCTCATTTGTGTGTCTGTCACCCCCCCCTCCCCCTCCCCTCCTCCCTGTGGTGACATACAGGCACATCAGGAGCGTTCAGGAACGCGACTATACTGTGTGTTCACAAACCTTGTCTGGATTGGGAGAAGTGAATCGGTTTGAAAATGATGATAAGACCTTGTCTAAACCCTCCTCTCCCTCTCTCTCTTTTTTTCTCTCTTTCTTTCTCACTTTCACTCTTACTCCCTCATTCCCTCTAAGTATGTCTTCCTCTCTGAATCTTCATTTATCTATCTATCTGTCTCTCTCTCTCGCCTTGAATTTCTTTTTCTATTTGTCTCACTCTCTCTCCCCTCTCTCTGTCTCTCTCTCTGTTTAATATCTTCTTTATAATAGCCAGTTTATTAAAAGCCTATTTGACTGTTTCCTGCAGTGTGTGTGAGTGTGTGTGAGAGAGAGCAAGAGAGAGTGAGAGTGTGTGTGTGTGTGTGTGTGTGGAGCACATATCATGTATGGCCTAAGGGTCTATTCAGCAGATAGATTTTCAGCAAATGCCATGACTCCGCCCAGAACTCACACCAACTCCGTGGTCCGTGGTCTCGCATGTGCAGTGTGTGAACGTGTGTGTGTCTGTGCTTCTGTGTGTGTGTTCTAACGTATGTGTCTGCGTGCTTGTGAGACTGGTGTGTGTGTGTGCTAATGGAGAAAACGGTTGGGGAAAAGAAAGGGGTTTGTCTGATGCAGATATGATGGGATGAGACAGAATGAGAGAGAGAGAGGGAGAGACAGAGAGAGAGGGAGAGAGAGAGAGAGGGACAGAGAGAGAGACAGAGAGAGAGGGACAGAGAGAGAGAGGGACAGAGAGAGAGGGACAGACAGAGAGGGAGAGACAGAGAGAGAGGGAGAGAGAAAGAGAGACAGAGAGAGAGAAATGTAGAGGGTCTGGGGGAGAGAGGGGTAGAGAGGTTTGGAGGGGGAAAGAGGGGGTGGAAGGGGGAGAGGGAGAGGGTGGCTGGAAGGGGGAGAGAGAGAGGGGGCTGAGAGGGTTAGTGCTGGTCTTACTGTTGGCCTTCAGGCTGTGGGGGCTGGTTTAGATTTAATGGCTGGACTGAGGCTAAATGAGCTGAATTAATGGGTTTAGCTCCTGACAGTTACATGCCCTCTAAACATACACTAATACACTGGTGAGTGTGTGTGTGTGTGTCTGTGTGCATGTGTGCAGATGTTGTGTATGGGTGAGTGTGCACACATGCACACAGACGCACACACGCACACAGACGCACACATGCACACAGACGCACACACGCACACAGACGCACACACGCACACAGACGCACACATGCACGCGCGTCTTTTCTGAGCTGGGTCTCCCTGTCGTTTCATGCTCCCAAGGGTGAGGGCGGGGGGTGAGGTGTGGGGGGAGGGCATGGGTGAGGTGTGGGGGGAGGGCGTGTTTGAGATGTGGGGGGAGGGCATGGGTGAGGTGTGGGG
>BROE01000028.1:3147871-3161438 GCA_036571765.1 Plecoglossus altivelis
GTTGAATTGGTGAGAACGAGGAGATAAGGGGCGTGGGTGAGGTGATGGGGGGAGCGGGCGGTGGGCTGATGGCAGGGGTGGTCAGGGGGTTGGGGGGTGATGCACGGTTGAGGGCGTGGGTAAAACAAGGGGAACACACCTGTAACAGCCTTTTCTCCCAAGAACTCCACCTGCTGAAGGCTGAGTAGTGAACCAAGTTTTCCAGCCTATATCACAGTGTCACACAGCGAAGTCTCATGCTCTGGGTTCAGATCTCCCAGGTCACCCTGATGTGTGATGCCGGGGTCCCGCGGTCGGTGAACGTGTTGCCATGGCGCGTTGCCCGTGGCGTGTGCCTGGGGTGTGGCGTGCTGGCAGGTTTGACGCAGGGTAGAAGGCTGGTTTTTAAACTGCAAACATGGCTTCGTTTTTGGTTCATTTGAGCTGATTTTTGTGCAGACTGATGCAGGAATGAATAAGTAGCCCACATTGTATCCTGGGACAATTAGGGCTTACGATTGTGAAGGGGTTTGGCGGTGTGTGTGCGTGGTGCGTGGCGGGTGTGCTGTGTGTGAGTGAGTGAGTGAGTGAGAGTGTGTGTGTGTGTGTGTGTGTGAGAGAGAGAGAGTGTGTGAGAGAGTGTGTGTGAGAGTGTATGTTTGAGAGTGTGTAAGAGAGAGTGTCTGAGTGAGAGAGTGTGTGGGAGAGTGTGTGTGGGAGAGTGTGTGTGTGTGAGAGAGATAGAGAGAGAGAGAGAGAGAGTGTGTGTGTGTGTGTGTGTGTGTGTGTGTGTGTGAGAGAGAGAGAGAGAGAGAGAGAGAGAGAGTGTGAGTGTGTGTGTGAGTTTATGTTTGAGAGTGTGTGAGAGAGAGTGTGTGAGTGAGAGAGTGTGTGTGTGTGTGTGGGAGAGTGTGTGTGAGAGAGAGAGTGTGAGTGTGTGTGTGTGTGTGTGTATGTGTGTGAGAGAGAGTGTGAGTGAGTGTGTGAGAAAGAGTGTGTGTGTGTGTGTTGGAGGGAGAGTGTGAGTGTGTGTGTGGGAGAGTGTGAGTGTGTGTGAGTGTGTGTGCGTGTGTGTGAGAGAGAGAGTGTGTGTGTGTGTGTGTGTGAGAGAGAGAGAGAGAGAGAGAGAGAGTGTGAGTGTGTGTGTAAGAGAGTGTGAGTGTGTGTGTGTGTGAGAGAGAGTGTGTGTGTGTGTGTGTGAGAGAGAGAGAGAGAGAGAGAGAGAGAGTGTGTGAGTGTGTGTAAGAGAGTGTGAGTGTGTGTGTAAGAGTGTGTGTGTGTTACAGGAGGTTAAGATGTTGGCAGCAGGGAAAACTTCTCACCTCCCCCCTCACCTCCCTCACCTCCCTCCCCCACCTCCCCCCTCTCCTCCCTCACCTCCCTTGCCCAGCCCAGATCAACCTGCACCCAAGAACTGGATCCATTTAGAGACAAACACCATTCTGACATGAAAGGGTAAAGGATCTGGAGAACAAAGGCTTCTGGGTCAGGCCCAGTGTGTGTGTGTGTCCGTGTGTGTGGGTGTGTGTGTGTGTGTGTCTGTGTGTGTGTCCGTGTGTGTACGTGCGTGTGTGTGTGTGTGTTGCCAGCTTGGAAGATGAAACAGAGGTAGGTCTGGGTTGGAGCAGAAAGCAGGATTCTAGTGTGGTAGAGATTCTCCCCTGAGAAATTATGCCCCCTTTCTCTCCTTCTCTTCTCTCCTTTCTCTGTCTCCCTCTCTCTCCCTCTCTCTCTCCCTCTTTCTCTCCCTCTCTCTCTCCCTCTCTCCCTCTCCCTCTCCCTCTCTCTCTCTCTCTCTCTCTCTCTCTCTCCTCTCCTTCTCTCTCCTCTCCTTCTCTCATTCTCTCCCTCTCTCTCTTCTCTCCCTCTCTCCTCTCTTTCTCTGCCTCTCCTCTCTCTCCCCCTCACCTCACCCACGCCTCTCTCTCCCTCTCTTTTCTCCATCTCTCCTTCTCTCTCTTCTCTCCTTCTCATTCTCTCTCCCTCTCTTCTCTCCCAGTCTTCTCTCCCTCTGATTCTCTCCTCTCTCCCTCTCTTTTCTCTCTCTTCTCTCCCTCTCTTCTCTCCCTCTGATTCTCTCCTCTCTCCCTCTCTTTTCTCTCTCTTCTCTCCCTCTCTTGTCTCCCTCTCTTCTCTCTCTATAGGTGGTTGTTTATGAGAGTTTGCATCGTCTCTGTACATGGTTTGCTGCTGCCCGTTGGTGCGTGTGCATGCATGTGTATGTGACTTTATAACAGAATGGTACAGATGGTTTTTCACTCCTGTGAACACACATGGCTCAACACACACACACACACACACACACACACACTTCCACAGGATATAGTGGAAGTGTTTCTCAGCACTGCATTAATAACTGATTAGACTGGAATTAATGAGGCCCAGAGGACCGGCCTCACCTCTCTGTTCCCTCCATCCCTCCCCCCTCCATATCTCCCTCCCCCCTCCCTCCCCCCTCCATATCTCCCTCCCTCCCTCCTGGTCTCTCCTGACCTATCCTGGTCTCACCTGGTGTCTGGTGGTCTCTCCTGGTCTCTCCCTCCCTCCATCAACCCATGCTCCACCCTCTATTCCCTCTTCCTCTCTCCCCTCTCTTTACTCTCTCGTGCTCCCCTCTCTTCTCCCTTCTTTCTCTCTATAGGGTGTGGTTATGGCGGATTTGGCATCTCCTGCTGTAGATATTTGCTGCTTCCCGTGTGTCGTGTGCGAGTGATGTGTTGATGGACCTGTAAACAGAATGGTACAATGTTTGTCACTCCTGGAACACACAGGCTCAACACACACACACACACACACAACAACACACTCACACAGATATAATGAAGGGTTCTCACACTGGCATTAAAACTGATTAACTCGATAATGGAGCCCAAGACCGGCCTCACCTCCTGGTTCCCTCAGCCCTCCCCCCTCCATATCTCCCTCCCCCCTCCCTCCCCCAAAATCTCCCTCCTCCCGCCTCCCCCACCTGCCACAACCTCCCCCACCCTACTCTCTACACCCTACAGCCAACCGCCAAGCATGTCAGGTCTCTGCCAACCTGTCTGTGTCTGTGCCCTGCCTTAACGCACTGCCGCTGCCCTGCCCCGCAATCCCGTGTCCCTGCCCTCCCTCTCTCCGAGACCAGGCGACGCGTTCCCAACACCGCCTCGACCCCCATCCCGATCATCAATCTCCCTCTTGACTCTCTTTCCCTCGATCACTTTGCCTCTTTGTCTGTCTTTCCATCTCTCTCTCTCTCTCTCTCTCCATCTTTCTGTCTCTCTCTCTCTCTTTCCATCTTTCTCTCTCTCTCTCTCGCTCTTTCTCACTCGCTCTTGCTCTCTCTCTTTGTCTCTCTTTGTCTGCAAGATCACTTTGTCTGTTTCTCTCCAATACTCTCTCTGTTACTGGATCTCCACTTTCAGAGAAAAAGGAGTTCCTGACCAATCAGCAAGAATTTAATGCGCTTGAGGCGAAATGGATACATTCAATTATAGAATAGATACTCTAGCACAACCCTGCCCTGGATGACTCTCTCTCTCTCTCTCTCTCTCTCTCACACACACACACACTCTCTCTCTCTCTCTCTCTCTCTTACTCTCTCTCTCTCTCATTCACTCTCTCTCCCTTTCTCCCTCTCTTACTCTCTCTCTCTCTCTCTCTCTCACACACACACACACACACACACAAACACACACGCGCGCACACAAACACACACGCGCGCACACAAACACACACGCGCGCACACACACCCTGATGCACAGTACCTTTGGGGGCCGGGTTCATCCTAAACCGGGAGGAAAATAAAGATCAAAGGATAGATGGAGACGAAAAGAGTTTTATTCGGTCATCACTGTTTATCTCAGACCTGGTCTCATCCCGTCTATTTTAGGATACAGTAGAGTTACTTTGTGTGTGTGTGAGTGTGTGTGTGTGCGTGTGTGTGTGCGTGTGTAAGTAAGTAGTGCGTGTGTGTGTGTGTGTGTGTGTGTGTGCGTGTGTAAGTAAGTAGTGCGTGTGTGTGTGTGTGTGTGTGTGTGTGTGTGTGTAAGTAAGTAGTGTGTGAGTGTGTGTGTGTGTGTGCGTGTGTGTCTACTTCACTGTTCAGTGTCTCAGTTTGGGATGTCTCAAGTGGGCCAGGAGTTGTTTATGTCATAATGAAAAACCTGCTATATTATAACTGACACAGAGAACATGGGGATAGAGGAGCGAGAGTCCTTGTGATTAATGTGTGTGTGTGTGTGTGTGTGTGTGTGTGTGTAGCCTTAGGGCTGCATCTTGTGTGATGTTCTGCAGTGTGTTGTGTCTCCCCTAATTAAAGTGATAGGGGAGAAAACTTTGCGGATACGTATCACTGCTGTGGAGATGTGCGTGCACGACAGTGGGCGTGCACGACAGTGGGCGTGCACGACAGTGTGTGTGTGTGTGCGCGCACGACAGTGGGCGTGCACGACAGTGGGCGTGCACGACAGTGTGTGTGTGTGTGCGCGCACGACAGTGGGTGTGCACGACAGTGTGTGTGTGTGTGCGCACGACAGTGGGCGTGCACGACAGTGTGTGTGTGTGTGCGCGCACGACAGTGGGCGTGCACGACAGTGTGTGTGTGTGTGCGCACGACAGTGGGCGTGCACGACAGTGGGTGTGTGTGTGTGCGCATGACAGAGTGTGTGTGTGCACGACAGTGTGTGTGTGTGTGTGTGTGTATGTATGTGCGTGAGATTATGCCACAGGTCTGTAGAATCACTGTGAAGCACAGAAATACTTTTTGCCTGTCTGCCTGCCTACCTGTCTGTCTGACTGTCGGTCTGTCTGCCTGTTTGCCTGCCTGTCTGTCTATTTGTCCTCAGACAGGCACATCAAAGTGTCTTCCTCATTTTAAGAAGAGCTTTCAGTTTTTCCTCATTAACACTGTCTCCATCCTCCTCTCTCCTGTACTCTCCTTCTCCTCCTCTCTCCTGTCCTCCTTCTCCTCCTCTCTCCTGCCATCTCCTCCTCTCTCCTGCTGTCTCCTTCTCCTCCTCTCTCCTGTCCTCCTTCTCCTCCTCTCTCCTGCCGTCTCCTTCTCCTCCTCCTCTCTCCTATCCTCTCATTCTCCTCCTCTCTCCTGTCCTCTCCTTCTCCTCCTCTCTCCTGCCGTCTCCCCCTCTCTCCTGCCGTGTCCTTCTCCTCCTCTCTCCTGTCCTCTCCTTCCCTTCCTCCTTCTCCTCCTCTCTCCTGTCCTCCTTATCTTCCTCCTGTCTTAATGAGTGAGACAAGGCAGGCTGCTGTTCCTCTGCAGTGCTGATCAATAGCCCTGACTGAGAGGGCGAAAGGGAGAAGATGAGAGGCAGGAAGACAGAGGGAGATATCCGGGTGGGGAACAGAGAAAGCAAGACTGGTCAAATTGGGCAGTGAATGGAGGACCAAAGGATGTGTGTGTGTGTGTGTGATGGAGTGTGTGTGACTGTGTGTGTGTGTGTGTGTGTGTGTGACTGTGTGGCTGTGTGTGTGACTGTGTGGCTATGTGTCTGATAGTGTGGCTGTGTGTGTGTGTGTGTTGCTGTGTGTGTGATGGTGTGTGTGTGTATGTAGCAGCAGAGATATATCTGTGGTCAGCTCTGCTAGTCTGTTCTGTGTTTGCGGTGTGACATGATCGCATCAGACCTTTTGCGAAGACGCCCTCTGTGTGTGTGCGCACACACGTGCACAAGTTTTGAACAACGGCCAACAAGCGCTTCATTCCTCCAGACCCCCCTCCTCCTCCTCCTCCTCCTCTTCCTCCTCCCCCCCCTCCAGATCCCCTCCTCCTCATTCTGCACCCCCTCCTCCTCCTCCTCTTCCTCCTCCTCCAGACCTCCCTCCTCCTCCCCCTCCAGACCCCCTCCTCCTCCTCCTCTCCAACCCCCTCCTCCTGCCCTCCCCAGACCCCCTCCTCCTCCTCCAGACCCCTCCTCCTCCTCCAGACCCCCCCCTTCCTCTCTCCTCCTCGTCCTCCTTCTCCAGACCCCCTCCTCCAGACCCACTTCCCTGCGTGCTTGCGCCTCCTTCGAGCTGCCTCCTACACACCGCCAGCTGCACTTTCTCTATCACCGACCTCCCTCCTACCCAACCTACACACGTGCCCTGTCTCCCTGCCGCCTCGCCAGATCAGCCTCCTCCTCCAGACCCCTTCCTCCTGCCTCCTCTCTCAAAACCCCCTTCCTCCAGACCCCCCTCCTCCTCCTCCTCTCGTCCTCCTCCAAATTGAACCCCGCTCTCTTCTCCATCATCCCGCGCAGCTCCTCGCAGTGGCATCTTCTCTCCTCTCTCATATCTTCTCTACTGCCTACAAGTTCCTCTTTCTTACCGTTCTTTATAACGCATCTGGATAACGGCTTCTTTCACATCCAGACACTCCCGTAAATATTGTCCAACTTGCATCTAATTTAACGAACAAACGCTTCGACTGGAGAACGTAGGACAAGGTCTGGCTCCCTGTTTTGATTTGGCTGTGATCCAGGGCGACAGTGCAGTGTGGCTCAGCTTTATGTTGTGTGGGTTTACCCCAACCCTCCCCGCTACGACACACGAATTTGGACTATTACTCGGCTGTGCGTGTGTGTGTGTGTGAGTGTGGCACATTGTCGCGTGATAAGTGGTTTCCAAGTTCATCTCGGCACTCCTTATATGCGCAAGAGGCTGGGCTGGAAATGGGTTCTGTGAATAATGCTTCCTCCTGCAGCAGGACTCACCTCCACACACACCAAACACACACACACACCAAACACACACACACACCAAACACACACACACCAGACACGCACACACACACACACACACCAGACACGCGCGCGCACACACACACACACCAGACACGCACACACACACCAGACACACACACTATCTCTCTCTCTCTTGTTCAGCTGTCTGTTCTCATGGCTGCGTTTTCTCTAAGGTGGGGTGATGGATAACCCTCTGTCTGCTAGGGTTCACAAGTCTGTCTGCCTGCCTGCCTGCCTGTCTGCCAGTCTGCCTGTCTGCCTGCCTGCCTGCCTGCCTGTCTGCCTGTCTGCCAGTCTGCCTGTCTGCCTGTCTGCTTGCCTGTCTGCCTGTCTGTCTGCCTGTCTGCCTGCTTGCCTGTCTGCTTGCCTGTATGCCTGTCTGTCTGTCTGCCTGCCTGCCTGTCTGCCAGTCTGCCTGTCTGTCTGTCTGTCTGTCTGTCTGTCTGCCTGTCTGTCTGCCAGTCTGCCTGTCTGTCTGCCTGCCTGCCTGCCTGCCTGTCTGCCAGTCTGTCTGCCAGTCTGTGTATTATGTTGTTTGTTGTCAGGTGGTCCCCTGTTCAGGTTTAGGGCCTAATTGTCTGTGATTTATCTAGCCTATCAGCTTGAAGCGTGAGTGTGTGTGTCAGTCAGTCAGTCAGGGTGACCTCACACACCTGCCACCACCCTCTCCTGAGGCCTGGGCAACACCTGTTCCAGGTGCCATCACTGATGTGTGCGTGCGTGCGTGTGTGTGTGTGTGTGTGTAACTGTGTGTGTGTGACTCTGCATGTGTGTCTAACTGTGTGTGTGCTGTATGTGTATGTGTGTGTGTGTGTAACTTTGTGTGTGTGTGTGACTCTGCATGCGTGTGTGTGTGTGACTGCGTGTGTCTGTGTGTGTGTGTGACTGTGTGTGTCTTTGCGGGTGTGTGCGTGCGTGTGCGTGTGTGTGGGCTTGCACTTGTGTACAGATTTATGCATCAGGTATGTTCTAGTTCTTGTTGGCTTTTCACAAACAATCTTCTGTTTTTTCCTCTCTGCAAGACACTCTAGATCTCAAGAAAGGTGCAACTGTGTGTGAGTGTGTGTCTGTGTGTGTGCATAGATATGTGTGTGTCTCACATTGCTAAGTTACTTTGACCCCCCTGTGCAGACATTTGTTCAGAGAGATGTTGTGAACAAATATACGTTGATTAATATTGTTTACTGAAAAGCTGTTTACGCCAAGGCCAATCGATCGTACTCAGTCCCACTTGTGTGTTTGTGTCTGTGTCCTACTGAGTCTATTGATCTGGACTGGTCCCAGTAGTGTCAACTCAAACAGCAACTCTGTCAGAAGCCAATTGTAAGTAATCCCTCTACCCCTTTTACCTCTCTCTCGTTCTCTCTGTCTCTCTATCATTCGCACTCTCTCTCTTATTCTCACCCTCTCTATCTTTTCTCTCTCTCTGTCTCTGTCTCTCTCTCTCATTCTCACTCTCTCTCGTTATCTCTTGTTCTCTCTCTCTCTCATTTTCGCTCTCTCTCTTATTCTCACCCTCTCTCTCGTTCTCTCTCTCTATTTCTCTCTCTCTCTCGTTCTTGTTCTTGTTCTCTCTCTCCCCCTCTCTCTCTCCCCCCCTTGCTTGTTTTTCCTGTCTCCCATTCATTTGTCTTGTTCCTTATTTGTGTGCCATGTTCTTCATGTTGATGTGGGTTCTGTTCCTCTGCGATGCTGAAGTGCTGTACTGCTGTGGGGAGGCTAAGTAGACTGTCAGACAGGTGGGGGGACATGGAGGCTAGGGGCAGGTATGAGGGGGGAGATGGAGGCTATGGGCAGGTAGGAGGAGGCTAGGGGCAGGTAGGAGGGGCAGATAGAGGCCAGGGGCAGGTAGGAGGGAGCAGGTAGAGGCTAGGGGCAGATAGAGGCTAGGGGCAGGTAAGAGTGGGCAGGTAAGAGTGGGCAGGTAGAGGCTAGGGGCAGGTAGAGGCTAGGGGCAGGTAGGAGGGGGCAGGTAGAGGCTAGGGGGAAGTAGGAGGGGGCAGGTAAAGGCTAGGGACAGGTAGGAGGGGGCCAGGGGCAGGTAGGAGGGGGCAGGTAGGAGGGGGCAGGAGGGGCGGGGGGATAGAACAGTCCCTGCTCCAGAATATCCTCAGCTGTGGAGAATCTCCTTTGCTGCATCTTTACTCTGTCTCTCCTGCTCCTATAATCCAACCCTGTGTGTCATTACTCATGTCCTCACTCCTGCTGCGTGTGGATGCACGAGTGTGTGTGTGTGATGGAATGCAAGTGTGTTGCGCGTGTGTGTGTGCGTGTGTGTGTAGTGGTGTGTGTTTGCGTGTGTGCGTGTGTGTGCGTGTTGTGGTGTGTTGTGTATGTGCGTGTGTGTGTGTGTGGTAGTGAGTTGTGCGTAGTGTGTGTGTGGTGTTGCGCAGTGTTGTGCCTGATGCCTGTCCGGTTTCAGAATAAAGAACTAGAGATGTATCAACAGTCGCTGTGAACAACTCGATGCTGTACGAATGGCTTTTTTTATCACATTATTCCGTCGTTGTTTGTGATAGTGTGTGTGTGTGTTTGTGGGTGTGTGGTTTGCATGTGTGTGTGTGACTGACAGTGTGTGTGTGTGTTTGTCTGTTTTCCAACAGGGCAATCCTATTTATTCCTAATTGCTTTTGACTTGTGGCCTTTCTAAACAAACGCATTACACTACCAAGCTGAAACATGTCTGTCATGCTTATGACACACACACACTAAAAGTATCAACGGAAATGTCTCTCTCTCTATTCAACGCTAGTCTCTCTCTACTTTCGTCCTGACTCTCTTTTTCTCTCTCACCTTCTGTCTCACTCTTTATATATCTTTTTTTCTCTCTCTTTCTGTTGCTTCTCTACATATCTTCTTTCTGTCTGTCTCTCTCTCTCTCTCTTTCTGTCTCAGTCTCAGTCTTTTCCTTCTTTCTCTCTCCTAACCTATTTCTGTGTTGCCTTCCTGAGTCTCTTCTTCTCTCTGTCTCACTCTTTTACGTTCCAGACATAATACCATAAGCAAATTCTCTCTCACTGATGTGTATCAACTGTTTTTGATGATTTATTTAAGTCTTGATCTGGATGGGCAAAATATTTCAAACTAACTGTTGGGAGAGAACATTGGTTTTGATCAGGAACTTGTAGCATCTTTAATGTCTGGTTTCAAAGACAGATCACTGTTGTTCTAGAACCTCCCAGCGTGTGTTTTGTTCGTCATGTGTGGTTGCTTTGTGAGTGTCGTGTATCTCTGGCGTGTGTTTGTCTCATACTGCCGTGTGTGTGTCATTGTGCGTGTGTGTGTGTTACCTGTGTCTAATATCGTGGTTGTATTGTGTGTGTTTAATGTGCTATATCGTGTGTTATCTGTGGTGCTCGTCCGTTGTGTGTGTCTATGGTGTTTATATATGGCCTGTGTGTATCTGTGCGTGTTGTGGTGTATTGCGTGTGTCTGAGTGCTGTGTGTGCGTATGTGCGTTGTGTGTGTGTGTGAGTCTGTGGTGTGTGTCTATGGCATGTGTGTGTTGTGCTGTGTGTGGTGGTGTATGTGTATGCGTGTGTGTGTGTTACAATGTGTCATTTTGTGCATGTGTGTGTGCATTTGTTGTTTTGTGTGTGTGTTGTGTCTGTGCGTTGTGTGTGTGTGGTGTGTTCTGCGTGTGTGTGTGTGAGTCGTGTTGATGTGAGTGTGTGTGTGTCTATGTGTGCTTGTGTGTGTGGTGGTGGGGGGGGTGGAGAGAGAGGAGGAGGTCCCTGCCTCCAAAATGAGTCTCCCTGTGGAGAGAGAGGAGGAGGTGGACAGGGAGGAGGAGAGAGGTCTGGGAAGTGGGGAGGAGGAGGAAAGGAGGGGCGGAGAAGGGAGCAGGAGGGATGACTGGGAGAGAGAGAGGCGGGCCGGCCCAAACGAAGGAGCAAGAGAGGGGGAGATAGAGAGGGAGAAGAGAGTAGAGGAGAGGAGACCAGGGGAAAGAGAGAGCGAGGGAAGGCGTGGTGAGAGAGAGTCGGGAGGCAGACGGGAGGGATAGAAAGGAGGAGTGGATAGGTATAGGCCGAGAAGGGAGGAGTAGAGGTTGTGTCGAGGGACGGTGAGCCTCCGGAGGTGAAAGCAGTAGAGGAAAATGAGACACAATTCGCGTCTTCTCTGTCGTGTGTGTGTGGTGTGTGGTGTGTGGCGTGCTGTGTGGTGGTGTGTTGTGGTGTGTAAGATGATGAGTTTTTGTCCCCTGAACAAAAGAAGCTGAGAGGTTAGGGTCTCGTCACAAAGCCACAGACTCTCTCCTCATCTCTCCATCACCCCAAAGTCACTTTCGCTTGTCTTCCCTCTGACACTCTCCACGATTACTCTCCTCACTTCCAGGGGGTCACAGCACAGCAGGATATCTGTGTTAAGATTAGCTCCCACCTCCAAACGCACACACACGACACAAACACACACACACGCCACACAGCACACCACACAGCACACACACAAACACAGCACATCACACCACACACATATAGACGAACTCCACCTACAGGTTGCAGTAAGGCTCAATCACCTTCTCCCTCAGCTCTCCTTTCTAAGGTCGTTTGGATACGATGTAGGATGGCAGGCAGGCTTGCCGCTGATAGGAGTACTCACATGTACCTTCAGTGGCTGCCACCAGGGACGAACATCACCTAAACCCCCTGCAAACTTCACTTTTCCTGTTTGTTGTGAAATCGACTGTATTAGACATTTGTGTACACGGATCACACGACGATAGGTTGTGTGTCGGTTGTGTCGTGTCAGGTGTGTGCGGTGTGTCTCCGTCCCTTGCATGGTTCCTGGTCTCGGGATTCGCAAACGCAGTAGTGAAGCTTGTCTAAGATAATTAGATCGATCGAGTAAAGGAGTGTAGTGGAGACCACTTGTCTCATATCTCCAAGGTGAGGACTGGGCGGGCTGGGTGGCGGGAGGGATGGGGGGGTTACGGAAGAGGAGGGAGGAGGGAGTATGGAGGGGTGTTAGGCAGAGGGGGAGGATGGGGTGGGGTGTTAGCCGGCAAGGAGGAGGGTGGAAGAGGAGGAGGGGAAGGGGGAAATAGGGAGGGGGTGTAGTGAAAGGAGGGACGAATAAGGGGGGAGGAGGGGAAGGTGAGGAGGATAAGAGAGAAAGGGGGGAGGAGTGAGGAAGGGGGAGGACGGGGAGAGTGATGGAAAGGGGGAGAGTGAGGGGACAGATCGGAAGAGTGAGGTCTATAATATGTGGGCCACAAGCAGTCTCCTTGCATACCGTCAAGTATCCTCCTTGCTTACAACTCTCCATATCTCATCCACAATCACCTGGGGTATCGTCTGATCTAGTAGCAATGGAGTTATCTTGTGCTGTATGCGTGGAGATGTTCGGGGGTGAATCAGGGGTGGAGTAAATTGTGAGCGGAGATAGGCATTTTGGTTGTTACTTATGGCATGCAGTGTGGAGACGTTGTCCAGTAGTGTGGGGTGGATCTGGGTGAGGGTTTGGATGTCGACCAGGTTGGGTTGGCTTTTACGGAACCGTGGACAGCGAACAGGACGTTGAGGCGTGGTGTCACTTTGTTCAGGAGAACTGCGTATTTAGCTATTATGACATCCTCTGAGTGTAATTAACGTTGGCACTAGGATGTATAATTTGCAAATGGTGACACGATCTAGTTCAATCACTATTCACATAAAGGCGACGTCTTATTCAGATGATACGACTTTAGGGCAAAGGTCTCCAAATGGGTATCGACAACTCAAGCAACAGTTTCAGATAACCACTGCACGAACAATACAGCTATCGTCTCTCTACCTACAGACAACACAACACAACAACCAACAAGCACCACCACACATCGGACACACAACAAGCACAACACACACACGATCTCGGGCACCCATAAACTGGTTTTCTTTACACCGTGGGTGGCGTTAAACTAAACTATTACACCCTTAGGAGTGTATTATTACAGGCCGAGGTAGTGTGTGTGTGTGCGTAGGTTGTGTGTGTGTGTGTGCGTCGGCGCGTGTCTGCGTGTGTGATGTTATATTCCTGTGTAATTAAGTACTAGCTTCGACGGATCGGGGCCTGACACTCATCACTCCTCGAGGCGTGGGCAGCCTGTTAATAACCATACTACACGGATTCCAAACCATATAAAACACCCATACAAGCCACATTAATATCTTGTAATGCGTTGTCAGCAGGTGAGGCGACAGGCATAGCTGGGTTTACAGTGCACCCTCTGTTATTCTATTTATATGTCTACGACCTTCACACTGACGTAAATGACAATGCGTATTATGTTCCGGTAATAGGCAGGCGTGCGGCTTTGTGTGTGATGTGTTTGTGCAGTGTGTACGGTATCGGGTAGGTGGTGAGTGGCGGCCAGTGTGTTGGGGGGCGAGACCCTAGATAAGCACGGAGCTCTCTCTCTCTCATCACGGTCTACTATCGTCTCGAGCAGATCCAAAAGTCTCCTCTCCTCTCGTCTTTCTGGTCTTCATCTCCTCTGCTTTCTATCATCTCTCTGAGCTCATATCACTCATCTCTCTCAATTTTGATCTCATACATCTGCTCTCCTCTTTACTAAACACGAGACTCCTCCCTACTGATCCGTTCGTCTGCCTCCTCTCATTGTCGTGCGACAGCAACATCACACGCATAGCATCTCTGAGCTACCAAGTTCCAGGCCCTGAGTGAAGCCTGGGGAGTGGGTGAGTAGCTCCCCCACCCAGGTCACAGGGGAACGGGTTTGGCCCCAGCGGCTCCAGCTGACGGACAGCCTTGGAGAGAGCGAGCTGCGATAATGGAAAGTACAGAGTACGGCTGATGTGGTCGAGATGAAACAGAGATGAAAGGATCAGACAATCGAACGGCCAACAGGAAACACAGATGATGAA